>LPNX010859070.1:318863-365640 GCA_001517045.1 Pseudotsuga menziesii | reverse complement strand
CAGCTGCAAAGAGGGTTCTAAGATACTTGAAGGGGACTCAAGACGTTGGACTCAAGTACTCTAAAGTGGATGACTTCAAACTTATTGGGTACTCAGACTAGGATTTTGATGGCGATAAGGAGACAGGAGTATCAACTTCTGGATACACTATGAGTCTTGGATCAGTAGCTGTTTCATGGAGATCACACAAACAGTTAGTTCCAGCAGATTCAACAACAGAAGCAGAATATGTGGCTGCAGCTGAAGCAATGAAAGAAATAGTATGGCTCAGGAAGATACTTGAAGATTTGCAAGAAAAACAAGAGAACTCCACTCCATTGTTGGTCGACAATACTTCTGCAATCAAGCTGGCTAAGAATCCTAGATTCCATGATCGAACCAAACACATCAACACAAAGTATCATTTGATTCGACATCATGTAGAGGCCAAGACAGTCCATCTTCGACATTGTTCCACAAATGATCAAGTTGCAGACATCTTCACCAAAGCGCTTGGACGAGAAAAGTTTGAAAGATTCAGAAACATGCTCGGACTTACGAACAACCCTTCGGATTAAGAGGGGGATTCTTAGAATATAATCCGTTAGGGATTATTGTAAATAAATAAATAAAACTGAATAGTCAGGAAGCCGAAAAGGCTGGGCGGAAGGTGAAACACAACCGTCCTATGAAATATATAAATAAATGCTGTTAGCAATGTAATGGATATTGAATCGGGAGTTATTACCAACAAGATCTAACAGAGTTCTTTGACTTGTGTAGACGTTACTTGTTCTTGCTCAGTTTGTGAGGGATTGGAGGTTTTCATGAATGTTTTTTTTTCTTAGCAATTGTTTGGGGTTTGGGATGAGTGAGAGAGCCGCCCTTGTCACACTTAGGCCCTCAACTTGGGGGTGGCTTTGTAAAGTGTGAGCCTATGGCTAGGTGGAAAATCTCTAGAAGTGAATCATTCTGCAAATTTGATCCCAAATTAAGTATTTTCTCCTTTGTTGTTTATGCATATGTACCCTTAATTCCCTAATCCTCTTTATTTCCACAAGACATCATCCAATATGTTTTTGGTGTACATCCTGTTACCACCTATATTGCATGGGTGTCCACCAAGGAGTTATGAAGCTTTTTGGGCATAAAAGAAACCTGTAGCAGCATTCTAGGTATTAATTTCTCAAATCTCAGCAACCCTATGTGTGTGAAATAGAAACAACAAGTATGATCCCTCAAGTCTGGGAAAACCCGGGTGTGAAAGCAACCTTAATTCTCCATGATTGTGTATCTAATCAACAATGAAGATCATCATTTTTAAATCTATGTTAATTTCAGCAGTAATAGGCCTAATTCATAATTCTAGGTTGAATTTGAGGATTAGTTTCCAATTCTGAGCACCCATGCAATGGTATGTGAAAGTTTTGGGCACATTGGGAACATTTCTGAGCAGCAACAAACATTAAAACACCTTGAATCAACAATAAAACAGAGGCATATCTCAATCTAGGCAACTAAGGCAGCATATGTTAACTTCTTGTACATGTAAGAGCAACCATAAATCCACAGATCAAAGCGAGCATGTGTTTAAATATGCATTGCTTAGCCTTAAAGCTCTTTCACAAAAACAAATAATTTCCTTCAGCCAAGACTGTACTTACTTATTATAGTCTTCTGGTTAACAAAACATTCCATTTATAAAATGTCCACAATTTCAAAACACTTTTACTAGAAAAAGACAATAGAGTTTCCAAATATTAAGATCTCCAACCTTGATTACTAATTTCAAAATGGTTTAGGAAATTTGAATTCTCTGAAGATATGGGAGAAATAGAGTTTCCAAATATTAAGATCTCCAACCTTGATTACTAATTTCAAAATGGTTTAGAAAATTTGAGTTCTCTGAAGATATGGGAGAAAGAAATAGTATGAAATCAAGATTTGGCCTCTAGAAATCTGTTCATAATAGAAAATAAATCCAAATTGGTAATTTGAGAATTTTTATATATATAAAAAGTACTCTCTGAAGTTTAATGTTTTGGCATCCCAAAAGGTGATTTTGTGAGGGCCGATTCATACCTTGGAGCATAGTGTTTAGTCCTTTTATGCCATCCAATGGAGATGCTACCATTAGGAAACATTCTGAATCTATCCCATCTAACAAAAAATCAAGTGTTCAAACTTAATTTATTGACTGTTGAGCATGACAATGGCATTTCTTCTAGTCTAGGAATGGTTGAAACTTCAAATCTGAGGTAGCATAACATAACTGTGGAGAACCTCCTGCATTAAACAATAGGCATGAATGGAACAAGAGTGGATTTGGAGCGTTGTTAAACTCGGATCTTGTCCTCTGCTAGATTAGCCAACCCGAGGGCTTCCATCATTGTGCGGGGGCATAACATTTTAACCTCAGAGCATATTGCATCCGTCAGACCACTGATAAAACAACTAAGGTGTAATGCATCAGGCAATCCCTCGGTGTGATTGGCGAGTTTCTCAAATTCTGTTTGATACTCCAGCATAGTGCCAGTTTGGCGAAGTTTGGTGAGTGCTCCTATGAAGCCATCAAAAGCACTAGGACCAAATCGTTGCAAGAGGAGTTGGGAAAATTCTGTCCAGTTTGGCTCGGCATGAGCCTTGATGTACCAATGGAACCATTAGAGAGCTTCATGTTCCAAATGAAAGGATGTAAGGGAGACTTTATTGAAATCAAAAGTGTTATGCAGACTGAAATATTGTTCTGCCCTATAAATCCATCCAGTCGGATCATCACCATTGAAGCGAGGAAAATCCAGCTTCGGCCCGCGGTAGTGGCTAAACACTGAGAACCCAGTGTCTACAGAAGACTTAGGCTAGCGGCGGTTGTCCATGGGTGAATGCTGACGATTGAGGCCGAGAAATTTTTGATCTAGATACTCAAGTTTGGACTTGATGGCGGCAAGTTCTTCTTCCATTTGTGTATTTTCTCTAGCGCGGGTAACAACCATAAGCAGGTATTTTTTTTTTTAATAAGGTAATGAGTAGAAAAGCAAAAATGGAGAGGGTTTTATAAAAGAAGATTTTTTATTTGGGAAAAATTTGGGGGGGTAATTGGGGTTTTACGGGGTTTTCGACACTTTTTAAGGGACAAGAAGCAAAAAATGTGAATTTCAAAGGTGGGATGAAGGAATTGGAAAATTTGTCAAAGAGGGACAAGGAAGCAAAATTGGAAAATGAACACCGTGGAAAAATTTGAAGGCGATTGGGTGAAAATCAGAGAAGTTATGACAAACTTTAAAAATTGACAAATACGGAATTTTGGCCTTGAGGAAGTGAATTTGGGAATAGGGTCCTCAATGAAGGAATATGCATAATGGTATTACGGGGGTGACAGTGAAATTTCAAGGGAAATGAAGCTAAATCAAGGAAGATATGGCTAAAAAACTGATCTGTGGTCTGTGGCGGTGCTAGAAGTTGTGTTTTATCAACAAGAAATGGAGTAAATGATCTGTGACAATTCTCAATTTTTTCACATTATCAACTATAAATAGAGATGGACCCTAGGTATAATCAGCTTCCTATTGGTTCAAAGGTAGTCACTCGGCCACCAAGGCTGTCTCAGGCTTGACTATTGGGGCAGTACCCCTCACTTCACGACGCAGGTAAAACTGCCAACCGCTTGGCCAAAAACGACAACTCTTTGGTTTTCCTCACGGATGGGAATCTAGTCAATCTGGTGGGGGTCGTTGCCCTTTTCGCTTGGCAGGTCATCTCAATGGCCAGCTACTTCGGGGTTCCTGTGGTACTCCTCACAATGAGTTTTAGGGTTATGCCCAAGTACTTCCCACAGTTAAGCGGATAGGGTGTATTCCCTGATCCGGATAAAAAATACGGCTGTAAGAAGAAGAACTACTGCAATAATCATAGTGCCAGAAAAAAATGTGGCATAAATTCCACCTAATGCTCAAAAACCCGTAATTAGAGCTAGGGTTTTGAGACGAAAACTTTTAAAATGAGCATAACCCAATCTAGATTGCTCAGAATTGCTATTATAGTCTGTTTCCAGAACTGGAACAATCACTTTGCTTCTACCCATGAAATCAGAATAGAAATCTGGGCACCCGGTCAAAAGATTTTCACTCTGCAATTTCTGCAGTCGTCACCGAAATTCTGAAAAATTGTTGATTTTAAATCCGTGATATCTCCACTTTTAGGACTCCAAATGAGATGATTTGTTTTTTGAAACTACATATTTTTTAAAGAGGAATTCAGATATGCAACTTGTTTCTTTTGATTCTGTGCAGAAAGTTTCCAAAAGTGATCTAAAAGTCGCCACCCAATTTTGCCCTCGTTTTTTTAAAAGAAAAAAAAACTCCCACTTGTGCCAAGGAAAGTGCTCTGATACCAGATGTGGAGAACCTCCTGCAATAAACAATGAGAATGCAAAAATATTGGAGCACAAAAGATATTTTATTGATCACGGGCCACTTCGAGGGGGCAACCTCCTTTGAGCAAGCTCAATACAAAATAACTCTTCGGTGCTTTCAATAGCCTCAACACATACTTATATACTAAGTCTAATCTAAACAACTATTACTCCACATGAATGTGGGATAATACATCATACTAATTGGACGGCTTACAAAGCATATGCGTCCGACAAAATATACCAACAAAATAAAGAGGGGGTTGACACGGGTTCTTAACAATAACAAAAGCAAGTAGGAGAGCTCGAGTCCTTTTTTTTGGGTTTTTCATACTCTTATTAAGTATCCTAATTATGTTGCATTGATTCCTTTAATGTTTAGAGCGTTCCAGTTATGAGGATATAGGAGGTGATTTGCATATTCACTTACACACACTCAGTCTGCAAGTAAATGCATCTAAGTTGCATAACATATTTACATCAATTCTCCAAATTGGATAAGCAGTTGATTTGGAAAAATGTCTGTAGCCTATTGAGAAATGCTCGCAGCCAGTTTGAAAATGTCCGTTGGACTGATAAAATTCCTGTAGTACCTTATAAAATTCCTGCAGGTCTCACACATATGCATGTAGGTCCAGACAAATGCCTGCAAAAATGCACATAAAGTTGAAAAATGCCCACAGGAATCCATAGAAATAGATGAAGTAAAATGCAGAAAGAAATTAGCTACAATATGATTGCAGGAATCTACATTTGTGAGATATTACTTTTCATCAATTCTAAAGATATATGTGAGACAAATTAAATATCTTGATATGAACAGACCAACAAGGTTTCAGGGGGAGCAATTAGTCTACATATTGATAGGGGGAGCAGTATGGTTAGATGTTGTCATTGATGCATGCTTTCCTTTTATGATCAATTTACTAGATGACTGTTGATACATTCATTATGCGGGAATGTCCTTACATGTCACAGGCATATAGTCTTCATGTGTGGGTTCTTTCATGCTTATGAAGACATGTCCTTACATGTCATGGGCATTTCAATGATATGCTGGCATTTCAACACCTCTTGCATGCATCTTTCCACCTCCATTTCAGGCATTTTGGGGTTCAACGGGCATTTATATATTACCCTGTGGGCATGTTTAACTAGTTGCATCCATTTTATCTTACTCTTGCATGCATAATGCAATACTTGCAAGCATTATGTCCATTAAGTGCGGGATTTAAATGTCTTCAAATGATTTCACTAGCTCAGAGTTATACCTGGAAGCAAGGTTAATAGGGGTAGCAATATGCCTAGATAAAGAAAATGAAATAAAGTGAAGCAACATTCAGATGTTCTCATTGATGCATGCTTACCTTTTATGAATTTATTAGATGAATGTTGATACATTCATTATGCGAGCATGTCCTTACATGTCACTGGCATATAGTCTTCGTGTGTGGGTGCTTGCATACATATGCGGGCATGTCCTTACATGTCACGGGCCTTAATGGCCTTCACCTTTGCTTATGGGTCTTGATCTCAATCTTCTAATGTCCCTCTGTGTAGCTTTTGGAGATGAAGGGGGTGGGCATCCTTGAGGATAGAAAACCCCCAAAGTTGGCATGCCATTAAAATTGAGCTGAAGCCCGACGCCCACCCAATAAAAATAGGCTTGTAGGAAGAACCTGTACTATAAAAATTGAGTCAAACAATAAATTGATCTGTGTCTGGTGCAGCTTAAGGGGTTTTCTGCGCTCACAAGCTAGCTTTCTAGTTGTGTCAAGGAATGGGTTCGGTGAACGAACAAGAGATGCCTTCTCTGCAACCTTGGAACCTCCTCTGCAACCGTGGAACCTCCTCTGCAACCTTGGGCCTAGTTCATGGGTGAGGTAAGTGAAAGATGTATATTTTTTTGTCGCGACAGAGGGGAGGTAACATGGATAGTTTTAAATGTTTGTTATTTTTTTAATGTTTATTATTTATGTTTATTATTTTTAATGTTTATTAATATTTTAATGTTTATTATTACTTTAAAGATTTGTCATATGAGTGTAATATGGTGATCATTTCGAAGTTTGACACACATCGGATGCTTAATAAAGACCATCTCATGGTTCTTATTTCCTGTGCCATTGTCAAATGCCATACTACAACATGAAAAACCAAAATAGTGGGTGAAGGTATGAAGTTATTGTGAACTAGGGTGGTTTCTTTTTGTATTTAGGAACTATGAGTATGGGAGCTATTTGTTTTCCATGCCTGGGGATACATCCACTATCAAGAAGAATTTCAGCACATTTACAGGGAGCACAATATGAGTGATGATGTTTTATCCAAGGAAGCACTTTCTCTTGCGATGGGAAAAATATCTTATACTGAGATGTTGGATGGAGAGTCTGTTGGGAGTGATACCATACTAAGTCTATTCAACATACTTGTTGTGGCTTACTCATCTTTCTTAGTAATGATTCGAGTTTTTTTTATCCTTTGACTATGCTCTAATGAATTCTCCTTTTGATGAGTTTTTTTTCATGGCATATAAATGCCTTGGTTCAGGGGGATTTTCACTTTACCCCCTAGGTGCTTCCTTGGATAAGCCTTCATGGCTCTTTATGTGCTTCTTTCGACTATGTGGAATGTCTTTTTGGTGTTGGATTAAGGATTTATTTTGTACACCCTTTGATGATGGGTTGTAGGATACTTTTTTGACATGGATTGGGTACTTTGTATTGACAGTACCCAATTATTAAGATATTTTTGAAATTATTAAAACCAATTGAAAATGTAATTTTGAAGTGATAGAAAGTGTTTGTTGTTTTTACCAGTTGGGTTTCCATGATAAATTTTTGTTCTTTGTATCTTGTTGATTCTATTTATTATTTATTATTTTAAAAGTGGTTAAAATTGTGAAAAAAGGTAACGATACTGATTCACCCACCCACCCCCCACCCCTTTCAGTATTGTCTAATATTGTAGCATTAATGATTACGGTTATTAATGTTTTTGTTTTCATTACTTTAATGATTATTAATGCAACTCTTTGTTTGATAGTGTTGTGCTGATTATAACAATTAATATACCTATATTTGTGTTTTCTACAATTTATATGTGAAAATGTTTGTTTACTTTGTTGCATAGCTTATTTTTTAATATGTGTGACATCTTTCGAGGACCATGGTTATCCTCAAGGGGTTGGACACCCCTTGTTGAGTTAACCTGAGGAAGATGAGATGACCACATGAGATTCCTTATCCAGTGATGATGATTATGAACTTCCACTTTTTGCATGGGACACATGAGACGTATGTCCACATATAGTTGAGAAGGCGTGGTAACCTACCCTCACGTTGACTTGATGTCCAAACTATCTTGTCCATTTTGTCATTTCATCATCCTTTGTCATCAACCTTTATATTCGTTTTTGCAATGTCATCATCCTTTGTCATCAAAATCATTGGGAAACCTGAGCTTATAAAGTAGTTCACATAAATTTATTTCAGAAAATACCTACAAAGTAGCTTCCTTAGAGTGGTTAATGTTGACAATGTTACTAAAACATAGAAAGTGCAAGGAAAAATGGTCATGGGTCCATAGTATAGAATTATTAAGGAAACATTTTCATGGGTCCTTCCTTATTTCACATATGTGCAATTTGCCTTGTACTACTTCCTTATTCAATTCCCTGTATACATGTGTAAAAGTAATGTGAAAGAATTTATAAGTTGCTTCTTTGAGATGAGTAGCCAAGGCACACAGATATATACTTTCCCCATTCATGTTTTTATTTGGAAAGTACTTTCCAATGAGCTAGGTGAAACCTAACCTTGTCCTATTTTATGTTCTACAAGTAGTCAAGACACAACCTCTAAATTTTATTGTGTATCCCTTTGGGACAATGAGAAAGTAATAACTAGTAAACATGAATTTCTTTGAAAACATCATTAACAATAGTCATTATGCTTCCACGTGATATTAACATGTGATACTAGAAATGTATTCGATGTTCAATCCTTCCTATCATCCAACCTCGATCCTTGATGCCATACCCAAGGGATTTGAGAACAAATACAAGGTACTGCAATCCATCATGAAGTTTAGCCCTCTGAAAAAAGTGAATATTTGTAGTGCACCTATGATGCCATGATCAAGCATACAATTGAAACAAATCAAGGACTTATGGAAATTCATCTCCATCCAAGTGGTCGTACAATATAGTTGAAGAATATCTTTATAAGCTCACGATTCCCATAACAAATTTACTTTAGTTGTACCTGTCAAGTGTTTAAATTTATCATTTAAATACCCGTGACATCTAAGGAAATGACCGCATAATGAATGTATCAACAATCATCTAGTTGATTCATAAAAGGTAAGCATGCATCAATGACAACATCACAATGTTGCTTCAGTTTATTTGATTTTCATTATCTAATCAAACTGCTCCCCCTATAAATATGTAGACTAATTTATCCCCCTAAAACCTTGTTGGTCTATTCATCTCAAGATATTTAATTTGTCTCACATATATCTTCAGAATCTATGAAAAGTAATATCTCACAAATGTATATTTTTGCAAGCATATTGTAGCTAATTTCTTTCTGCATTTTACTTCATCTATTGCTATGGCTGCCTGCGGGCATTTTTCAACCTTTTGTGCATTTTTGCGGGCATTTGCCTGGACCTGCATGCATATGTTTGACACCTGTGGGAATTTTATAAGTCAGTGCAGACATTTTATCAGTTCAACAAGCATTTACAAACTGGCCGCAGTTCATTTCTCAACAGGCTGCAGACATTTTTCCAAATCAACTGCTTATCCAATTTGGAGAATTGATGTAAGTTTATTCTCCAACTTAAATGCATACTTAACTAGCTGCGTGAATTTTTACAAGCTGTGGGCATTTTTACTCTCAAGTGCGGGAATATTTGAGGCTTGGGGATATTATTGAGGCTTGGCTGGAATTTTCCCCCTCAACTTGCAGGCATATTGGGGACCTTGTGTGCTTTTTAATTACATCTCCTTCACTCATGCAGGCATTTTTCTTCTGCCTGCGTGCATTTTTCTGAAGCTTTCCCACAAGTATTACATTATGCATGTAATACTAAGATAAAATTCCTGCAGCTAGTTAAACATGCCCACATGGAAATTTTCAACCATTTGTGCATTTTTGCGGGCATCATTTACATCAGTTGGGAGGATGAGACACAAATGTTTTTGAATACTTGTTCTGTACTTTGCAAGACCTGTCCACATTAGCTGCTTTATGCATTCTTGCACCCTTGCGTTCACCTTAAGATCCCTCGTTAGGTGCCATCCACCATATCGCTACCTTATATGACTTTTTTTGGAGTACTTTGCTGTCGTTTTTTATTGCAAGTTGGCCGTACTTCGGTGTTGCTACTGTTTTTTATTTGTGAGGGTTGGATGATCTATTTTACGGTCTTTTCTAGTTTTGGGTTCTCTCCTTTCACAGGTATGTTGTTTTAGTTGAGTCTCATGCAAGTAACCTAACACTAAGAGGTTGAAGTTTGTATAGAAGCATTTTTTCTTAGGAAAAGGGAGCTCTGCCCTAACATCTTATGTTGAGTTTATAATTGGTTCATATATGATATATCAAGCTATTGTTATATATTGTTGCCTTTCATTAACAACTTAGATCTGATATATGTTGCTACTATTATTACTGTTATTGTTTTAAGTACTTAAATGGTTATTGTAACTCATTGTTTCTGGGACATGCTGGAAATGAAGGATATTGAGACATGGTTTTTATATGCTGGCCGACATGCTTGTCTCATTGTTTCAGCTTTGAGTTTGAATATTTGAGAAAAATAATTATAAAATAAAAATGAGCTGAATCTATCGGAGAGTTTGCAACTTTTCTCAAAATGAGTTGAAATGTGCATTAACCATTTTTATGGATCTTGTGTCTTTAGAGTTGTGCCTTGTGCAGTACAGTGAAGTGAAAGACAAAGAAGGTCTTGCTCCTGGTATGGGACTAGGATGGGGTGCTAGTGATGGTGGATTTTGATCGAGGTAAGTAATTTTGAATTTTCTCCTATTGAAGTCATTATAGACCTATAACTGCTTTATTTTTTTATAGGAAAAATCACCGCTTCTATTCGAGAAGATGAGAAATTACTTTCCTAATTTGTTGTTGCTCTTTCAAAGCATTAAAAAAAAGAGCTCTTTATTGACTCCCTCCAAAAATAGACTCCTAATACATCTTAATCTTCATGTTTGTGTATTAAAAGAGCACAAAGACAACCCCTTAACTATCTTGTCTTTAGTCCTATACATTTGTATAAAAG
Organism: Pseudotsuga menziesii; assembly: GCA_001517045.1. Taxonomy (NCBI): domain Eukaryota; kingdom Viridiplantae; phylum Streptophyta; class Pinopsida; order Pinales; family Pinaceae; genus Pseudotsuga; species Pseudotsuga menziesii. The sequence continues at coordinate 354,944 of LPNX010859070.1, read as the reverse complement.
TACTATGTCTTTATTTATGATAGAAAACAGAAAGATCAAATTTTAACTAGCATTATGGCATGGAACTTTAGAGGAGTAAAAGAAATTGCCTTGAACAAGCTTTCTATTGTTTTTGTCTAATATCCTGGAGGTATGATGTTTATATTTAGATTTTGGCATGTACCTTACATCTACTTAATCACCATACTGAATTCACTATAGACCTGCAACTGCTTTACATTATTCTCTATGTCAAAAGTTATGAATGCCAAATAAGTTCCTTGTATTTTGGGAATGATACTTATAGTTGTTTGTGGCATAGGGTACCTAAAGTAGGATGTATCAATAACCCATCCCTGAAAAGAGCTGACAGATGGGGTCACAATATCTTCATTGCTAAAGGTACTGTAAAATTTCTTCCAGCTAAATTACAATACTGTATCGATAACATAATGCATGCTCTAAGTATTTTTTCCATATAAATTACAATACTAGGATTTGTGAATAGCTATGATAAACTAGAAAATATAGTGTGTACTACACAATTACAACACAATCATTGTTCTAGATTCCATCACAATCAAGGTATGTCAAGATTGCTAAGCATGATAATTGTATTTATTATAGGCTGGGAATGGTTCAAACTTCATATTCGGAGGTAGCATAACATAGAGCTGAAATATTGCACTTGTGAAGTTGTATGAGGTAGGAAAATGGAGGTAAGATTTGATAGAAAGATGCCATTGAAAGTAGGAGATTTGGGATGGATGGATGTTTCTCAATCCTTTGAGGATGCATGTCTGCCATGTTCTCATTTTTCTTCCTAATAATATTTCTCAAGACTTAAATAAATCCTATACTAATAAGTAATAGGATATGTGCTTGAAATATATATTCTATCCTATACAGTTTCAAGGAGGACATTTAGTCTCTAATACTCGTTGCCTACCAACATCATTGTAAGAGCCTAGAGGTATGCCTAGATTTGAAATACAATCTTTGCTGCGAATTCTATATATATATTTTTAGAATACACAGTATATGTCGCTATAGCGACATCATGGTGTTGTTATAGCGACACAGTGACGTTGCTATAGTGACACATCAATGCTTAGTCACTTTTAATTTGTGACAAACTATCGTCTCTATAGAGACAACACGACGTCTCTATAACGATGATAGACCGTCTCTCTAGCGACAGAACAAGACTTAGGAATTTCTTAGTTGCAACATACTTTCGTTCCTATAGCGATGCATTGACATTGCTATTTAGACAACTGTACGCCTCTATACCGACAAATATACGTCGCTCCCACCACACTCCCACCACACAATATAAATTAGTCGCTTGATTTTGCCACAAGCTTCTGTCACTATAGCAACTCTAAGACGTCTCCCCAGCGACGCAATATGACTTAGTTGCATGATTGTGCCGCATTCTTCCATCTCTATAGCAACTCCATGGCGTTTCTCTAGCGACACATAAACATTGCTATAGTAACGCCTATAGGTTTTTGAAGCAAAGGCCACAATTACCACGTTCCATCTCTGGTCTGTCGCTATAGCGATGGAATAATCAAAGTGTGGATCATCAGAATAGGTCATGACACCAATTTTATTCAACTTCAGAGCTTACTTTCCAAAGGAGTGGAGGAAAGTGCGTTGATACCACTGTAATATCCCTGATCTAAATAAGATCTGAAATACTAACTCTTACTATTGATATTATTAGAAGTGGAATAAAATTTTACAAGATGATTAAGCACTTTCTTCAACAAGAAAAAACACACGCAGTAATGACATAAACTTAGAGTGGTCGAGGGATAGTGGGAGAAACCCAAATAAAGGCTTGGAGACTAAAATTTAAGATCCATAAGCACCTGGATGTTGGGCCCTTTTAGGTTTTAAGCATCAGCCATGTTGAAGTATACTACTAGGCTTATGGGTGTCCCAACCAGTGCAAACTTAAAAATATTCACAGTAAATTCCAAGACACCAAGGATAAGGAACGATTATGGAAGCTATAATTATATATTTTATGATTCTAACATCAATTTTTGCAGGTCTAAACAATTATGGAACGGTTCGGAAGAGTTTGGAGGTGTTTGGGAAAAAATAGCAGAATTTGGCCTAGAGATTTCTTGCGCAGAGGAGGCCTCTCAAAAACTGTACGGGATCAACGAAATCAGATTTTTGTGAGTTTTAGTTGGTTTTTTAGTGATTTTATGACCTACATCAACTTATATAATTAAATTTGGACACATAACATTCATGGCATCAGAAACAATAAAACTAGTCAAATTTAACTAGTTAAAGAGCATAGGTAGGAAAATAAAGATGACATTCGATTATGTACTTTATCAGATTTTAAATTAATGATTATCATAGGTTTATAATAATATATTAAATAACATAAAACTCATATATCATTATCATGGCCATAGCATCATTGTCAGTGCATAAAAAATTACAATAGGCTCATGAAATGAGCATTGGAATGCCTCTCTCACTGAAAATTTGGCATTATGATCTTATTGAGAAGAAATATTATTGTATATCAGAGATAAGAATTATCAGAATAATATGAGAATATCATAAAAAATTTGAAGGATCCAATCCCCCTCAATGGTGCACAATACTGAAGATTGGAGGCTTGAAACCAACACCCAACACCAATCTCACATTCCTGGGAGCATAAGTGAAGTCTCCTTCATTGGAGCTCAATTTACAAGGCTTAATGGATGATATATGAGATTTATATTTGTATTCAATGGCTGCTCCTTGTCTCTCTGTGGCTGCACTGAATAATAGAAGGGAAGATAGAAGAGACTATAAAAGCTTGGGGCGCATCACCCAAGGTAGATGAGGCATATCACTCAGACAACATCAGCTCTGCAATTAATGATTATCAGATGTTTATCAGACTATATTAAACAACATCACACCCATATATCATTATAATGGCCATAACATCACTGTCAGTGCATAAAATCTTTCGAAAGGCTCATGAAATGAGCATTGGAATGCCTCTCTCACTGAAAATTTGACATTACAACCTTCTTGATCAAAAAGCTTACTGTATATCAAATATCAGAATGATGAGAATAATATGAGAATTTCAGAAATAGTTTGAAGGAGATGATCTCCTTCAATGGTTCCCAATACTGAATATTGGAGGCTTGAAACTAACACCCGACACCAATCTCACATTCCTGAGAGCATAAGTAAAGTCTCCTTCATTAGAGCTCAATTTCCAAGGCTGAATGGATGATCTCTGAGCTTGATCTTGGTCTTCAATGGCTGATCCTTGTCTCTTTGTGGTTGCACTAAAGAATATAAGCAAAGATATAAGATACTAAGAGAGCTCGGGGCGCATCACCCAAGGTAGATGAGGCACATCACTCAGACAAGAATCTATGCTTCACTCTACATCAAAACAATAATCATCAAAAGTTGTTCAAAGGATTTGGAAGCATTCTTTTATAGACTGAGTGACTTGTTGAGCAAGTCATCCAATCTGTTGATAAAGTTACCCACTTGCAAACCCTAACTCCGTCCCATGAGTTCGCCTTCCTTAAGATATTAGCAAGTATGATCTTTAGGAAAAGTTTTCTTGCTTTACATCCTTCAACCAAATTAGAAACTGCGCCCTCCTTGACCAAAATTTGCTTGCTTTATGTCTGACATTTTTTTTCTGCACTTCCCTACTTTTCAAACTGCCTTACTTTTCCCTGCTTTTGATATATCCCTATATTTTTATGACATATTTATTTTCCTGTAGTTTCTATCTTTTTATGACATATTTTGTTTCTTGCAGTTTCTATCTTTTTTGCTTGAGTTCATTTTTAGCATTTTCTTGATTTTCTCTAGGTTTCCTTTTCTGGTTGACAACTCATGGTCCACTTGGAATCATGTGCCCTCCTTGTCACCTAGCACATTTACAACTCATTTCCCAAATTAATTATTCTCCATAATAATTAATTACATACAAATAACCATAATTATGAATTTAATCTAATGCATGACCCCATAGTATTAATTAATCAAAATTCCCTAGAGAGAATTCACTTAAAACATTTTCAAACCCCTAGGCACTGACGAGGTCAACACTTTTAATGTCCTTCAAGGAAGGGACATGAAATATATTTTTTGTAAACTAAAATTTGTTTATTTTAATGAAAAAATTGTTATTTTCATCAGTTATGTTTTTATAATTTAGATTTAGATTTATTTTATTCAATAATTTGATTTAAATTCATATTTAGTTTGTGTATGTGTGTGTTGGAATTTTATAAAAAATGTTGACGAAATTTTCATTGGTGCCAACATGGACTTGCAGTGGACCCACAGGTTTTCATTGATACCACCAAGTCCCACTTGCAGTGCCTTGAAGCACCTTGTACCCAGTTGACAAGGTCTTTGTACCCACAAGAATGGATCTTGATGCCACCACCTTGTTGAAGAAGTTGAATACCCTATTGATGGTGTTGAAGACCCTAGAGATGGTCCTATAGCCCTTGCAAACAATGGAGAAGCATTAATGACCCATTTTTTGGTCATTCATGCTCCGATCGTGTCATGGTACCCCAAGAGAAGACCCAACAACCCCACAGGAGGTGTCATGATGGATCTTGACCCCTGGAGGTCCTCTTTGTGATTATATGGATTGAGAGGTTATATATTTGTGATCATGGAGGTGGAATCCATGAACAACATGCCCTTGTTATGTTGAAGAAACATTGAGGCCATAACTTGGTCCTTAAGCCCATAAGTTGGTTGAAGAAGTCTTAGTTGACATAATGAATTTCTTGACATATTATGGAGATCTTGAAGTGTATATGGGACTCTTGCACTCATTCCCACAAGCTTGATGAATAACTTGATGCATTATTGAAACCCTTGGTTGGTGTTGTAGCTCTTGATACCATAAAAGTACATGAAGAAGCCATTAAGAAGAATTCAAGTCATTTCATGACGACCTGCACAAATTGAAGAAAATATGAGTGAAGGACCTTGTCAATGCAAGAAATACCCTCATAAGATGATATCCTTCATCACGTTGTTTCCAACAGTAGGTGGCACGTCACGTGGTTCCTCGCGGTTGAAGAGATAATGATTTTTGAAGTTGTGTTAACCCCATCTTTTGGGTAAGCCGACCAAAAGAAAATTGTTTAACACTTTCTTAAATTAAATTCATTTTTTTTTTGGGCAGGTCAGCCCCATCAAATTGGGACTTCAAATCTATATAAATACACATTCATTTCACTCATTTAAAACACAAATGTTTGAAGAAAACAACTCTGAAATTCGGATCACTGTAGCAGTCGCGGTAGGACAGGAATTACAACCCTGATTTTCGTTTTTGGTCTGACATTTTCGGGTTTTAGTGGACTAATATTTTTTTGTGGCATGAGGCAATTTCGAGTGGGAGCTATCCAAGCCAAAAACCAATCCTGAATTTGTTTTCTGTTGCTATTCTAACATTTTTACATAGTCCCAAATTTTTGTGACAGTCCAAGGTGATGCTCAGTTGTTGGGGTTCTCTTCCATTCATTACACGGCTTGTAAACAATCCAATTTTGACCTTTTTGGGTATAATTCTTATGACTAGTTTTAGGGATTTTTCCAATTACAATCAGTCCTATCTTTGACATTTGTTTCATGGTCTCTTCTAAGCACATAGCCACAAATCTAAGGTTAGTTTGAAGTGTGTGGAAGTTATGAATTCAAGGGTGACTGAGGTAGGATTTACGCCATTCCAAATTTAAGGTGAAGTTGTGACCAAGGAGAAACTGAGGCAGCCTCTCAAAATTCCTTTTTATAGCAGTAGTAAGGTGAAGAGGAACACTCAATGAAATGTTGCAGCAGTCGCAAGGAAGAGGAGCAGGTCTGAATCTTGATTCTTGACTGAGTTTGAGGGTTTCAATAGCCCAAACTTAACATTCTGAGTTATTAGCATACACCATGAAAAAAGACAGTTCCGAGTTGGATGGTTTGGGGACTTTTCCTTAGCATACAAGTTTGAGTGCTACTAGAGTTGGATGTTGACTGATATTATTCCACAATCCCAAATCGGTCTGATATGGTTCATGACAACCCTAGTTAATATACAGGCTGTGTATGTCAAAGTTTGACAGTGTTTAGGGTTACAACAGAAATGTATTAAATTGTTTTGCATAGAGGTCCATAAGAATGATACTAACCATTTTCCAAGGTGATATTTGACAAAGTATCATTGCCATTATACAAATTGTGTTGATGCCCTATGATTGTGTACACCCAGCTCAAGTTCAAGTTTTGACAGACCACTCTTGAAGTCGTTGATAGTCCAAGGCTGAAGAATATGTCATTTTTATTTTGAACTCTGTATAAGATACAACAAATGTGGAGCAACCCTTCTCTAAATTTGGATGAATAATTGAAGACTAAGCCCTGAGGCAACCAGCCCTGAGCCAACCATAGTATGAAGTTATCTTTGTGAAAGAAATATCGTTGCAAGAAGTATCTCAGGTATGAAGTAGTTCTTGAAAGAGCAGTATCTTTTGGCTTGACAAATAAAGTAGTTCATTATGAACAAATATGCCAGTACAAATCCAAAGTTGGCATTGTCAAGATGTTATGAAAACCATGGGACCTTTTTCTAAATATTACATTGTCTTTGTCCCAAAATTTGATTACGTTTACTTGGGTTGTATATGTATAGAAGCTATCTCAAATCTCATTGATCTGAGAAGTATATTGACAGAAGTATTAACCATGAGACTAAGAAATGTATTGACATAATTATGAGCCTAGGAAGGCTAGTAAAAAAGTGAATAAATTTGGGGACACGATACAGTTGAATTAAATAGTGACAAAGAAGAATCGACAGTGGTACATTGATATTGTTTTCTAATATAGTATTGATAGACTTAATATGATATGATGGAGACTGATGTTTGGCAGACCTTGTTGAAGCAAATATTCTTGTATGATGAGATAAGTTGTTTTTGTTTATGCCTTGATGATGATATGATAGTTCCTTGAACACTATAATGCATAACCTATGATGTTCCAGACCTTTCCTTCATGTTCTATGATGATGATGGTAACAGTCTTCGGAAGTGTCACCTAGAGTTGAAGCAGCAAGCATAGAATGACCAGCAAAAATCAATGAGCAGTGTTAACCAGTAGAAGAAGTATTAACCAGAGGATGATTAGCAATAGTCAAGAGCAGTAGTGATGAACATCAATGATGAGCAGCAGCATCGATAAGCAATAGAGGTTGATGAACATAACAATGAGCAGAGATGGTGAGAAGACCTAGCAGTGTTGAAGCAGTATTGATGAGAGTGTTGAACAATAGAGGTTGGTTGAGCAGCAAAGATGGTTGAGCATCAGGTTGATGAAAAGCAACGATTGGCACCAAGCTTGCAAGTAGTGACTTGCACTTGAATATTAGACTCCTCAAACCTTTCTTAGTTGGAGCTAAGAAAACCAAGTTGGGTCCTGTTTCAGAGTTGGTGCTCTATTTATCAATTGGTGTTGATTCTAATCGAGAAGATTGTAGTCTTCCAGTGTAAATAAATAAAGATCAAATTACAAATATTCTTGTGTCTTGTCTCTTGATGTGATGCTTATGATTTATGGTTGATGCATATGATTATGTGGTTAATGCTCGATGATTAAAAGAAGGTAAAAAGTTTAAATTGCTCTCACACTGATTCACCCCCCCTCTTAGTGTGGCCATTGTTTCCAACAAAAATAAGGTATGTTGGAAAATAGGGATTCTAAATGGACCATGATAGATTGAGGTAAGATAAAATTGTTAATTACATCTCGTGTCCTCTCCCTTATCGGCTTATTTCTTTGGGAGGGAATTTTTTTTGGATACGAGGCCTGAAATTGCCCTTGCAGTAGCGAGTACCATCTTTGAGAGTGATATGAGAAGCATATTATGTGATGTGACACACACACACACATAGACATTTTTGTGAGCACTAACAAAATGCAATTAAAAAAAATTGTACCAGATATATTTCGAACAACAATATATCATAGTTTATGTAATTTCAAAATTGTCAATTCTATTAATATATTAAGCTAATATAATATTATTTACATTAATAACATTTATTGTGAATTTATTATGATATTTTTTAATTTAATGATTTTGTTTATGGTGTTGCTTTATTTTATGATTGATATGTATTTATCATGTGCAATACCACTCTACTTTAATTACATATTAATTATGAAATAACTTCTTTTACTTAATGATTTATATATTTTGTTGTGAGTTTAGATTTATAGATTTGGTTTTGATACAGTCCAAACTTAATTAAAAATAAATTATTAGTATTGCTAGTAGAGAGATTTCCGTTTGGAGTTCTAAGATTTACTAGAAAAAAACCAAGCGAGATATGTCAACTTGATTTTGTTTATTAGTACATGCAATCCAACTTGTCTAAGCTCTATAAATGTATTTCTAGAGCCATAAGTGTTTGTCAACTTGCAAAATAGAGATTTCTTTTGTATGATAACCTCTTGTCCTCATTGCATCATCTAAATGATTCGTTGTTGTGACGTCATTTAGAGATTTCTTTGATGCATTTTACCTTGTCCTCTTTAGTGTTTCATCATTGTATCCTCTAACAATATATTCCAATTTGAAATCACTATGAGGTGACACGTATTTGACTATTCAATGTGAAACATTGGAGGCCATGGCAAGAGCACCCCTTGAATGGAATTAGTAATGGAAATGGAGCCTCTAAGGACTGGATCAATAATGAGATAACCATGTAATATTTGTGAGGGGCGACCTACATCACAACATAATTGGTAGAGAGGGGTTTGACCATGGTAGTAATGGAGGATTGAAAGTGGTAGGTGTGATTATTCTCAAAGAGCATGCATGATTTCACATGAGGGCCATATTGAGTGAATCATTCATTCTATCCAATATTAAGTCTAGACAAAGAGGAGGAGTGGCATCCTAGGGAACTTGATCACGAATGTAGGGGCTAATGGAAAAGGTGGTAGGAAATATTTGTGATATTAATAAGGACTTAATGCCTTCAATCACTGTATTCCTCTTCATCATCATCTTTATCATCATCATAACAATAATGATATGGACACATCTTTATATGATCATTGATCATCCTCATCATGCTCATTGTTCTTACCACCACCATCATCACCATCATGACCAACATTCTCATCATCATGATCATCTTCATCCTCATAACAACATTATCATGTAGTGATACCAACCTAACCATTCACACCATCATCCTCATCATTGTTGTCACCATCATCATAACATCATTATCATTTTTGTTCTTGTCATTGTATTCAGAGGATGACATATATGATTTTTCTTCATTGTTTCATGCAAATCATTCTCTAGAGTAGGGTTCTTCCCTCTTCCAGTTGCATCGTATAAATGATTTGTTGTTGTGACACCCCCCCCACGTCGTGCACAGACTTGTATGTGAACTATTTATGTATAGTTTTGTTTTATTGATTTACATATAGAAGTAAATTATTATATATGTGTATATGTAATTATTAATTTTTTTTATTCTACTTTCATAGGAACTCTGCTAGCTAGGTCATCCAGTGAGTGTGCATCCGATATCATATTTTGCCTCACACGAAGGCCAAAACCCATTGACCCCCTTAGAGCACAACGAGGAGGTTCATCATCACACAGTTACATTAAAATTCATATTAATTTCTTTTTCAACTTTAAGTATCTTTATTTTGTATCAGTATTTCGTAATTTGACTTATACATTTTTTTACATGACTCTTATGTGTTGATCTTGCTTCTCGGACTCCTTGGGAGGATGAGATCACCGGGATAGTGATTGAGGAGATCATGTCGCAATGTGATTGGTTGTGCTTCCATTTATAGTCCATGCACCCTTAGTTCCCTTCCAGACTATCGATGTCCATGATGATAAATGTGGTTGATGGTTTGTTGGATATCCACCATAGGTCAGGACCTCTTAGTGACATTTAGAATACTTCTTGCCATAGGAGGGACCTAGTATTGGGTCCTAAAAATTGGGAGGCGATGAAAGCCACAACAAAAGGAAAGGATGTCAAGGGAACTTTGTTTGACATTCCATTTGGTCTTGTTGTTGGATAGTTTCTCTAACTAAAATAGTTCAATATTGAGGTTGTTGTGGCTCACATTTATGAAAGGTTTATGGGAGCATGGTGAATGTTCCTCATCATGACCAAGTCTCATTGTACTTCTCCAAACATATTTATGCATATTTCGTCTTACTAATGCATCCCGATTTCACGATTACACCGTCATATTTTTATGGCATCGGACGAGGACGTAGTTATGACAATCTAGGGGATTGCAAATACCCTGCTGCTATACCACCCCCTCCTCAACTGATCCTCGTCCCTAACCGGACTGTTATACGATTTGAATACATAGCCAACCCATCACAACTTGGAGTTGAGACAGGATTTCGATGGCAAGTGCCATGTGCACTGCATTGGGAAGTTCTATCATTTCCATGCATGAGGAAAGGTCCATACCACCCCTGGACCTATAGATCCCAATTTACAGTGGGTGGATGAGTCGATTATTCAGATGCTTAACCATGAGAATCTAGTTTCATATGTTTTGAGTACCATAGACTTGTACTATCATCTATATGAAATATCTAGGCCATCGTTGACACGACACGTATATTTATGTACTTAAGATTTTTCATTATACGTCGTTAAATAATCATTTTTAATACATGTACATATAAAAGAATCACTTGATTAATATTTATTTGTTTTGTTTTCTCCATGCAAAGGACTGAGTTTATGGATTGACTCCATTCCACTTCCCTGTCAATTGAGTGTCCAACCATTTTCCATGATGATGTTTATGTGGTACATATGTTAGTTCCCTCATTCTAAATTTGTAAGTTACATACATGCATATAATTGAAATTAATTTATTGTAACTTTTTTCTTATCCCTTGCTCAAATCGTATAGGGTAGAGGAAAGGGAATTTCAGAGGAGTAGGAGATGCTGCAATATCTTTTGAACTTCGATCATTGACCACTAGTTGATGATGTATTATAACTTATGTTTCAATGCAATATAAATTCAAGATGATGTTTAAATTATAATTTTCATTTATTATTCTTTTATTTATTACATGCATGATGTCACCATACATAGGCTCATGTACAACAAGGAGTCGGCGTTGAAGTGATGTTCCATTAGAGAGAATTTGTTGTAAAAAATGGGCCTCAAAAGGACCAAAATGTACTATAAAAATAAACCAATTACATTCTAGTAGATGACATCATCCCCCATGGTTGAGGTGGCATTGCATGAGTTAAGAATGCTTATTTGTCACATTTTTTATGGTGGATGAAAACCCATAGTTAACCACGGTAGTGGTACAAGTACTTTTAAGTCATAAAGTGAAGTACTCATAATAAAAGTCATTTCCCTCTTTCTCATAAAATAATATTATTGCCATTTTCAAGTAAAGTACTCATAATTCATAAAAATGTATTTTCACATTTTTTTATAAAATAATATATTGTCATTTTCATGTTTTTTTAATTTTAAATTATATATTCACTCAATTGTATTTAATATCATAATGTCAAACTAATATATATATAATCTTGTACTTTTAAAATAAATCAAATTCGTGAATGATATTTATATGAAATAAATATGTTAGTTATGCATATAAATTAAATTCATTTTTGTTTAATTTTATTTACAAGTTCAAAACAAATAAATGCTAAAGGACAATAAATTTTTGGGAATTTACAATGAATCTTAGTCACATCATTGTAGAGTTATTTTATTAATTTTATTTATAGTCAATTTAGAAAAGTAACTCAACCATGGTTATTTATATTGTGCATAAAAAGTAGTGTAGGAGGTGAGTTGTCATATATACCTACCCCATAAAACCCCTCACTCATAATATTTTAATATATATTATATTTTTGTAGTACATCTCTTAGGAGGCCCATTTTTTACCTCAAATTCTCTCTAATGCATTGAGGAGTGGAAAGGGTTGACTCGGCATCTTCTTGGTGAGGGCCCATTGACTCAACATCATCCTAGAGATGCCACATAGGAGTATTTGAAAAATATTCTAGTGGAATCGATCCAAGTAAGTTGATCCATCCACTTAAAAGTTTAAAAATATGTCTAACTAGCTTACAGAATTCAACATTTTAATTTTTACAAGTACTATTTAAATCTAACTAGCTTAGAGAATTCAACATTTTAATTTTTACAATTCGCATCTTTAGATAGTATTTTCGATCATATGTCACCCCTACGTCAGTGGCATGGTGCAAGTGGTACTCCCATTGTGGATGTCAACACACTCCATCAGGGACCTGGTTCCCATGTTAGATGACACTTGTTCATGTTGTGCACAACTTCTATTGTTATGTATACATATATACTTGTACTTTTTATAGATGTATGGACTATTTTGTATCATATTTTTTCTTCATGGATATATGATGTCGTATGTTTATGTCAACATGAATTATTTATCTTATGTTTATTTTTATGTGGATGTGTGTATGTTATTTATCTTTATCAAGTATGTTTATGTTTATGTTTATGCACATGTATGTTAACTTTAACTTATATTTATGTCAATGATTGTATGTCATTTATGTGTATGTGTATGTTGATAGGTGTATACATGTTATTTATCTTATGTTCATGTTTTTCTTTAAGTAATAGATGCATTATATTATCATAAAATAAGAGGATTACTAAGTCTTCCAGAATTATGGGCTGTGACTTGCCATTTTTCTAGAAAACTATCCAAACTACCCTTACATCATAGATACCCGACATGAATTTTCCTTACCCATACAAAACCTGAAATCGACCCTAAAGAGATTGGACCATTCCTGAGCACACAAACCAGAGACACTAACATAACAAAAATTAAAATAATTTTGCAAAAGATACCACTGGGATCAAAGGAAAACTAACAACAATCAAGGGCCAAACGGCCCACGCATGAGACTCGAGAAGGAAGCAGCATGAGTGGAGGCAGCCGCATTCGTCTGGATACCGGAGGAAACTGGATTGATGATGTCAAGAGCTACGAGAATGGCATCCAACTTTGATTTCAATTGGCTGGTTTCAGAGTGATGTTCTTTCCAGCACTGGATGGGGACCTCGGCAGCTTCCTCCTTCTGCAATCTCTACCAAATCACACGCCCTGTTAATTTTTTCATAGCCCAAAACAAGGAGACCATGCGCTCATAGAGGCCAAGTTGAGCTGTGTTATTACCAGGATCCAAGACCTAGTTCTCAAATGCTTTCTTTGCCTCACTAAGGTGATCATCATCAAGTTCCCAAAGGTCGGCTTCAATTCACTCCAAGTGCTCTTGCACCCCAGTCAAAATGCCAAGATGAAAATATCTATTCTCTTACGCTGCCCTCTTTTGGGCTCTGGTGATATTTCTTTGGGCCTCTGGAGCCCTTTCCTTGGGGTTCTTATGCTTATTTCCCTTATTGCTACCAACCATTGGATTCCCAAGCTCCATCCTCCTACACCAAGTAATTAAATATAATCTCGACTCCCACCACTTGAAACACTTGCACATAGCAATATTTTCGCGACAATTCATGTTGCCAACTTTGCGCCGGTTATATAACATCTTCCCATAACTTTCCATGATTATGGAAGTACTATTTCTTAGCTCAGCTTCCTTAACTCCTGTATTTCTTAGGATCAAGATATCCTTCCTTGTATTCTCATATTTGTTATCCACCAAATTAATTGTTTCCCATGTATAATGGCTTTTCCACATTCCTTTCTTTGAAGTAGATTTCATGAGATATAAGGGAAGTTGTACTTCCCCACCTCCTTTCCACCTATTGTCTATTTTATTTCAGGTGCCACACGGACCTGCATTGAGATTCCCCTTACATGTGAGTGGCCTGATCATTATGGTAAGTGATGTCCTAGGTAGTTAGCATTTTACAGTGTTCCCTAATCATCACATCAATCATATCATCTGAAACCTAGCCAATTGTCAGGTTTGGTGCTTAGATTCCCATGTTGGCGAGCATGTCCACCACTTTATTGTCGTCCCATGTGATATGTCAGAAGCAGATAGCACGGGTGTTCTAAATGAACCTTGTCAGGCATTCAAGTATGTGCTCAAGACGCCAACTCAGGGATACATTGGACCACTGAGGAAATAACAAGGATCGAATCCCCTTCAAATATTAAGGGGTCCAACCTTTGTTGCAATCCATGAGCAAATTATGTATAAGGCCCTCCATTTTAGCCACGTTGTTCGTTTTGAAGCCAAGTCTACCACAAAAGAAAGTTTTCATCTGCTCTGCATGGTCTCTGATTATTCCTCTAAACCCNATGTATAAGGCCCTCCATTTTAGCCACGTTGTTCGTTTTGAAGCCAAGTCTACCACAAAAGAAAGTTTTCATCTGCTCTGCATGGTCTCTGATTATTCCTCTAACCCCCGCCTATCTAGGGTTTCCCTTCAAGGCACCATCGAAGTTCATCTTGAAGCAGCCTGGTGGTGCGGGAGACCAATGGTTCGAGATCATTGTTCCCAATCACCTGCTTTTAGGAGGGTCGAGACAGGGGAGAGGTTCAAAGATTCCCCATGCATGAAAAATGAGAACTTAGGCACCATGAGCTTGCTAGTCTTTATCATCCCAGGGGTCTATTCGGATAGTTTCACGCATTTCCAAGCATATGAAAAACCAGACTCTATCAGCAGGGGAAGTTATGTCTTTGAAAGTTATATGATTCCTTTCTTTCCAAATTTTCCAGATGAGGAACCCTGGGAAGATTTTCCAAGTCTGTTAATTATCGGGTTTGAGAATGGGTCCTTCGACCAATTTCACAAAGAAAGGTATGGTTTTCCCCTTTCACGGTTATATCGTTAGAAGGTTTCCGCTCCCCGATTCGACAACTTCCTGGAGAATGGAAAGGAATCCAAGAGGTGGTCCATAGTTTCCTATGCATTATAGCATAAGCTGCATCGGTAAGGTCCTTCAAAACCTATTTTCTTTAATTTTTTTCCTGTGAGAATTTTCCTTTTATAGATAAGCCAGATAAAGGTGGAAATATTTGGCCAGAGACGAGCTTTCCAAAGATTCTTCCAGTGGGTCTCCTCCGGGGTTTGAGTGAAACCTTCTTGAATTTCATAAGCCTCCTTGACTGTAAAGGTACCCTTTGGTTGCATACCTCATCAGAGCTTATTTACCTATTCATGGAGGCAGATGCATCTGCTTTGAAGAGAGTTGAGAACTATTGTCAACTCCTCACATGGGACAATCTATTCTTACCAGTCTCTTTGATCTCATTCTTTGAATTCATTATTGTTATCCCTAGGCTGCCAAAAGTCACACACTTTTTTCTTTTAAAGGTCTTCACATGTTTGTCAAAGGCGAGGGGCCTCAGTGGAATCTACGAGACTAGGGAGTTGTTTCCATGCATATTCCCAAAAAAGGGAAAACTCGCCATTTCTAACTTCCTAGAAGTAGTTTTCCTAGATTAAGCTCCTCCTTTTCCTGGTCGAGTTCCATATATGCAAACCTATCTTTTCCTCATTTAAGTGGATTATATTTTTATTATCCCATCCCTGAGCATATTTGTTGTGCCATACTTTAGCCCAAGGTTTCGAGCCATACGTAACCCAACGCCACCAAATTTTGGCACCCCCAATTGTGTTCATTTTTTTTCGGGTTGCTTCCCCCACTCCAAATAAATCTTCTCTGAATGTTGTGAAAAAAATTTGAATCATCTTTGGGACATCCATACTAGAGAACGGATTTTACAAGCACTAACCTACCAGGGAATTTCATAGGATGATAGGTCCATTTATCCAACCTTCTTCTCATGCTGCCGAGGAACTCCCTCTAGGATGATTTCTGCATGATTTAATCAACCAAATGGGATCCCGGATATTTGGATCGAAGGGAGATTTCTTGAAAAGCAAGGATCCGACAAATGTTAGTTATGGTTATCCTATGAGTATTAAAGAAAAATACCTGAGATTTTCTCCCATTGACCTCAAGGCCTGAAGCTTTAGCGAACTCCAAAAGACATCTTTTTTCTGGATTTAGCTTCTTGAACACAAGGATGACCCATCAGCACCATATCATCCATGAACTGTTGGTGGGTTGGGTAGTCTGGCGCCGAGTGAACTTTTATCCCACGAATTTCCTGGTTCTCTTACAGAACTTTGATCGTCCTTCCCAGACCCTTGGCCATAAGGACGATCAAAAAGGAAGGGGGATAGGGGGTCCCCTTGTTTGATCCCTCTAGAAGGTTTGATGAGACATGTTAGGGATACATTGAGAAGGATCGAAAAGAAGGCTAAAGATATTAGCTCTGTGACCCATCTTATCCAGTCCTCATGAAATCCAAGCACCTTGACAACTTCTTGTATATATTGCCATTTAATTTGTCAAAGGATTTGGATATATCCAATTTGAGCATCATCCTAGGAATTTGGGTCATTTTGAGGGAGTGGATGACTTCATGTACCAAGATAATTCCATCCATAATTTGGCGTCCTTCAATGAACCCTGATTGTTTAGGAGAGATCATAGTTGGAAGAAGAGGTTTTAGCCTATTTGTTATGACCTTTGTTATAATCTTGTAGATAACATTACAGAGAGGAATTGGTCGAAATAGTCCAAGGAAATCCGTATCTCTTGTTTGGGAATTAGAGTGAGGAAATTGGCATTGAAGGAAGGTTGGATGTGTTGGGATCTTCTGGAGTCCTCCACTATTTTCCAGACTTCTTCCTTAACCATGTCCCAAAATTGGGGGAATAAATTTACCATGAACCTGTCTAGCCCTGGGGATTTCACTATTTCCAGAATTATTCCTTAACCATGTCCCAAAAGTGGTGGAATAAATTTACCATGAACCTGTCTGGCCCTGAGGATTTCCCTTCAACCATTTTCTTTACTACCTCATCAACTTCATGTTGGAGAATGGGTTGCATTAGGAGATCATTCTAGGCATTCGTGACCAGGGACGGGATTTTTTGAGTGATGTGTTCAATTTCCAAGCACCTATCATGGTTAGGATTAGAGGGAATATCTTGGAAGAAGTGTGTGAGTTCCTATTCAATTTCCTCTCGGGTTTCATCCCATTCACCTTCTTCTTTTCTGAGCCTCAGGATCCTATTCATATTTCATTGTTGGATGGTTGTGTGGTGAAAGAATTTTGTGTTTCGTTCACCTTCCCTGGTCCAGTTGACTGTATATTTTTTCCTCCAAAGGATTTCCTCATGGTGTTCCCTTTCTAAGAGCTAGGAGAGAATACTCCCTTCTTCCTCATGGAGCTTCCTAGAGTATCCCTCTCTCATCCCATGTTTTTGGATAATTTCCAACCGTTCTTCAAAGTATGATTTGTCCTCAAAGATGTTTCCAAACTCCTCTTTGTTCCACTTTTTTATTTTATTTTTGAGAGCCTTCATATTTCTCTAGAACTGGTACATGATATGCCCCCCTCCTTACCCTAGCTTCTCCCACCAAATTTGTACATGATTCCTTAACTACATATGTCCAAGACAAAACTATTCAAAGATGAAGGGTTTTTTAAATTGGGACCTAAACCACTCGACCATAAACAAACTGAATAGTGATCGGATCCTACTGAAGGAAGTAGCTAGAACCAGAAGTGATTCTAAGATCAGAAATCTATCAAAACGTGAGGAAATATGTTTCACCCCCCCCCCCTTGTTTTTTGTTCCAAGTGAAAATGTCCTCCACAAATATGGCATTGACTAGTTTCATGTCTTCTAGGGCGTCCTGAAGAGGGTTCTTTCTCGATCCAATATACATTTCCCACCCTTCTCTCCAAAGGAGGTGATCAGATTGAAATCTTCCCCCATTATTCAGTTCTTGCCACTAACCCATTTATGCATCCAACGAATAGACTCAGTAGAGCTCTCCTTCAACTGGGGAGCATGAGGGCCATATACATTTGTGAGAATACCCTTAATGTTGGTGCCTACAATCTGGAATTCCGCAGACAAGGAACTTATAAGGCTCATGAATCCAAATAGGGTGATCCTTGATGGATCCCACAGGATTCCTATCCCACCCGTTGCTACGGAAACATGTATTTCTATTCCTTCACAATGTATCCACGCTTTATGCCCTACTCTTATCAGGTGAGCCTTAGAGGATTTAGTTTTTTGTAAGAGCGTAATTGTCGGCTTTTCCTTATGAACCTTCTTATTCAATATTCTTCGTTTGTGAGTGTCATTTAGCCCTCTTACGTTCCAAGTTATTATCTTCATTGAAAACAATAGAAAAATTACAAGCTTAGCACAACCCTAATTGGGTACTAACTTGATTCCACTAGTTTGATTATGGCTTCCGCGATTTGGATCCGGTTGGATTTCCTTCCTACTTTTTTTCTTGATTATGTTAGCTTCCTTCTATTTTCCTTGATGGATATTATGACGATCCCTAATGGTTTTATGGCTTTTGCTTTGATTATGGCATATTTCAGGAGAGAGACATGATCTCGAGGAACACACCCAAGTTTTTTCTCAGCACAAGCTTTTTTTGATGCCATCGAGATCCATATCTTCCCCCTCGTCCTTCGTGTCCATCTCTTGGTGAGGCATACTTTCCTTGGTGGTTTTGTCATTTACCCGCTGGAAATTTTCCTGGACTTGCTTGTTACGAATGGGGTTGTCTACTTTTGATTTTTCTTCCTCATACTCCCCTAGAACCGTAAACTGGTTTGAGATTGTGGGTCATTTTTTCACCTCAGGGACCTCTAATTGTTTTGCACCCCTCTTTTTTTATTGAACCCTTGAAAATCCATGGGTACCCTCTTCTTTATTAGGTTTGGTAGCCGCGGGAGGGGAATTCTGTGGGAAATCTCTATAGAGGTGCCCATAATCATGACAACATTTGCAGAGAAACAGGATATGCTCATAGTTTAGTAGTTGCTTCAATTCCTCATATTCCCACATTAGGTTTATGGCTTTTGGGAGTGCTTTTGCTAGATCCATGTAGGCATAGATACGAGCATAAGACATATATTGTTTAGCCTTTGTATGTTCATGAATTTTGATGAAAGTTCCTAGGGTATTTCCCATGTCTTCTAGTATTTCCAGCTTCCAGTATTCACTAGAAAGGGAGTACACAATCGTATCCATACTGGGACGGTCTTCATATCCTCATTTTCTGGTTTGAATATTTCCTTCCATGGACTGAGAAAGATCCAGGTCTAGTAGAATAAGTAAGATCCCCCATCTAGGACTCAGTTGTGGTCTTCAAAACGGATAAAGCTAATAGTAAAAAATCATTTTGACCCAAGATGCATATCATAGTGTCCTTTAGGTTTCCAAGCGGAGTTTATCCACCAAACTAGGGATTTCTTGAATGGAAAAATTCCCACAAATTTTCCTATTAGGGCATGATCCTTCATGTATTGGATTTGATCTCGTAAGATCATAGATTTGATCTGCATTGCAGGAACATGATTAGTCTTGGGAAAACAATTCCACAGCCATCTACCCAGAATATTGCCTCTGTTCAAGCTCAATCCCTCTCCTCCCATTTTGTTAGGTGGATCATAATGCTACTGATCTACATCATAGCATTTAGATCTGCTGGTGGGGTTGAAACCCCACCTCCTTCGCATGTCTCCATTGAACCCTGTCAGTCCTTTTCCCTTCAAGAATCGTTGAAAACTATCGCAGAGCTCCAAAAATATTAAAGATAAATATATTGTATATTCCTCATCATCTTATGTTCATGTTAAATTGTCAACAATTATACAATTTACAATTTTGCAATTAGAAGTTACAAGTTACAATTTTACTTCTAGAAGTTACGATTTTATCTTATGTTTATGTTATTTATCTTATGTTCATTTGTCATTTACAACTCATGATGTCAATTACATTTTACAAGCCACAATTACAATTACAAGTTACAATGTAATATTTAAATACAATTTCACTATCTACAGTAATACACACTTAGTTTAAGCATAATAGATTTGAAGATAATCGCTCTGTTGGCTGTGCTAGGAGCTGAACGCGTGAGAGAGCAGCTAGGGCTGCGTTGAGTAGTATGGTGGCGCCTGGGGGAGGGGAGGCCGCCCCCCATCCCTCGAACATTTCTGATGAGGAAGCTTTCTGCATGCTTATCCACGGTAAAGGCAAGAAATCCTCGCCTCCGGAGGTCCCGAAATTCATAAAGAAGCTAGAAGAAATTCCAGAAATCTCCCTTCCTGAAGAAAAGCCAATGAAAATAGCTCTGGCATTGGCAAAACAAGGTCTCGTGGGTCAGTTCATGGTTCTTTGGCCCTCCACCAAAACAACAAATGACTGGATACAGAGGAACTGGAAACCCAATCTGAAGCAGGGAGTGACCTGTTACCCGGTAGGGCGAGGGTTCTTCATCTTTGAATTTATCACAGAAGAAGACCGAGACTTAATCTTTAGAAACGGCCCCTACTTCATGGGGACACAGGGCTTATACCTGAATAAATGGACACCATACTTTGATCCCTCGATCGATCTCCCCAAGGAAGTGCCGGTGTGGGTCAGGCTCCCTAACCTCCCGGTGCATTGCTGGGACTTCGATTCCCTGAAGAGAATAGGGAATGGGATCGGGCACTTCATTGAAAAAGCTGATAATAAAGGCCAATACACCTGTGCCAGAATTTGCGTTGAAGTTGACCTGGAAGCTGGCCTCCCTGAGGCAATAAAATTAAAAGTCGGATCCTGGACTCACTACCAGAAACTGGATTACGAGCACCTTCCCTTCAAGTGCAGGAACTGCCAAGAACATGGCCATTTCCAAAGATACTGTCCCAAGATAGCTGCTGAGAAAGAAGACGCTGAAGGATGGCAAAAAGTAAAAAAGGGCAAACCCACGAATATTGCCAGAAGCAAGGAGAAAACGCCCCAGGTCCCTCCAAAGGAAGGCAGCCCAAAAACTTCAAATCAGGAAGATCCTAATGCAGCCCAAAAACCTGAAAATATCCCAGAAGCTAAAGAAGTTCGGGCACCACTAGGCCCAATCGATCCAACCCATCTATCTGGAGTCTCCAGTCCTTCCAAAGAACACATCAGTCTAGGCTCGGAAACAGGAGCCGATTCCTCTGAGGAAGGTGACACTGAAGCCAACAGTCAATCAAGTACCCCAGATCATCCAAAACGTGGAGGGAAGACAGAGAAGAAGAGAAGGGAAGAGCAGTCCTACAAGGACGTGGTTCAAGGCTCTCAACACACCATACCTGAAATGATGAACACCAGATCCGAGCTGAAGCTGGGAAAGACCCCGAAAGGGGGTCACCACCCTCCCCCAAGTAAATAATGCAATACGTCTCTTGGAATTGCAGAGGACTAGGCAGCTCCCTAAAAGAAGAAGCTATAAGGGATCTAGTAAGAGTAATGACGCCTGAAGTCCTGCTAATCCAGGAGATGAAGCTGGAGGAGGATGCTCTTCTCCGAGCAAGCAAATCGTTTTGGAAGAAAGGCCCGGCTAGGGTTGTAAGTGCAAGAGGAGCCTCGGGAGGCTTAGCAACCTTTTGGGACTCTGCAAAGCTAGACCTAGTTGAAGAAGAAGGAACCACTCACTGGTTATTCACCAAGCTGCTCCATAAAGACTCCGGCCACCATGTAAGTCTTTTCAATATTTATGTTCCTGCCTCTTTTGCTGAAAAAAAAGATTGTTGGGATTCCTTAAAGCTGTTTCTAAATCTCCACAAGCCTGAAAACTTAGTGTTGGCTGGAGATTTAAATGTAACTCTTGCTCTGGCCGAGAAAAAAGGGGGATCAATAGTGCGGGACCCTGCAAGAGAGTGGGTGGAAGATCTGATGCTGGAATGGGACCTTGAAGACATCATCCCTGACAAAGGAAAGTTCACCTGGTCAAATAAAAGGATAGGACCCGGTCACATTGCTGCCCGCCTTGACCGTTTTCTAATTCATTCCTCCTTCCTAACCCTAGGGCTTTTGGCCTCCTCAAAGATTCTCCCGCATTATACTTCTGATCATAAACCGGTCTCCCTATCCCTTTATCCTGAAGAAAGGTTAGGCCCCATCCCTTTCCGGTTCAGCCCAATTTGGGTAACCCAGGAAGGTTTCCTTGACATTGTTTCCAGCTCCTGGAAAGACCCGGTACATGGTTCCCCTTTCTTTGTCTGGGAAGAGAAGCTGAGAAGACTCAAAGTTGCCCTGAAAGCCTGGGCTAAAGGTCTGGGTTCTCCCACGGTTGAAAGGAAAAGAGCCTAGAAGGCCTTGGAATGGCACCAGAGAATCTTGGAAGAGTCCCCTGTCACTCCCGCTTTGCTAATTTGGGAAGCTGAGCTTCAAAGGGAATACCATAAAGCCTACAGAGGAGAGGAAACCTACTGGAGGGTCAAGTCCAGAATGCTTTGGCTTCAAGCTGGAGACAAAAATACCACGTTTTTTCATAAGCAATCCCAAGCCAGAAAGATTTATAATTCCATTAATGAAATTCAGACTCAAGGCCAAGTGATAAAGGACTTTAGAGACATTAAGGAGGCAGCCCATTCCTTCTTCAAAAGTCTTTATTCCGCCCCTGACCAGGATCCTGTGGAGCTGAACTCCTATCCTCTCTCAGAGATCCCAAATTTGGTAAATGATGAGGACAACCTGCAGCTGAACAACCCTATCAGCATTAGAGAAATCAAGAAATTCCTTGACAAAATGGACACAGACAAAGCACCAGGACCGGACGGATTCACAGCTCGGTTCTACATCTCTTGCTGGGACATAATAGAGAAGGACTTGTATAGAATGGTGAAGAAGGCTCAGAACTGCAACAAATTGGGGGGCAACACAAATTCCTCCTTTTTGGCTCTCATACCAAAAGAAAAAGGTGCGAAAACCTTCAACAGATTCAGGCCAATTTCGCTTTGTAACACAGGTTATAAAATCATAACCAAAACCATGGCTAACAGACTTAAAAGGATCCTGCCTAAGCTGTTTCCGGAAAACCAAGGGGGGTTTGTGAGAGGAAGACAGATTTTGGATAACATTATTATAGTGCAAGAATCCATCCACACTAGTTATAAGAAAAAAGAGAAGGGTATGGTGGTAAAGCTGGACTTGGCCAATGCCTTTGACAGAGTTAGGCATCAGTTCCTTTTTGCAGCCATGAGGAACTTTGGTTTCAATCAGAAATTCATCATGTGGGTCAAAGCTTGCATCTCAGCCCCATGGATCGCCCCGCTGGTTAATGGGCGCCCCACAGATTTTTTCCAGACCTCTAGAGGATTACGGCAAGGATGCCCCCTCTCCCCAATGTTGTTTGTCATTCAAGCTGTTGTCCTAAGCTACCAGCTGAATAGAAGTCTCCAAAACAAGTCTCTGTCAGGCATCAAAATTGTCCCAAAGGTCAAGGAGGCCAATCACGCCCAGTTCGCTGATGATACGCTTCTATTGGGAGCCGCCAATCTCAACACAGCTAGGAACTTTAAAACTGAGCTGGACTATTACCGGAATAGCTCCGGAAGTGAAGTTAACTTCCTCAAAAGCAAGGTCTATGGCTGGAACTGCTCTCCTCGTGAAATTCTGGAGATAGCTCGGGTTCTTGAAATGGAAGGCATCACCAATTGGGACACCTTTACTTACCTGGGCATTCCTATTTTCAAAGCTGCTCTAAGAGTTGCCCATTGGCTACCAATGCTGGACAAACTAAAAAACAAGATCGTCGCGTGGGGGGCCAATTGGCTTAACAAAGCTAGCAAAGTGATTTTAATGAACTCAGTCCTCACCAGCCTTCCAATCTTCCAATGCTCGGTCCTGCTAGCTCCAAAATCTATTACAAACAGAATCAATGAGCTGCTCCGTCGATTCCTGTGGGAGGGTGGCCGGAATAATGAGAAAAAACTCCATCTAGTGAGCTGGGACAAGATCACCAGGCCAAAAATGGAAGGGGGCCTTCAAATAAGAGACGTGGCCACCCAAAATCTTGCTATGGGAGGAAAAATTCTCTGGAAAATGATCACAAGAAAAAGAACCTGGAGCAAGCAAATCCTCAAGAAGAAATATTTTACAGGAGACAGGCAGAGATGTCTTGAAAGGGCCACGAAATTGCAGAAAGGCTCCACGATCTTTTCACTCTGTAAAAGAGCCCTCCCTTTCTTCACGCCTAAGCTCACGTGGACCCCTGGCAATGGAGAAAAAATCATAATATGGGAGGACTCGATCCTTGGGGAGCAGCCTCTCATCAATTCCAGCGATATGGGCAATATAAAAGAATGGCTCCACGCTAAAAATTGTAGAACGCTGATGGACATATCAATCTGGAACAGCGATGAGGACGAATCTTGGGCAACTTGGAATCTGGGTGATTTCCCCCACGAATTAGAAGAGGAAGCTGCTACTCTGTTGAACTCATTGCAAGGAAAATCTCCCATTAGTGCCAGAGCCAAAGACCAACGTAGCTGGGGAACTCGATCTGGCATGTATACTACAGCCGAGGGCTATGCTGGGATTTTGGAGGTGCCTTGGGTCTCTCTCGATCCTGGGCCGTGGAAAGCAATTTGGAATTTCGCCTCTATTCCAAAAATTGACATTTTTATCTGGACTGTCCTTCATAACAGCATATTGACAGGAGAAAAATTGAAGAGCAAAGGCTAGGAAGGGCCTTCCCGGTGCCCTCTGTGCAACCAAGCTGAAGAAACCATCGATCATTTATTCATTACCTTCGTGTTCACTAAAGAGGCTTGGAACCTCACGTTAGGCCCAATCGATGTAAATCTGCCCAACTCAATCAAGGAGCTGGTCAGCAACTGGATCTCTATTGCCCCATTCAACTTCAGCAAAAAAGATATCCTCAAACTAGCGTGGATGTGGACCCCGAAGTTTCTTTGCTGGAAAGTTTGGCTGGAAAGAAATAACAGAATTTTTAAGGAGAAATGCAGACTTCCAAACCAAGTGGCAATTAAGGCTAGGACCATGCTCTCTGAAGCTTTAAGCACCAAGCCTACTCTCAGAAATGCGGCTAACCTCTCGCCTGAAGAAGATCGCTGGTTTAAGAAGATCTATGAGAACTAGCAAAGCAATAAAGCTCCCAATCCTCCTCAAAAGGCCCGCTGGGAAATCAGGCTGGAAGAACAAGAATTCATCAAGTGGAGATCAGCCCTGGAAGAATGGTGCATTTTCTTTGACGGGGCCTCGAAAGGGAATCCAGGTCAAGCTGGAGGAGGAGGCGTTATTTTTTATCCTTCCGGCACCCCCCGCATGTCCTATGCCTGGGGCCTAGGCCACGCCTCCAACAACCAAGCGGAGTATCTTGCGCTGTGGCAAGGGCTAAATCAAGCAAGAAAGATGAACATTCAGAAGCTGATCATCTTTGGTGATTCTAGATTGATAGTCAAGGCATTACACACCAAGAAGATGACAACAGATATAGGCCTGGCCCACACTCACAAGAAAGTTCTTCTCATGCTTAAGCACTTCAGAAGTCAAAAGGCTTACCACGTTCTAAGGAGTCTCAACACTCTAGCAGATGCTGAAGCCAACCGCGGTACTATTCTGAGTAAGGGTCAGCTTATTGTCAACGGTGAAATATCAAATCATTCGATCCCCTAAGGATAAAGAGGCCTGGTCTTCCTGTTCTATTGGGCATATCCCAGCATCCAACAGCATAAATCTGACATGTTTTGTTAAGTCGAAAATGAAGTTTAGTATAGGAGCTTTGGATATGAGTTGTACAGGCCCTGGCAGCCCATTTGCCAGTCTCTAATCAATTTAACCGTTTCCGTAAAAAAAAAAAATTAAATACAATTTCACAATACCAACTCAGAATTGTACTATAATAATTTAAGAAAATGATAATTATATTTACAAATTACTAATTTTACAATAGGAAATTATAATTCATTATGTTAGTTACAATTTACAATCAACAATTACAATTGCAAATTACAATCTACAAGTCACAATTAGAGTTGCAAATTACAATTTCACTATTACAAATTGCAATTCTATAATTACTCTTTACAAATTTACTAATTAGACATGAACAAATTACAGCTTACAATCTCATTTACAATTTATGATGTCAAATACAATTTACAATGATTACAAGTCAGTTTACATTTTACAATTTCACAATACCAACTTACAATTGTCAGTAGTGTTGCACTATAGCTTGGGAGGGTTATGAGTTAACATGGCAAGCTTTGGGCACATGGCAATGCAACATAACTTCATAGCATAGGCGTCAAAATAGTGCGGGATACCTCGTCAAAGGGTTATGAGTTAACATAAGGATCTCTCACATGGCAATGTGGTGGGATGTCATAGCACAAGCGTATTGCACTTCACTCCATTGGTAAACTTACATCCAAGATTCGAGGCTTGTGCCCATTCTTTTTGGTTAAAAGTCAGGAACTTGTTTGGTTCTAGACAGTAATATTGTGATCGCACAAATGTATGGATGCCAAATGTAAGGCAATTCGTATTGATCTTGGAACAACTTATATGTGCATCAAAGTGTGGCATCAAGATAAAGTTGAAATTATTGTTAACGATCAGCGAAACATAACCACTCCTTCCATGGTTGCTTTCACACCCTCTCATAAGCTAGTTGGAGATGGTGCCAAGTAGCAAATTGTAACCAATCCACACAACATTGTCTTCGATGTCAAAAGACTTATAGGAAGGTGAAATTCACCAACCCTTATGTGCTTCTAGATCATATCACAATGGAAACGTGTCTTTCTCCTCTGAAGTTTTATTAATTGTAACAACAAAACTACCAACCACGACTACAAGAGTAGTGGCAACAACAATTGGAAGAGAGGATGCATTGTTACTCACAATGCTCAACTTGCTTGAATAAATTCCCAATGCACTCCCTATTTTCCCTACTACATCATAATATTAAAGCTTTTGATGATTATCCACTAATATGTTGCCCAATTGTGAACTCAAGTATGTGATTAAACCATGGATTCAATCCCAAATGTTTAGTAAAGATTGTCTAAGTTCTAAAACATTTTGACCACTGCCAAAATGCGACAAGACACGTCTTGTAATAGAATACAACAAGCGTTGTACTTGTTTTTTTAATTGGCATAGCATCCAAGCACGGGCACATACTAGAAAACAGGTGGTGATTGTAAAAAAAATAGTTTTATAAATCATTTATATTTATTTTTGAATTTTGATAATTAAAACCACTCCTGCCAGGATTTATGTTCCATTGGAGTTGACCTTGACCAACCATAAAATCAAATTATTCTAATTTTAAAATTCTTGAATTTATTTTCATTTTTTGAAATATTAAGTTTAATATTAAAATTATGCATGGCATTATAATACTTTGCAATCTGTTTCTTAAAAAGAAAAGTAATACAAGTCAACAAAGGTTGACTTCTCGACAAAAAGTATAGCTTGCCTTGGTAAGGATAATAAATAAAAGGGTTGTTGATCGAACTAAGATGAATTTTTCGTCACCTCGATCGAGGTTTTTTGAAATGCTCGATTGAGGTATTCAACAACTCGATCAAGATTCCACTTACCAAACAAACCATCGATTGAGCTATTTAAAAATGCGTGCAAAACTTCGATCGAGCTAATAACACATACTTTTAGCCTTTTTTTTTTACAAATTTTATTAAACTAACATATTTGCCAAACTTAAACCCTATCTTGGGATGCACCTTAGGTGATGCACTTCATACCAATGGATTCATCAACGAATTGCCTATCCATTGACATATAATTCATGGATTTCTTAGTCATGATATTTTTTTTCTTTTCAAACTTCACTTACAAAACCATGTCCACAACTACAAATCAACACAAAGAAAAATCAACAACATAAAAAGTACACACCAAAATATGTCAAAAAATATATACGCCCAAATCAATCCTCTTCAAAATGGTATTTTTTGTTTTTCGATTTCTGTAACCAATAAACAAAAAGTTTGCATACACACATGTATGAAATGAAATAAAAAATTTCAACAATCAATTTCACAAAATAAATTAAAAAAAAATTGCAACATAAATTTTAAAAAAATGTGTGCCCCGATGCATTTTGTGTAGATGATGTTCATATTTTTTTTTTAAGTTATGCATATATTACTTAATTATTTTACAAGCACACAAGCCACCTGTTAACTTTTCCCAATATTTGCAAGAAAAAAAACTATCACTAAATGCAATTATAGCATTTTTTTTTTTAAATATAGGTAGAAAGACAACATAATTCCCCACAATTTGTTTTTTTGTTGCATGTCGGAATTCACAAGGCATTTATTAGTTTTCAGGGTTTCAATTTAATAAATGACTAAAAAGTTGATTTTCAACATCATTTTTTGCCAAAGAGTATTGCCCATCTTCATGGATTCACCCGTATCAAATCATTAAATATTTTTTTGCTTAAATTAAACTCTATCTTAGCTACCAACATTAATAATATAGAAACAATCTGTCTTTTAAAAAATATTAAAAAAGGAAATTTGATGCAAGTAATGAAACAAATATGTTATAAGAGAATCATGGTAAACAGAATGTGTTTATTGGCCAATCAATAACCTTAGATGAAGGTTGGACTTTAGTTGAGACTACGAAAGGGTTATGGTTGAGATAAGTTAATCAATGATCACAATGTTCTAGCAAAAGCTTTAGCCTCTTATTAGGACAGGTCAAAAGGAATAAGAGTACTTCTTCATATGCATCTCAACTAATATGAGCACATGCCTATGAGTGATGTAGACCTAGGTCTTTGAAGTTTAAACCAAATGCCTTATCTAGATTAAGGTGGAAATTTAGGATTTTTATTCTTAAAACTATGCGTTTCACTTGAGAGATTTAATGGGGTATGAGAGCCTAGATGTTGTATATAGTAGTTTTAATTATCACTCCAATCACTATATTGTAGTAAAGTAACAGCAAATCTTTGGATTGAAGCTTCCTATGTCTTCCGTAATTTTAATAAACTTAATATGTCACAAATATAACCATTTCAAATATGTGCCCTCTTCACCATGGAAGAAGTTTGACTCCAAATTTTAGAGGCCACACTTTAGTGCAGGAAGTTGAGGAAATGATTAAATACTTCCCAAAATTAATTCTCCAATGTGCATGGCCTCAAAACTAAAAAATTTAGGCATAATTAATAAAGTTGTCCCTTTATTTAGATATGTGATTTAAGAAAACTCGAATATTGATTTTACACATCCCTCTATCAATTCAAATTTCATGTCTTGAAAGTTAGATGTATCCATTGGCATAATCTATTTTGCGAAGGTAACTTGGAAGATCTTCAGCATCTATTTTTCTGCTGTCCTTTTTCTGTTCGTATCTTCTCTCATTTTGAGGAAAAGTACAGCTTCTCTTTTCCTTTATACAGCTCTGTTCATTCATATTTGGACCAATGGTTCTCTTCTACAGCACGATCTGCTCCTTACAGGTTCTTGCATCTGTTCATTTTTTGGGGGATCTGGATCCTTCGAAATCATTGCTTATTTGAAAACAAGCGTCCTTCCTTCTCTGCTTTGATTTCCAGAATTGAAGGCTGGGCAAATTCTTATCATGTGCCATTGATAAAACTTAAAACTCGCATCATTGGCCCTGAACCATTGAAATACTTTCCTTGTGGTTTTTTCGATGGAGCTGCTGCGGAGAATATAGGGGGTTCAGGCTTTGTGATATTTATCAATGATTCCCACTTCTTTAGTTTTTCTATGGGCTGTGGGAGAAGTACGAATACCAGAGCAGAGTTATTGGCCCTTTGGGCTATTCTTAGAGTCAGTTTTTTTATGGGAATTCCTATGCAGCTGATTTATGGGGATTCCATGGTTATAATCTCTTGGCTTAACCGCATTTCTGCACTTGATGTTCCATCTTTGATGCATTGGTGTTGCGACATTAGACTTATGCTTCAAAAGGCCCCGCCGGTGATCTTTAAACACACTTTTCGTGAGCATAACACGCTGGCAGATGAACTCTCAAAACTTGGCCTGAATTTGGATTTGGGATTTGTTTCTTTTTCAGAAAATATGGATGGTTTGATTGTGAATCATGGCAATCTTATTCTCTTTTAGAAAAGTTGATTCTCTCTTTTATTCAGCTTGGTATTTATCAGTGGATGGTTTACCATTATTTGTTCTATTTGAGTTCTTCCTGCCAGCATGTATTGCTCTGATTAGTTTGTTTGAAGATCATTTTTGATATTTTTTCAGTACTTTCTGACCTGATTTATCAGGGATGATGAGAAAAGTCTGCTACGATCAGACTTTTGCTTATGATTTTGCTGTTATGTATTGTCATCTCATCTGCATGTGATGGTTATGGATCTTGGCAGTCTTTATGCCGATATGTAAATGATGTCTTTTGATTCATAATGAATAACAAACACTGGTATTTTTTCCTCTGATAAAAATTTTAAAAAAAAAAAAAAAACAACTATTTCGATGAGTATGTATGTAGACTATCAATGTGACCATTTTAGTGATTGATGAATTGACTATTTTCATCATTTTAAGAGTTTGTGAAGGTTTTCCTTTCTTGCATTTATTAATATATTTTATCATAAGGTCTAAATTATGTTTTGGATTGGTTGGTTGGTTGAAGTTGGTATTTTAAGTAGCTCAAACTTCTATAGATCACCCTCCTTCACTACTCTATTATGAATCTCACTAACTTGGTGTTTCTCTATATGGAACAAAAACATTGGTCGAGAACAAATCTCTTCTTGAATGATGCTCCAAACCATTTCTCTCCTCTTTTCATGACTAAGAGTTATGGTTATGTTTTATCTTCTTGGCATCTCCTCAACTTACTTTGAGTCTCCATGGTTGGTCATGTTTGACACAAATCGATTATGAGAGCCTAGAATTTCACTTAGGACCCAAAATTGCTAGTATGACCCATCATTGAAAATCTCTTAACAAGCTCTACATTGGTGAATGGTCAAATGACTTTGTCAAACTCTAAAATAGTGTTATTGAATCCCAAAAGAGGCTCTAGAAGTTCTTGACCCAAATTTGCAAAACTCATAAATGATCCCAATGGGTTCATTGGTATTTTTTCCCACTCCAAAAGGACACCGATGGTGAAAAAACATTATATTGTTCCATTTCAAATCATACCTCCCCATTTTGGAGTTTTTTTGGTCTCTAAAAGCTCAGTAATTTAAAGAACTTCGATTCTCACTCTTATCACCTTTGGTTGTTACTTGTCGATTTTGGATCCTAGGTCTAGTTCTTTGGCTCCTAGTCTAGCTCTTGATTTTGGCTCTAGTTGTTGGGCCTAGATCTTGGCTTGTTCTCTCAATGTTAGCTCACACTGGCTCTTCTCCCATTAGGGGAGTTTTGAGGTCGAAAATGGGCCTCAAAACAAAAATTCTACCATTAAAATTCACTTTATAAGAACAAGTAGGATTCAAGATGATGATGTCAACCATAAGGGTAAGATTTGTAAAAAAAAATGGAGGGAAAAAGAAAAACTACTTTTTCGTACCGTATTTTTGACATATCTCCTTATGGCTTCACCCAAATTTTGAGTTTGGGGACTCGTTAGATGCAGAATTTAATTCCGCATCCAACTCATACCCACACTGCATACTTCTGAGGTACCTACGACACTCAAAAATGAAAATTTTCAATATTTCGGAATTAAATTCAAATTTCCAAAAATGAATTTAATTTCGCATCCAACAGTACCCATACGAGTCCCCGAAAGTATGCAGTGTGGATATGGGTTGGATACGGAATTAAATTCCGCATCGTGGGTATGGGTTGGATGCGGAATTAAATTCCGCATCCAACGAGTCCCCAAACTCGAAATTTGTGTGAACCGATAAGGAGATATGTCAAGAATGCAATAAGAAAAAATAGTTTTTTCTTTTTCCCTTCCAAAATTTAGAACTCTTATTTTATTATTTCCCTTATGAGGCCCATTTTAGACCTCAAAACTCTCCTAATGAAGCGTCTTCTTGGACAATGTGCAAAAGATCTAGCTAGAAAGATAAGAATAATTTCTTACCTTGATTACCTTGCAATGAAGGTGAGACTACAATTTATAGGTCTTTAAGTTGCTTGGGAACTTCTTGAAAAGCTTGGCTTCTTCTATAATAAATAAAATATACACATATTAAATACTAAATACTAATAAAAATAATAAAAAAGATAAGAATAATTGAGAATTATTAATTATCTAAGTAAAGTAAAAGACAGGTCCTTTCATGTGAAACGACACAAGTAAGCCTATTTATTTGGGTCTCAATTGTATTGTAAAAATCATATTCGGATCTTATTCAATATTCATATTTTATACATTTTGTTGTAAATATTATGGATTATTTAATATTCCAGATATTTTAGATAAGTTTGATGTGTGAGCAAACTTTGTTCGGCTCATGTGGTATCAAAGCCCTTTCTTGGGCTTGATTCCGGCCTACAAACCCTTCCCGGAGCTTCTCCAAAACTTGGCCCTTGGCCATTTTTTTTAATGCAAATCTTTGACAAATAAAACAATTGGCTCAAAGTGATTTTAAAAAATGAAGAAATGAATAAATTCTTTCGATTGCAAATAAGAATAAGAAAACAAGTAAGGAAAAAAATATTACGAGGAGTGGGAAAAAGAATTCGAAGAGAATTCATAAAACCACACATGGTTTTATGAGGTCGTGCATGGTTTTGCTTACAATATTAAATTTTAAATAAGTTTGATAAGGTATGCTTTGAGGACAAAGCATCCTGATGGCAAAGGAAATGTAATAAATAAAATATGCACATATTAAATACTAAATAATAATAAAATAATAAAAAGATAACTAATAATTAAAAATTATTAATTATCTAAGTTAAGTAAAAGACCGGTCCTTTCATGTGAAACAACACAAGTAAGCCTATTTATTTGGGTCCCAAATATATTGTAAAAATCATATACGTATCTTATTCAATATCTGTATTTTATACGTTTTGTTGTAAATATTATGGATGATTTAATATTCCAGATATTTTAGATAAGTTTGATGTGTGAGCGAACTTTGTTCGATATTAATATTAATAATTAATGTTGATTTATATATGTATTATATAACATCTTCCACTATTGTCTTTAGTAATGTTGGTACATTATTAACTTCTTGCCCACTTGATCATTGTTGTTATGATACCTTACATTGTCTTCCTTTATGATTCTTGGGGTCAAGCTTTAGATGGAGCTTCCAACACTTTCTATCCTAGTGGCCAATTATCTTCTTAAGGCAACAAAAGTTTCTTATTTGAGCCTTGATCCTTTTGTCTTGTTCTTCAACACAATGGTAAGAGTGAGCTTAGGCTACATAATGATTATTTCTACAATAATAAAACCTTGAATATAGATCCCAACACTAGATCTTGGTTGTTAGCTCTAGCTTTTGGCTCTTTATTGTCAACTTTGGCTTCTAGCTCTGGCACTAGCTCTTGGCTCTAGTTGTTCGCTCAAGCTCTTGGCACTAACTCTAGCTTTCACTTTGACTCTTCTTCCAACCTATTCTTAGAAAATGTGTAAATACTCCAACCAAGAAAATAAGAAATATTTTTCACCATCACTACCTTGCAATGAAGGGGAGACTACAACTTTATCAGTCTAAGTTGCTTGTCCTCTTCCCAAAAAGCTCAATTGATTTTGTCATTATTGTCTTTAGCTCTACAATTATATTCTTTACTTCTTTCCCACTAGATCTCGGTTGCCATACCTTCCATATTATTCCCTTATGATTGTTGTGGTGAGGCTCTAGATGGAGTTTTGGGCACTGTCCATTCCAATGCCCAAATATCTTGAAATGGCTAAAGAAGCCCTCAATTTGGCCATTGTTCATATTGTCTTCCTTTTCTACATAGTGACAACAGTGACCTTCGGTTACATCATTGTTCTTTTTCCAATAATAAAACCTTAGGTATAGATCCTAACATTGGCTCTTAGTTCTCAACTCTAACTTTTGGCTCTTCTTTGTTGACTTTGGCTTCTAAGGCTCTATTTGTTGGCTCTAGATCTTGGCTCAAGCTCGTCTCTAAATTCTGACTCTCCATCTAGGTCTTCTTCAAGCCTCTTCTAAGACAATGTGCAAAAAATTTGGCCAGGAATCTAAGAAAAAGCTCTTACCATGACTACATTGCAATGAAAGTGAGACTACAATTTTATAAGCGTGCTTGGGCCCTTCTCAAAAACCTTGGCCTCTTTTGTTCCCTTCAGCATTGTTGTTACCTTTTTTACTTCATTCCCACTTGATCTTGGTTGCCATAACATCCATAATCTTCATTTGTGATTCTTAAGGCAAGCACCAGATGGAGCTTCCAACACTTGCATCCCAATGCCCAATTATATTGAAAAGGTTACATAATGGTTATTTTTCCATTAATGAAATCATGAAAGATATATCCCAACACTAATGAGACAAATGTCCTTTTTCCTTTCATTGATAACAAAAAATGGATGTCTTTGCATGCCTTTGTCTGTCGTCTTTCTTTGACAGTGTGATACATCCATTTATGTTCTTGACATTGCAATACATCCATTTAGTAAGGCTATCCATCTGGGTTCTTATAAGGCTTGTCTCAATAAGGGATCGTGCATCTAGAAATTTCCAGAAGTTAAGGGTTTTAAGCAAAACAAAAAGTTCACCTCTTTAACAAGAGGTTTATTGGATCTTCACCCAGTATTTTCTTAGCATTAGGGTTGTATTGAAATAGAGTTGTTGCAGTTGAAACAATTTCCCAAAATTCTAAAAATTTTAGGACCCTCCTCTACTTTGATTTAGTTGGTTTTTTCTTCTCGGTTTTGGTCTATGGATTTTTGGAATGTTTTACAGCACTTTGAATTGCTATCAATCGATCTGTTTTCCCAGTTAATGCTTAGAATGATCCCATCTATAATCAAGCTCATCGTTGCTTTTTGCTTACCCTTCGAAATCATTCTGAATCGGGAGTTAAGTCATTGGTTTTTCTTTTCGCCATTGCGGAGGTTTGTTGCTTTGTATTTCACCATTGCGGGTGGCTTTCGATTCTTCACCGTTGCAGGTGGACTTTTGTTCTGCGTCGGAAGGGGATGAATATCTCCTTGGCCGACGTTGCGGACGGGTTATTGTTTGGTCTCCGACGTTGCGGACCATGCGGGGTTCTGAGGTTTCGTTTTCTCACCGATCCGTGTGTATCGAAGCTCGTTAACTTCTGTTCCCTCAGCCGTTGCGGGCGTGTTCGAGTTTCGGTTTTTCGATGTAGAGCCTCCGGGTGTCCGATGTGAGATACGAACGTTGTTTTGTTATGCATCGCCCGCCGTTGCGGAGGAGTCCAAGTTGCTGGCCTCCGATCTTAGTCCCCGCCGACGCCCGATCATCGTTTTTTTTCACGTGTTTATTCACTGCTAACGGATGAGTTGAGGATGGTAACTGTCCGCCGTTGCGGAAGGTCTGGGATTCTCGCCGCCCGATTCACTTTCGTTCCCCACCCGATACGACCCGTCACACGTGCGACCTTGTTATATATACGAGGGGTGGTTTGGAAGATGGTATTATTTTATTTTGGCCCGAGCTGTCGTTTTCCTCTCTGCGCTGTCGATTCCTCTACCCCCGTGGACTATCGTACCGGTGTTTGCGTCCAAGTGTCAGTTGGAAACTCAACCGTCCTCGCCCCGTCAGCTTCACGTCGTTACCAGGTAGGCCATGCTCGCCATGCTTTGTTCCTTTCAAGATTTTTTATGCTGCGGTTAGATGTTTTAGGAAAGCCCCGTTTACATACGAACAAGGGTCCACCGCTGTTTTGGTTTGCTGTAGTCTTTTTTCTTGCCCGCCCGGTGTTTTGCATCCGCGAATTGAGATTTACCGTTAGGTTAGCTGTTTACATTTTGGGAAGGGGGGTGTTTTCTTTAAAAATCGCATTTTAATCATTGTTGACCTCGGCCTGTTTTTTTTCGCCTTGCGCGCAATGAATGAAGGCGCGGTGCAGGCGGCCGTTGTGCTGCCTGCACCTAGTTTTCCCTTACAATGATGAGACCCAAAGAAGTTTTGCGGTCGAGTTTTTCCTCCGCTGGTGTTTTTTTTTTTTTCGTTTACCTGGTTGTCGAACCCCAACTTTCTCGCCCGTG
>LPNX010859070.1:264110-318598 GCA_001517045.1 Pseudotsuga menziesii | reverse complement strand
ATACACTTGAGAAAGAATAAACTGCTGCACAATGTTTGCAAATTCGAATTGCTTAATGTCATAATGTTATACATGGCAGGAAGAACTTACAATGTCCAAAAGGATGAAAAAGAAGGCCCCTATGGTCGAAGAACAACCAGCAATAGAGGTCGTCGCTCAGACAGAATATATATATGAGGACACCCAATGTGTCTTTGGTGTTGAGCCTGAGTATAAATGGGGTGAGATATACAGACTGATTTCCCGCAGGGAAGTCCCAGACATGCGTCTCGAAGAAGAACCCATTTATGCCAACATGGAAAAATCTGCCATCATGAAGGTGGCTACCAGACTAGAGCTGTTCCCATGCTCTGATGTAATGAGATGGATTCTGCCCCATACAAACAATAACACAATGCTTATAGGAAATGTCGAAGGTCAGGGCTATGCTGCATTTAGCCCTGGATATGTGGCGTTAACTTACCACTTGCCAGAACCTCAAGTCTTTCTATCTAATGATTGGTTGGATAACCTCAGGATGGATTTGGTGGAGACCCTGAGGAGAATGCTCTTGCTGGGAAAGCTCTATCGACACAGAACAACCGAGGATTATGATACAGCGTGTTTAAGAGCTCCTTACAAATTTATAGCTCTAATGCTAAATAGGATCTTTGGTAGAGCCAATGGCAGACTTTTCAAATTTGAGTCGATACCCCTTATATTCCATGTGGCGACAGAAGGAACAGTCTTCAACTGGGCCAGCCTAGTATCAAGTAGTCTCTCTTCTTGCGTAGCTGCAGCCTTGGGAGGAGGAGAAGCCCGTAAAAAATCTGAATTCTATATGAGTTCAATTTTGATAGACTGCATACTATGCAACCAGCCTTTCCCCGGGCTCAAGTGTGTCTGGGATAGGGAAAGAATGCCTGTGTATGCAGCTTACAAACTGCTATGGGCTCATCAGTACCACAGTTACTACAGAGAGGTCTATGAGCATTTCATTATGCCACTATACACGCTTATCTTCCGGAAGGAATGTAATTGCATGTCGGAATATGCTATGCAGGTGATAGAGGAACATGGAGATTACTTCTTGACAGACAATGGTGTGTATCTCAGAATGTATGGAGGGTCGAAGACACCTTATCTGCTGCCAAAGCATGCAACGGATTATATAATCCATAAAGAGGCGGTCAGGCAGGTGTTCATTGATAGAATTGGTAATTTCTTGCTCCAGCACAAGAAGACTGCATATCCCCCTTTACCATTCAAGCTGGGTAGCTGTAAATTCACCAATGTGAAACAAGCTGCCGAATTCATAGAGGAACTAGGGAAGTTCCATTTTGGGGAAATGCCTTTCCAGAGAAATGACACTCATGGTAAAGTAGCTAAGCATTGTAAGAAGCACAAGGTGTTTTTCGAGTACACCCATCATTTCGATAGTGAAGAATCCGTCTTCAGGAATGCCCCAAACATGACGGCACTCAGCAGAAGATTCAAACCAAAGAACCCCACCAAAAGTGGAAAAGGGGCAGAGTAGGCCAAAGCTGAACAAGCCAGAGCTGAAGAAGGAGCCAAAAGGATAAGGGAGGAAGCTCAGAGGCTGGAAAATGAGGCTGCAAAGTGGCTGCGGAAGGGAGAAGAAGAGAAAAGGAAAGCTGCCCAGGAAGCAGCTAAACTAGCAAAAGAAGCACAGAGAAAACTAAATGAAGAGCTCCAAGGGCAGAAGGCTGAAAAGATAAAGTTAACACAACAGTCAGCCTCTGAAACACCAACAGGGCAGAGTCAGGAAGAGGAAAACCCTGAGGTGCAAATCCTTCAAGTACCTACTGCTAGCACTCTTGTAACCCCTATGCTCCAAATAGTGCCTTTCGTCCAGAAGAAGGGGGAAGAAGTCCTTGATTTCAGTACTGTATATTATGACAGGACCACTAAAAGAATAATGAGGAGGACGGAAAATAAGGTGGAGGCGAAAGATCTATCAAGGAAAATGGCCACAGATACAGCAGTCATGCTAGGGACAGACAAAGATCCTATGCTCACGATAAGATCCGGGGCTGCACTAATTGATGCCTCTGCTGATAACATAAACAAGGTGATGATTGAATTAGAGTCAGCTAAGAAGACCAATGCTCAGCTAAAGGACACACTGAGACAAGAAAGAGGAGAGGGTAGCAGACTTAAGAGGAAGTATGAACACGTGCTAGGGGAAATGGAATCCACAAAGGGTGAAATCCATGTCCTTTAGGTGGAGATACAAGCCAAGGGAACAGCATAAGAGGCTCTAGAAAATGCGCAACAGGAAGTTCAAGATCTCAAGAATGAGAAGGAACAATTGAGGGCAAAGATGGAGGACCTAGAGGCGCAGTAGATTATCATCTGAGTCCAATACTGAATACACCAAAGAACTGAAAGAGCAGCTGGCTTCTCTGACTGCTGAACTAGAGACAGCAAAGGAACAGAGAGTCGATCTGCAGCCATTTGAAGAATATATCCTAGCGCAAAAGGCTAAAATGATGCAACTGCAGACTGCTCTGGAAGAAGAAAGATGCAAAGTTCTTCAGATGGACAGCAGGTTAGAGGAGATCATAGAAACTTCCTCCTATTTCCTAGACAGGTCCTAAGATGTTCTTGAGGTCTTGAACGCCAGAATGGCAAGATCAGAAGATGATGCCGAGATTCCAGGAGAACTACCAGCCAAAGATCATCAAACCCTCAGGAGAGATCACAGCCTAGTAGAGTTTTCCATCAGTACTGCAGAAGACTTTAAGAAAGCTGTAAAAAAGACGCAGGGAGCATGCTCAGAGTATTTCAAAAGGCTCCTGAACACGTACAACCGATGTCAAACAGAGGCTGAGCACAGGCTTGAGGAGTTCCCGGATCATGAAGCCTTTCTAGAAATATTGCAACAAAGATATCAAGAGGCGGAGGCCAGAACGCAGCAGGTGAAAGCCATTGATGACCAAGTACTGAAGAATGAAATAAGCCATGCAGCCGTTAGCCTGCAGTTTTTAGAAGATCAGCTACGGCTGAGCCCAGCAAGAATCGAGGCCATCAGGAACCAAGTCGAGAAGTTTGACATAAACGTTCAGTTCCTGGAGCCATGCGCTTTTGAAGGCCTTGCTACTGAAGCAACAGCGTGGAAGAAGTTCCTAGAAAGTCAAGCAGGACCCTCCTCATAGAGGACCTGTCAATTTTGTATTGATTTAATAATTTGTAAAAGCCTTTTTGGAAAAATGAATCGTTGGGAAAACAAAGGGTTGGGAAGCCCAAAGGCCACTTTGGGCAGCCCAACCAATTTTTACCTTTTTTGTATAAAAGTAGGAAAGGTAGAGAGGAAAGGGGCTTTTTTCCCCAGTAATACTGGAAGGTTATTGTAAGAAGAACTACTTCCTTTTGCAATAAAATATTACAGTTTGCCTGTTGAAAGAAGATCGGTGGGATTTCAAATGTTTTGCCATGGAGAGTTGAAAGATGAACTACTTTGTTTTTCAGCATTGTATCCATGAATCGTGAGATCGTTCTAACTTTACGACCTATGTCTTTGTTTAATGATT
This sequence comes from Pseudotsuga menziesii, assembly GCA_001517045.1. NCBI lineage: Eukaryota > Viridiplantae > Streptophyta > Pinopsida > Pinales > Pinaceae > Pseudotsuga > Pseudotsuga menziesii. Next base: position 315,065 of record LPNX010859070.1, on the reverse strand, counting down.
TCCGATTTATTTTATGAAATAACCACCATGAGTAATGTATGCTTGTCATAAACAATTAGCTATCTGGTTGTGAAATATCTTTCATTGTTCATGCATGTAAAAGTTAATGTCAGCTATCTGTAATTGCTTTTAATTATGTGTGCACATCCACATTACTCATACATATTAATTACAAATTGGCTTCCCGGGGATAGGATAGATAGATAGGTAGGTAGGCATATAGATAAGTAGTTTGTTCATCTCATTTCTGCATGTGTGATTCAGATGCATGGCAAGCTTAAGACGAGAGGTAAGAACCTGCGCATCACTTTGTGAATGCTCCTTGCATCCTTCACCCCCCAATTAGTTAGATGTTTACATTTCATATTTAAGTCAAAAAATACAAATATCCGGTGGACCGGGCCGCAACCGGTAAACCCTTGTTGTTACTTTGACCTACGGTAGCCGGACCGTAAAACCGGACGAATTCCCTATACCAAACAGTCAACCGGCTAGTTGGGAACGTTGATTGGGGAGAATCCCTTACTGTTGTCGCCTGCGAATTTCCAGGCCCCAACAATTTTGGCGCTAGAAGGAGGGTCGCCAGTAAAGGCTGGTCGTGGAACGTATTTTCCCGAGACTATCCTACCAGCAGATATTTGAAGCTTTCAACCTAACCCAAGTGTTCGAAGTTTCCGGTACTATCCTTGAAGGACTGTTTTTCCCAGCATCACATTCGTTTACCTTTGCTCATGGCTGGTAATCAACCCAACCCTCTGCCAGCATGGAGAGCTCGGTCCCCTCTGAACTTAACACCTCCTTTGCATAACCTTCCTCAAGCCTTTGACAAGCTCTTGCCCAAGTTTGACCCTGTGGAAAATATCGCTGTAGATGATCACCTTCAAAGATTCTACCTAGCATTAGAAGGGCTAAGGGCTGGGGAGTATGAAGATGTGGTTTGTAGAATTTTTCCACACACTCTAAAAGAAGCAGCAGCATCTTGGTACTTTGGTCTACCTGCAAACTCCATTCCAGATTGGGACACCTTTGAAAGGGTTTTCAGAAGTAGATACACAACTCAGAAGACACATGCCTCGTTGATGAAAGGGCTTGGTTTGTTAAGAAAAGAGAAGAATGAAAAGGTACATAGTTTCACTCAGAGATTTTCATTGTACTTAAAAAAAAATTCTGCTATGGACAGACCTTCAGACAAATTTTTAATTGAATATTATACCTCAGCCCTAGGTCCTGAGCTGGCCATGTTTGCCAAAATGAAAGTCAAGCCTACATTGGTGGAAACTTATGAGGAGGCCGAAAGAGTAGAGGCAGAAAGTGAGAGCATAGAGGATTACCCTGATTCATGTGAAGAGAAGACCACTGTAAGAAGAAGCTCACTGATGTTTAAATCTAGAGAAGATCAACCACATGATTATCATGAGATGATGAAAGTGCTTCAGAAAATGTCCAACCGAATTGTAGATCTGGAAAAGGAGAGGGACATTCAGAAAACCAATAAGCCACACTATCCAAAAAAGGAAGATAACAACCAATGGCAAGTCCCACCTCCTAATTTGGCGTCAATAAACATAACAGAAATAGGAGAGGATAATTTCTGTACCTTTCATCAACAACCTCATTCTGAGAAGAAGTGTCCTCAATGGTTACATTCAATGACATTGGTAATGAATAAGTTGTTGGACCCAGAATTGACTAGGGACAGTGGTGAGGAAGAAAAGGAGAAACAGATCATAAGCAAACCAGAGGATGATACTATGTTCTCATGGAATGGTATTTCACTGTTTAACATTGAAGATGACACTCCTAAATCTGAATGCACATCCATAACTAGAAAGGACAAAGTTTTCACAAGCCAAGACAATACAATGATTTCTAAGGTTAACAGTTTGCAGGAGAATGTTAAGAAACTGGACGAGGGCAAAGCACATCAGAACAATACCCTCAACCAAGGGACAGAACCAACCACTGAGACTATCGATCCTATAGAGGAAAAGATAGGGGTCAATGGGGAAAACTCTGATGAAACTCAAGAGCTAGCAAAGGATATACCTATTCAAAACCTACTAGGAGAAGAAGACCAAGAACCAGGTTGGAAAGAAAACCTTGACACCCCTCCTTTTCTCTTGACTCTAGAGATGCTGAATTACAATGTGCATAATTGCTTAGTAGACTCTGGAGCAGCAGTAAATGTGATGCCCCTTGAGATTTGTAAAAGGATTAATGGACAGCTAGAGTCCACACCTCGTGAAGTAACGCAATTAGATCGCACAGGAGTCAAGGTGGTGGGTGAAATGAAAAATGTCCTCATTCGTTTGGTTGCAAACAACAAAATATGACAATTTATTGACATTATGGTGGCTGATATACGAAGGGGATATGGGCTCATTCTCAACCGAGATTGGACCACCAGGCTGAAAGGATATTTTGCTTCAGATTGGTCTCATCTGTGGTTGCCTCTCAAGGGTACCCCAAGTCATATAAAAATTCTGAGAGAACCATATATGAAGTATACTATCACTAAGTTAGGAGAAGGCAATGAGTCTGCTGATTCTATCTTGGGAAACTATCTCACTGAGCTTAAGCTAGAGCATCATACCTCAAAAAGGGCCAGTCCTATGACAGGCACTCAGCCTGAGCTTCTTCAACTCCCTCAGGATGAAAGAAATGACTGCAGGATCTTAGATATGGGTTCCATTTCAGTAACAGCACAGTTGGACCATGGTTAGGCAATCCATGTCTAAATCCAGCTCATTCCTCAGTTTTTTTTTATATATAATTTTTCAGGAATGGGCAAATTTTTTTTTTCTTTTGTACATAAATGAATTGCTTTGTTGCTTATGTTGTTTTCTTATTTTAGTGCTTTGAGGTTTCTTTCTTTTTGATTACTTGCTTTGCTACTGTTTTCTTTATAGTAATTTGCTAGTTTTCCTTTTGATTTCGAATAAGAGGTAAACTTTTGGTTGCAATGGAAACGTCAAGGTTCTTTATTAACTAAAATCTTGACTGAAAGACTGTGCTTAAAAGTACAGAATGTCTTCTAGTAACCGTATTCCTAACTGGCATAGCATTCAGTTGAAGTCTTACTTAATCCCTGTAAATAACTCAGAAGTGAGAAAGGTCTGAAATACTATTTCGAGGCTCCATCTATTTCACATCCTAAATACGCAAGGGAGTGACAGCAAAAGACCCACGGAAAGGAAGCAGAGTGAGACAGTTTATCATATATAAATGATCCCAAGCCATAAATTAAGAAAAGGCTAAAAGATATTAAGAGTCAAAACTCCTAAAAGAAGCAAGACATCTCAAAGCGAAGCTCGAAAAAGTATTAATCTCAAAGCATAAAGTACCAAATGGCCACAAGATCCTCTCCGTCCGTGAATTGAAGTATGAAATATATCATTCACACAAAAGGACACTATGGGATAGAGGATCCTGAATTAAAATTCAGTAAGAAAGGCCTACGGGAAGACTCATATCAAAAGAACTAAAGTTCAAGAAGGCACAAAAGTGCAAATTGTCATGGGAATGAGGAGCAAAAGGATAATATTGTTACCCTCTGTCACAATCCTGTGGTGTCTAAGCTGTAGCTGCCCAAGGGCAGGTAAAATAAACCTCATCCATTTGGCCTCAAAAGAGTTATTCAGACCTGAAATACTGCTGATGTTACCTTTTCCCAAAAAGATGGGCTTCTTCTAAGTAATTTAATGTATAAGTTGGCTTGCTTAGGAATACAGACATCTAGAAGATTTAGATTTTATTCAGACAGTCTTAAGCTGGGAAAGAGAGTTAATTCAGAGATCTGGGGTTCACCAGATAGTCGCCAATTGTTGCAGCTGCAACAATTTCCCAAAATTCTAAAAATTTTAGGACCCTCCTCTACTTTGATTTAGTTGGTTTTTCATCTCGGTTTTGGTCTATGGATTTTTGGAATGTTTTACAGCACTTTGAATTGCTATCAAACGATCTGTTTTCCCCGTTAATGCTTAGAATGATCCCATCAATAATCAAGCTCATCGTTGCTTTTTGCTTACCCTTCGAAATCATTCTGAATCGGGAGTTAAGTCATTGGTTTTTCTTTTCGTCGTTGCGTAGGTTTGCTGCTTTGTATTTCACCGTTGCGGGTGGCTTTCGATTCTTCACCGTTGTGGGTGTACTTTTGTTCTGCGTCGGAAGGGGATGAATATCTCCTTGGCCGACGTTGCGGACGAGTTATTGTTTGGTCTCCGACGTTGCGGACCATGCGGGGTTCTGAGGTTTCGTTTTCTCACCGATCCGTGTGTATCGGAGCTCGTTAACTTCTGTTCCCTCCACCGTTGTGGGCGTGTTCGAGTTTCGGTTTTCCGATGTAGAGCCTCCAGGTGGCCGATGTGAGTTACGAACGTTGTTTTGTTATGCATCGCCCGCCGTTGCGGAGGAGTCCAAGTTGCCGGCCTCCGATCTCAGTCCCCGCCGACGCCCGATCATTGTTTTTTTTCACACGTTTATTCACTGCTAACGGATGAGTTGAGGATGGTAACTGTCCGCCGTTGCGAAAGGTCTGGGATTCTCGCCGCCCGATTCACTTTCGTTCCCCACCCGATACGACCCGTCACACGTGCGACCTTGTTATATATACGAGGGGTGGTTTGGAATATCGTATTATTTTATTTTGGCCCGAGCTGTCGTTTTCCTCTCTGCGCTGTCGATTCCTCTACCCCCGTGGACTATCGTACCGGTGTTTGCGTCCAGGTGTCAGTTGGAAGCTCAACCGTCCTCGCCCCGTCAGCTTCACGTCGTTACCAGGTAGGCCATTCTCGCCATGCTTTGTTCTTTTCAAGATTTTTTATGCTGCGGTTAGATGTTTTAGGAAAGCCCCGTTTACATACGAACAAGGGTCCACCGCTATTTTGGTTTGCCGTAGTCTTTTTCCTTGCCCGCCCGGCGTTTTGCATCCGCGTATTGAGATTTGCCGTTAGGTTAGTTGTTTGCGTTTTGGGAAGGGGGGCGTTTTCTTTAAAAATCGCATTTTAATCATTGTTGACCTCGGCCTGTTTTTTTTCGCCTCGCGTGCAATAAATGAAGGCGCGGTGCAGGCGGCCGTTGTGCTGCCTGCACCTGGTTTTCCCTTACGATGATGAGACCCAAAGAAGTTTTGCAGTCGAGTTTTTCCTCCGCTGGTGTTTTTTTTTCTTTCGTTTACCTGGTTGTCGAACCCCAACTTTCTCTCCCGCGCCGTCCGTCGGTCTTGTTTCTCTGAAACCCTAGGCGGTTTGAGGGCTGTGCTGCTATAGTGTTGCGTTTTGAAGATAGCTGGGTTGGATGAAAGTGTCGTATGCAGAAAAATAATGTTGATGCCCGCAGTGTATAGCCACACTGATGTAATTACCTTTCCGCGAGCAGCATGAGCTATTGCCATTTTTTATCCTTGCTAAAGCCATGTTTGAGTTTGGAAAGATACATTTGCACCTTGCGTTTAAAATTCATACTTGTGCTTTATGAGTTGTTATCGTGGAAAAAATGGCATACTGTGAAATAATGTAGATTTAATGCCAGCCAAATTATGATTGATCAAGTTTTAGTATCATACAGCAGAAGGACATTGCTCATTATATTGTAGTAGTGGACTGAGTCTATTTCGTGCTGGTAGTTCTGATAGTCAGGACATGGCTGGGTTGTGCATACATGTGTTGGTTTCTTTTCTTGCTTGCACATTAACATAGGATATTAGCACATTGCACAGTATTGCATGCTAGTTCAATTCTTCAGCCTGAAGGGCTTATGTCTTAATTTCATTACAGTCATGATACACTAGAGAAAGAATAAATTGCTGCACAATGTTCGCAAATTCGAATTGCTTAATGTCATAATGTTATACATGGCAGGAAGAACTTACAATGTCCAAAAGGCAGAAAAAGAAGGCCCCTATGGTCGAAGAACAATCAGCAATAGAGGTCGTCGCTCAGACAGAATATATATATGAGGACACCCAATGTGTCTCTAGTGTTGAGCCTGAGTATAAATGGGGTGAGATATACAAACTGATTTCTCGCAGGGAAGTCCCAGACATGGGTCTCGAAGAAGAACCCATTTATGCCAACATGGAAAAATCCGCCATCATGAAGGTGGCTACCAGACCAGAGCTGTTCCCATGCTCTGATGTAATGAGATGGATTCTACCCCATACAAACAATAACACAATGCTTATAGGAAATGTCGAAGGTCAGGGCTATACTGCATTTAGCCCTGGATATGTGGCGTTAGCTTACCACTTGCCAGAACCTCAAGTCTTTCTATCTAATGATTGGTTGGATAACCTCGAGATGGATTTGGTGGAGACCCTGAGGAGAATGCTCTTGCCGGGAAAGCTCTATCGACACAGAAAAACTGAGGATTATGATATAGCGAGTTTAAGAGCTCCTTACAAATTTATAGCTCTGATGCTAAATAGGATCTTTGGTAGAGCCAATGGCAGACTTTTCAAATTTGAGTGGATACCCCTTATATTCCATGTGGCGACAGAAGGAACAGTCTTCAACTGGGCCAGCCTAGTATCAAGTAGTCTCTCTTCTTGCGTAGCTGCAGCCTTGGGAGGAGGAGAAGCCCGTAAAAAATCTGAATTCTATATGAGTTCAATTTTGATAGACTGCATACTATGCAACCAGCCTTTCCCCGGGCTCAAGTGTGTCTGGGATAGGGAAAGAATTCCTGTGTATGCAGCTTACAAACCGCTATGGGCTCATCAGTACCACAGTTATTACAGAGAGGTCTGTGAGCATTTCATTATGCCGCTATACACGCTTATCTTCCGGAAGGAATGTAATTGCATGTCGGAAGATGCTATGCAGGTGATAGAGGAACATGGAGATTACTTCTTGACAGACAATGGTGTGTATCTCAGAATGTATGGAGGGTCGAAGACACCTTATCTGCTGCCAAAGTATGCAACGGATTATATAATCCATAAAGAGGCGGTCAGGCAGGTGTTCATTGACGGAATTGGTAATTTCTTGTTCCAGCACAAGAAGACTGCATATCCCCCTTTACCATTCAAGTTGGGTAGCTGTAAATTCACCAATGTGAAACAAGCTGCCGAATTCATAGAGGAACTAGGGAAGTTCCATTTTGGGGAAATGCCTTTCCAGAGAAATGACACTCATGGTAAAGTAGCTGAGCACTGTAAGAAGCACAAGGTGTTTTTCGAGTACACCCATCATTTCGATAGTGAAGAATCCGTCTTCAGGAATGCCCCAAACATGACGGCACTCAGCAGAAGATTCAAACCAAAGAACCCCACCAAAGGTGGAAAAGGGGCAGAGGAGGCCAAAGCTGAACAAGCCAGAGCTGAAGAAGGAGCCAAAAGGATAAGGGAGGAAGCTCAGAGGCTGGAAAATGAGGCTGCAGAGTGGCTGCGGAAGGGAGAAGAAGAGAAAAGGAAAGCTACCCAGGAAGCAGCTGAACTAGCAAAAGAAGCACAGAGAAAACTAAATGAAGAGCTCTAAGGGCAGAAGGCTGAAAAGTTAAAGTTAACACAACAGTCAGCCTCTGAAACACCAACAGGGCAGAGTCAGGTAGAGGANNNAACAATTGAGGGAAAAGGTGGAGGACCTAGAGGCGCAGCAGATTATCATCTATGAGTCCAATACTGAATACACCAAAGAACTGAAAGAGCAGCTGGCTTCTCCGACTGCTGAACTGGAGACATCAAAGGAACAGCAAGTCGATCTGCAGCCATTTAAAGAATATATCCTAGCGCAAAAGGCTAAAATGATGTAGCTGCAGACTGCTCTGGAAGAAGAAAGATGCAAAGTTCTTCAGATGGACAGCAGGTTAGAGGAGATTATAGAAACTTCCTCCTATTTCGTAGACAGGTCCCAAGATGTTCTTGAGGTCTTGAACGCTAGAATGGCTAGATCAGAAGATGATGCCGAGATTCCAGGAGAACTACCAGCCAAAGATCATCAAACCCTCAGGAGAGATCACAGCCTAGTAGAGTTTTCCATCACTACTGCAGAAGACTTTAAGAAAGCTGTAAAAAAGACGCAGGGAGCATGCTCAGAGTATTTCAGAAGGCTCCTGAACACGTACAACCGATGTCAAACAGAGGCTGAGCACAGGCTTGAGGAGTTCCCGGATCATGAAGCCTTTCTGGAAATATTGCAACAAAGATATCAAGAGGCGGAGGCCAGAACGCAGCAGGTGAAAGCCATTGATGACCAAGTGCTGAAGAATGAAATAAGCCACGCAGCCGTTAGCCTGCAGTTTTTAGAAGATCAGCTACGGCTGAGCCCAACAAGAATCGAGGCCATCAGGAACCAAGTCGAGAAGTTTGACATAAACGTTCAGTTCCTGGAGCCATGCGCTTTTGAAGGCCTTGCTACTGAAGCAGCAGCGTGGAAGAAGTTCCTAGAAAGTCAAGCAGGACCCTCCTCATAGAGGACCTGTCAATTTTGTATTGATTTAATAATTTGTAAAAGCCTTTTTGGAAAAATGAAGCGTTGGGAAAACAAAGGGTTGGGAAGCCCAAAGGCCACTTTGGGCAGCCCAACCAATTTTTACCTTTTTTGTATAAAAGTAGGAAAGGTAGAGAGGAAAGGGGCTTTTTTCCCCAGTAAGACTGGAAGGTTATTGTAAGAAGAACTACTTCCTTTTGCAATAAAATATTACAGTTTGCCTGTTTAAAGAAGATCAGTGGGATTTCAAATGTTTTGCCATGGAGAGTTGAAAGATGAACTACTTTGTTTTTCAGCATTGTATCCATGAATCGTGAGATCGTTCTAACTTTACGACCTATGTCTTTGTTTAATGATTTCCGATTTATTTTATGAAATAACCACCATGAGTAATGTATGCTTGTCATAAACAATTAGCTATCTGGTTGTGAAATATCTTTCATTGTTCATGCGTGTAAAAGTTAATGTCAGCTATCTGTAATTGCTTTTAATTATGTGTGCACATCCACATTACTCATACATATTAATTACAAATTGGCTTCCCAGGGATAGGATAGATAGATAGGTAGATAGGCATATAGATAAGTAGTTTGTTCATCTCATTTCTGCATGTGTGATTCAGATGCATGGCGAGCTTAAGACGAGAGGTAAGAACATGCGCATCACTTTGTGAATGCTCCTTGCATCCTTCACCCCCCTGCACAATTAGTTAGATGTTTGCATTTCATATTTAAGTCAAAAAATACAAATTTTCGGTGGACCGGGCCGCAACCGGTAAACCCTTGTTGTTACTTTGACTTACGGTAGCCGGACCGTAAAACCAGATGGATTCCCTATACCAAACAGTCAACCGGCTAGTTGTGAACGTTGATTGGGGAGAATCCCTTACTGTTGTCGCCTGCGAATTTCCAGGCCCCAACAAGAGTATAAAACAACAGTAAAATTAGTACAATATTTCACTTACTAGTAGCTCTTTCTTCTAGACAATTCAAGGAAAAAAGATACCACTTAACCCAGATAAGTTTCTTCCCTCTAAGGCAACTTATCCTATATATGCCAAATCTTAAAATTCATTTTCCCAGCCGTTATAACAGCAGTAAACAACACGTATAGTAAACAACACGTATAGCAGCAGAAAAATAGCCCTTAGATTCTACAGTGAGATGTACCCTAAATCTCATAAACACCCAAAGACATGGTTTAAACACTTCAAAGTAACCCAAAAATGTGGCATTCCCTATTTACAAGGAAAGTATTTATATTGACACATGTTGACTCCCTCTACAAATCTACCAAAATTGCTATCTAGAAATATGTATTGTTACCAGTCCCAAAATCAACCACCATCATCTGTAAAGAACATGTCACCCATGTTATCATAGCATCTTGATACTCCAAAGAATAATGACCACATGAATATGAAAGAATACAACCCTAGAAAAAATTCAACCTACCAAACTTCAACGTCCCCCAAGTTAACATCATGAGAAAAAATTAATGGACACCATGTCATGAGTCATCCAAGACATCCTATAAAGATAATCATATCTCCATGCAAGATCAAACATATGGATCACATTTATCAAAGTCACAATGATTAAAAAAAAATTGCACTCAACTCCTCAATCCTAGAATGCAAAGCTCGTGGTATAGATAACAACCTATGTAAAACCATCAACAACACGTCATCATGAGAATATCTCATGTACGTCAAATCCCATGACGGTTGAAACAAGCTAAATTTGGTCAATTGCCTCATCCTTAGAGAAACATGAAGCAAGAGTAACATTAGGCAACTCTCTTAGTCGAACAGAATCCATGTGCAATTCCCTCTATCTGAGAGAATCCATCAACCTTATACTTGTACTCTACCATACTCTCATCAATTGCAAAACTGGAATTAATCTGACCATCATCCTCCATCAAGGCATCACACATCTCTAATGGACAACCAAAATACATAAAGATAAAAGAAATCAATGTAACATGACAAGCATATCTTTTAGGAGGTACACTTTCCCTCACTAACAATTTGGGTGCTCCTACATGCTCTTGAGCCTCTTGCAATGTTTGAATTATTTCAATATCCTATGGTCTGGAGTAGAAGGTGACGACATATTTGATCCTAGCCTCACCTCATCCACACCTAAATCTAACTCATCATGATTCTCGGCATTAGTCTTTAGAATAGCATCCTCCTCGCTCTCATCAATCATTGAGGGAGGCTCATGTGAACTCAAATACCTCCCATCCAAACCAAACTTCATGTCTCTGCTTACTATTGTCTTATTCCCTGCTAGAATATAGACCCTATAAATCTTGGAAGTCTCACTATATCCAACAATGATACCCTTCATACTCAAGGGTTCCAACTTTATCCTCTTCTATTCATGCACATGAATATAAAGTATAAACTAGACTCCTAGATACACAAAGATGAGATATTCTAGTTTCACACCAATAAAGGCCTTCTTTAGTGGCATGTCCTTCAAGATCCTATGAGGACACATGTTCAATATATACATGTTTGTATTGAAAGCCGCAACCCAAAAGCATATGGGCAAATCCATGTCATGAATAAAAGACTTAAAAGTCTAAATGATAGAAACCATAGAAACCATGCTCTTTCTCTTAGCAACCCCATTATGTTGTGGGTTGTAAGGCACTTTCGACTCCTTCTTGATCCCAGTCTCCCTACACAAAGAATCAAACTTAGAAAAGGTATACTCTCCTCCATTATCTAAGCAATGTATCTTCATCTTCTTCTTGTCATATTTTCAACCAAGCCTTTGAACTCTATGAACTTGTTGAACACTTCATCCTTAATCTCCAAAACAAATATCCAAGTCCAATAGAAATCATCAATAAAAGTGACATAATACTAACTACCTATCACGGAAGTGGAATACACAAGTACAGAACCATTTGAATGGATTAGATCAAAACTCCCTCTTCATCTATGCTCCTTGCTGGTAAATAAAATCATGATGTGTTTGTTAAGAGCACATCCTTAGCTGACACCTTATGTCTCTATCTTGAGGTTTTGCAATCCTTGCACAAGATTCTTCAGGATAAGAAGTGCCCCATAATGCAAGTGACCAAAACACATGTGCCATAAGTCGCACAACTTGGCACTGCCATGCACCAAAGCACCATGCTTCAGTGGATCTACAGGCAAACTATAAAGACCTCCAAGAAGAACCCATTTTGCTACAACATTGGTTTTTTCTTCTAAAGATGACCTCATAAGCATCAAACTTGACCATACAATGAAGATATGTGATATAGGATACCAAAAGAAAATTCTTCTTCAACCCAAGAACAAACAAAACATTACTCAACTTAAGAACATCACCTAAAGGTGTCTTGAAAGAAATGGAGTGAAATTCTCTCATAAAAAAAGTGGTATCATAACCAATCTCCACACTCATGCCTCCCTCTTGGTCCTGAATCTTGATAATAAATCCCTATCATATGTCATGTGTCTGGAAGCTCCATTGTCCACACACCATCCAACACTAGGAAAAGTGTTACAAGACAAGCAAGAGAGCAAAGCCATATCCATCTTAGAAAATCTGTAATATGAAGAAGAAACAACCCTTCCCAGGGTCAAGATGCTTCTCTCCAACAACCTAGGGTTTGAAACCCAACAACCTCAAACAAGATCAAGTACCTCTCCTAGATAATCTCAAGTTGAAGTAAAAGCTCCTTCTTACTCTCGAGTGAACTCAACCAAAATTAACTCTGATACCATGTAGAAATTTCTAGAAGCTAAAGGTTTTAATGCAAAACTAGAGGTTTCCAAGCTCTTAAGCCGATCGATGTATGAAACAGAATATAAATAGCAATGGAAAGAGTTCAATATGAGAAGAGATACCAAACAATGTATATAATTTGTGTCCCTCTAAAGCAAAACATCCCACATAGCCTCGATCTAAAAATTAATTTTCCGACAATTACAACAATAGTAAAACAATAGGTATAGCAGTAGCAAAACAACCTTAATACTCTTCAATAATGATATCAAATCACTTAACAAAATGTTATATACTTATGTAAAATTATCAAGACATATATACTTGTAAATATGATGCATGAAGAACATATGGTTGACAATCAAATCTAGAAATTGCACAAGTTTTTTATTGTTGAAAACTTCATTACTATGTTCAACATGAAGTACATGTACATAACATAGCCTTATCTCAAGGATAGTACAAATCTACAAGCTCTCCAAAATTCTAGCTAGGGAAAACAATGAAAACTCTAGCTCAACCAAGGAGCTTCAACGTGCAAGAATTACTCCAACAAATCCCCCTAGGTAAGTTGTCTTCTTCTATTCTTCTTCTCGACCAACTATACCATCACAAAACCCTAATATCAAACCTCTAAGGGATAAACCTTAACCAAAGATCTCCAATATACTCCAAGGTACTCAAAGAAGACCAAGAAACCCTCGTGACTCTGTGTGTGAGAGAGAGAGAGAGAGAAGAATAGTGCACACTCTTCTCTAGGACACATCACAACTCAAGAATGGATACAAGATGAGTAAATAAATAATGAATGACAATGACTAATTTATTTATATCAGAGGTAAAGCATGCCACCAATACAATGTGGGTCTAAAACCTCGCAAGCAAGTACACATGGTCTAGAACCTACAATGAGCATTTGTAGGCCAACAAAAGTGAAGCACTCCACTCCACAGTACACATGTCATGCTTCAAAGTGATGTCGTACACAATAAGAGCTACAAGATGGTGCGGCTACACAAGGTCCAGATCTCTCCATCACAAGCCTCCATCGATCATCTTAAGCCATTTACTCCATTGAGTCAATTGCCTCTAGAAAAGCATTATTGCAACTCGAGTATCCCTAAGCTAACTCCAAGCCTATAAACAAGAACCCAAGCTATCATATATTATTTGGGTCTTGATTCCCTCCTCCAAGACGCGCAAAGCTCCTCTTCCAAGTTGGGCATTCTCCAAACAAGTGAGCCCTCCATGTGGCCACAATGAATTTCATCCACCAAACTGTGAAGAGGACTAAAAGAATATCAAGCCAAGACCTAACTAAGGTCAAGCAATTTTTAGCAAGTTATCTCCGTAGTGCAAATCCTTCACAGGCCATCTCCCAAATGTCATTCCATCTTGGACCATCCAACCATTGATTATACACCATGTACCCCAAATCTCATGAAGCAACCCAACTCATATTATAAAAACCTTCAAAGTAACTTGAAAAACTAACACCATAATTCTCCCCAAACATCCTAACTCTACGTATAGAGTATTCACCGTAGTCCATATGGGATTAATAATTCCTTACCCTTCCTTTCCAAGTCTTTGGCCATTATAACCCATCATTTTCAACAATCATAAGCCACCCCTTTGGTGTGGAACTCAAAACTACCAAAAGACTTGTGTTGATTTAAATTTAGCAAGGGCATTCATATAAATGCTTATGATGCTAGTCTTGGTAAGGGTTTGGGCATCCATCTAGAGATGGAGGGCTCTGCTTCCCTATTTACATCTTCAACGATTTCTTGGAGACTAGCCAAATCTTTTTCAATGTCTTCATAATTTGGTCATTATCTTCCTCAAGTTTCATTATTTTGAGAAAGAGCTCTTCACTTCTTGTATACTATGTTTTGCACTTATCTACCTCCTTCATGACTTTATTAAGGGATTTTATATGTTGTCCAATTTGGCTTGTGGCACTTCATTTTCCTCTTTTTAAGTGTTGAACTATCTTTCTTAGTGCTTCATCTCTACTTGCATATGTTGATTAGAATGTTGCAACTCCTCTGTCTTGCTTGAAGATTTTGCCCATGGAAAATGTCTTGTATCACCCACTAAACATTACTTGCTAATGAGGTGCTACCCTACTACCATAGAACTAGAATATTGCTATGATACCATATGATCAGTACATTGCTGTGGATATTTCATTAAACATTGAATAACAACATATTTCAATGTAAATATCTTCTATGAGTGACACTAAAAATACAAGATTATTATATTAATTACTTGCCAGCAAAGACTTGCTCTGCCACCATAGAACTACAAATTTGGTATGATACCATATGATATGTACAGCATCGTGGGTATTCCAATGAACAATTCATTACAACATATTTCGTTGTCTACTTCTATGAAGAGTGACGCTGAAAATACAAGAACATATTCTAATTTTCAAAAAATACTTATTTATGTGCTTTTAAAACAATTAAATCTCCATAAAACTACTACAAATAAAGCACCATAGAGACGATGGATACAATATATTACCTTGGAGAAACATACAAATAACTCCAACAAAATGAATGTCTATATTTTTCCTCTTTTATAGAGATTACAATGCAAAACTTGCATAGAATATTTACTCCCTATGGACTTTGATCGACACTGTGGCCTATTACAAACTTCTAAGGGCGACTGCCCTTATCTGTTATGAATCTCACTTCTCTAGTGTTGCTCGATGATGGAATAGAGATGCTACTAGAGGATTGAACTCCACTTGAATGACACCACAAACCCCTTTATTTCCTTTTATTATAATCAATACAATTAGAAATAGGTTTCGGTTTCGGATTCTTCACGTCTCCTCAACTTCCCTTGCAATCCCTGTGATTAACCGTGTTTGACTTGCTCTCAACTTCCCTTGCAATCCCTGTGATTAACCGTGTTTGACTTGCTCTCAACTTCCCTTGCAATCCCTGTGATTAATAGTGTTGACTTACTCTCAACTTGGAGGGAGCATAACTTTTCACTCAAGAGTTTGAATCACTATTATGATACATCGTTGGAAAGCTCTCAACAAGCTCTACACCTACAAAACGTAGTGTATCTTGTCCAAAGCCTAAAAAGTGTTGTTTAAGCCCTGATTCCCTAAATAGGTTCCAAAGTTCTAGACCCGAATCCCAAGACCCATAAATGGTCCCAACATATTCATTAGTCTAGTATAGCGAAGAAGCATTATATAGTAATCCATTTCAAATAGCTATTCGAATCTTGAGATCCAACAAAAATCCCACCTATGGCAAAGAGTCACTGGTGGATTGAAACAACAATGTGGATTGATGCTACTGACAATGATTGGATTAGGGATATCTATTTAATAAATCCAAAGTAACCTTTGGATGCACCAAAATTAAATCAAGTCCACTTTAGTCGAGCATATCGAGTTGGCTAACACATCACTTCTAGAAATCCAAACCATTATGGCAAAAGTCCAACTACTATCTCTAGAGGATCAATGCTTCGGAACTACAAAAGCCAAACTTGTAATGCAAAATGACAAAAGTCCTATTTGTACCTCTAGAGGATCAATGCTTAGGCATTACAAAAGCCAAACTCAGAAGGCAACACAAGCTTTTATTTCATACAATTTGTTTATGAGTTTAGTTTATTATAGGGATGATAGATAGCGTGACCACTTCTTAGTTATTCAAAGAGTTAAATGCCCAAGTAATGAGCTCGCTAGTACTTAAGCGAGATCATCATCAAGAACCATCCTAACATTACAAATTCAAAGAGACTATTTCAGTTGTATTAATAAAATCCTACCTTTTGGACCAGTCCTGTAAGTTGTTTTGAGGCTTCCATCAACCCTTCATATCTTAGTATACTTGGATAGATTCATCCTCAAAGCAACAACTTAACATAGAAAACTTCCTTGAAGATGGCTTTGCCTCCCCCAAAATCATGATAGAACTCTATGTTTGTTTGAGGTGGCATCTCCACCATATGTCTACCCACAAAGTGCAAAACTTCGAGATGATGGCTGGCGCGGTAGACAATGACACGTATATGGGATAGTGCATGGGCTTTGGTTACTATGTTTATCCATTTGTTTTTCCAATTGTATATTGTTGTGTGTAATAGTTTTGTAAAGTGGTAGAATTATCATTGCTAATCATTTAACCTTTTACAAAAAAAATTAATTTTAACTTTACCAAAATAAAGTTGTTCTCGTGTTTAGATCTATTAGGGATGACGAATATAACCACACAAGAACTCATCATATCAATGAAAGATTTTTGTATTATATATTTTAAAAGATATATGCAGTGTAAATGCAGTATGAAATCTGGGCGAAAATACTTATTTATTTCATTTAAACCATAGTAGCATAATTCGGCTATATTGGCCTTTAGTGTACGGAAATTCTGAACAATTTGAAATTCATCGAATATTCGGTGTAGGTGTAATTCGAATACGGGTTTCTACTAACCAAAGGCTAAGTTTTGAAAACCAGTTTTAAAAAACCAAATTTTAATTATTTAAACAGTATAAAATATAAATACCATTCAATTGCATACTCTGTAATTCATTCAAACATTATTAATTAGTTCAGAATCTTTTTATAAGTATTGGAAAATCCTTCTTTACTTCCTTGTTAAATTAATTATTAATAACTAAGGGTGGTCTCTGACACTCATCACATCGTAGCATGTTGAGATTTTATATTTGTTTTTTAAATAATAATTTTGGTTGTGAATATTATGTCTAAAAGCTCTGAATTTTTTTGTGTTTATTATTTAACGGTTGATATTAAATAATTTATTAAAAATATTATATATGTTTAAATTGTATATTTGATTAAAAGTATTACATATAAGAAGTCTACTTCCGTATTTTATTTGTACAAGATTTTTTTGTTACATATTTTATCCGTATCGAATCGTATCCGTATTCGTACTCAAATTATGCTACTATGATTTAAACTTCGGTGTCTGTTTTCTCCATAAAGATTGCTGTATATGATCAACCACTTTATAGACCTTAATCTTGATACCTGCGAGGCATAGAACATATACTCCATCACTCTCAAGGTTATGAAAACTATGACCTGATAATCTACCAACTCAGAGCCACCCAAAATATGTCTTTGGACCCCTGAAGGTATCTCAGAGTTCTGTATATACAAAGAAAACAAAAGGTTCTGATCCACAATTCTTTTGTACACCTCCATGGCCACACCATATATTTGAAGTTAAAAGAGGGTCCCAAAATATAATGGAAATTGCAAAAAATGCAATATATCATGTTGCAAATGTGAAGTCAAAATAACTTAATAAGCTAGAAATTGCAAAGACTGACAACCAGAACAGGCTACTCAAGCTTTGCACACAAATGGTGGCACATCAATATCTGTCAGGCATTTTTGTGAAACGTTAAACCAGAAAAAAAGGGCAGTCCGAGCATACATAACTCTGACCTGCTGCAGAGTGAGGCTCCCATTGGTTAAAACTGCTTTAGCACCACCTTCAATGCGAGTATGTATAACAGACATGGAACTACCCCCCTGCATGATAGAGGACAAGGTACTAGAAGGAGGGGCTAAAGCATCAGCAGTGCTCACAATTGGACAACACAAGTGCTCCAAGGGATGTTCTTCACACTGTAGCACACAGCTTTCCACAGTGAGACGTCCATTCCTATGTAGCAAGCAGCTTCCAAGCTCTGCTTTTATAGTTAGATTGGCAACTTTTCCAGTGGATAGAAACTCCAGGGCACTGCAGCAACAACAGACAACATATCATAGATAAAAAATCAGAGCACATGGTCTAACAACTTTTCTAGCGAATAATTAGATATTTGCTGCAACAAATTAGAGCCCCAAAAGAAAAAATCATTCTTATCTAAAAGCAAGGTGGAAAGCATCATGTATCAGCAAGTCTTCAATTTTAGAAATCAATATCAGTATGATAAGATAGGTTGCACAAAATTTGTGCTAAAAAGGTATGTTGACCAATAATACAAGTAACAGAATATACTACAAGTCTACAAAGAGAAAGACAGTCCCTAAATAGAATATTCATTTGAATATTGTAAGCACTAGACAACAGATGCCTAGAATGGAACTAATAAGTTAAAAAGTTTCAAGGTAGTGTTACCACCATACGGCTACACGTCAATAATTAATTTATTTCAAGAGGATCCAACACTCAGAATGACCAAAATTTTGACATTCAAAAAGTGAAAATCAAGCATCCAACAAGAAAAAAATAGGCATAAGTGAGATGGACTTCCCTCGTCACTAGATAGGAGAATAGGATGCAAATGACAAATTCTGAGTCTATAAATGACCTTTTTACTGGTGCATTGACTATAGTAAATCAAATAAAGTCTCATCGTGATACTTTAAACCATCAGAAAATTGTAGAAAAGATTTTGTGAAGTCTACCTGTCAGATTTGACCCAATCATTGTAGCTATCGAAGAATCAAAACTTAAAAGATATGTTGCAGGTTTCTATTGATGAGCTTATGGTATCTTTACAAACTTGTGAGCAAACGCTGAATAGATCAGTGGGTTCCCCTTGAAAAATGCCTTCAAGTCACAAATTCCAGCAAACAGCAGCAGAGGTTCAAGAGGAAGAAGAAGCGATAACAAAGGTGCAAGAGGAAGAACTCACAACCACAATGGAGGCAAATCAAGCAATTGTCATGAAGAGAGAACAAATTCTAATCTCCTTACACGCAGAAGAGTCTGAAGAGGCAGCCATTCTCATAATCATCAATCCCATGGCCAAGGTCAAAAGTATGACAAATCTCATATTTCCATTACTGTCAAAAACTTGGTAATATGCCACTGAATGTAAAAAGGAGTTTTACATGACTATGTAGAATGTAATTTTTCAAGAGAAAATCGGTTTGAAAATAGTAATTCAATGTTTATTACTTGTAGCATGGTACAAGAAAGTTCAAAGGAAGCGTGGTTTTTAGATAGTGGTTGCAGTAATCACATAAGTGGAAACAAAGATATGTTTACAAACATAGATGAATCTGTGAAGTCAGAAGTAAAATTGGGAAATGATAATTGTTATCCACCTAAGTTGCACTTAGTTGGATTTCCAATGAGCCGCCGAAGTTGTGAACAAGTCCCTTGTTCATTATCAATGCACAGAAGTTCACTAGTGCCCTCTTCTAAATTTTTGCATGTTCATTCCTTGTGGGGAAATTGTAATAATTTGACATAGCATGATGAATTTTGTAAAAGGGTTGGCCAACTTAGACTTAGCTATCAATGCGATACTCTAGAGTGTTTTTTCCTTGTTATTTATATGTTGTTTGTCAACGACATATAATTTCCTAGTTTTTCACTCAAACCTCCAAAGCTGGAGTATTCGCCTTGGTTGTTAGGCCTTAGGAGGTTATTAAAGTCTATGTGTCTATATATATTACCATGCTAGTTAACATTTTTTGAGTCATATGAACATGAACTAAGTCCTTCCTAAGTTTTTTTTAATTTTCGAGAATATTTTTTTTATAAAAAAGGTCAATTTTTTAATAAGTTAATTGTAAAATTTCAAAGTGTCATAAAAAAGTGGTTAGGAGGCGGAATTGGGCATGGGGGTGCTTGTTTTCAAACTCATGGCACGCACTTTACCCCAAAACCCACTTTCCTAAGATTTTGAGTGATTATTTATCACTTAAATGAATTTGTCTCCAAAAAGGCAAAAAGTGAAAAAAAAAATTAGAAAAATGGAAAATATTGAGAAAAAACAAATCATAAATCAGTGGGAACTTGTCCCAGACATGTTATAGTTCAACTAAGGATCATGTCGAGGGTTAGTTGAAGGCAAATCAAGGTGAGATCAATTAAATATTCTTGATGGTGAGTTTGTCCAAGGAGAAGGGGCGCATTCTTAAAGGTGGCACATGGTGGTTTGATGGTGGAGTATCCAAGATAGAGGTGGCGCATTGCTTGAGAGGTGGCACCTACCTCTGGAGTTAGACTCCACTCTAACTCGCCTTCAAAATCCAACACATCCCTTTATTCTCTCATGAGACGCCTAGTTAAGTCCTCCTTTAATGCACCCCCCTTAGGTTTGTATTTTGTTATTTAAGCAAGGCTTTACTCCTCCATTTGATGGATGCAAGGAACCTCTGCGCTTGTAATGCTCTGCAATTGTTTTATTTTATGAATAAAGTGAAGACTTTGGAAGTCCACATGGTGCAAGATATTTTCATGGTGAAATGTATGAGCTTCATGAGGTGACATTACCTTAGATTTGCTTCTTCATATGCAACTTGTGGATGTTGTTTCTAGCTTAGAAGATTATCTTTTAGTCCATAGAGTATGCATTTGAGGTTTTCAACTTGCTTGCTTAAGTTTAATTATCTAAGTTTTAAAAATAGCACTCTGTAGTCAGCTATACTAATGCTCTTTTTATCTTATTTGATTTGTCACACTAGATTTAATCCCTTTTGTTGTAAGTTGTGTAGCTTTGCAGATCACCAAAGGTGAAGGAGAATTTGGAGCCCTACTGCTTCCTCCTTCTCTTCACTTCTTTTTCTTTGAGATCCAATGCTTCTTATGCTGCAGAAACTCTCCATTCAAGCTTGGGCTTGAGTCTTTCCTTTCCATCTTCTTAAAACTTTAAAAACCTTTTCCTTTCCGTTACCTTTTAAACAAGTAGATCTGATTTTAAAGCTCGTTTATCATCTTTTGTTGCAAGATAGAAAATCTAAAGAGTTTCATTTTCATTATATCAAAAGCTTAGATCTAGTCCTAGTTTGTTGTTGCTTAAGTGTAAATTTTTCCAATAATTTGCAAGTAGCAACTTATGTATTTTTATTGTATTTTTTGGGCTAATCCATTAATCTAATAGAATATTAGTTTGCTGATTTTTTACTTTTGTTTATAGGAAAGCGAAGGAATTGAGGAATTTTTTAAGTTTTTGAGCCTTTGAAGAAGATCTCGTCCAAGTCTCTTCTCTTCTCTCGTTCTTCCAAAAATTATTGTAAGCCTTTCAATCCAATTTTAAGGATCAAAGGCACTTCTTCTTCAAAAGCATTGTAACCAAAATAATAAAAGAGCAAGTGGGATTTAAGGCTCCCACACCCCTCTTCCCCCATTTGGGGAGCGACCTATATCACCCTTGTGTGTGTGCTTTATTTTGCTTTAAAATAGTTTTCTTTTACAAATAAAAACAAATCAATCAATCTTTTTCCTTTCTTATTTTATTTGCAAAACAAACACTAACCCAGCCTTGCTTTCTCAAACTACCGAAGGGGAAAATAGATTCTTGCTTGTAGTAATTAGTTTCATCATTTGCTTTACGTTGTTCCTTTTTGCAAGTAATTTAATCTCCTTGATTTTTCAAATTACAGTTCATGGATAAGGGCATACCCAAGTACGGAACCTGAAAAGAGATTCCTAAAGTGTAATGAACAAATAAATAGTAAATAAGCATTAATAAATATTAATAATTAAATAACTAATACGTAATGAAGAGACATCTTGATGAAAGGTTATGCCTCTTTACGAAAGGGCACCCAGCATGAGTATTTATACAAACATCATTCTCATTGTAATATCATCACTTATCAATTATTCATTTTATATATTTATCTATTTATGGAGTTTTTATCCTATTTATGTTGGATTTTTCTATAGAAACAAGTTTTATTTGTTTCAGTGGTATCAGAGCCTTATCCTGGGCAGATTCCAACTGTTGGCTATTAGTGGGAGTTTCTCCCATCAATTGGTCTTTGACCATAGAGTGGCTCTTGGCCAAAAAAAAAAATTAATTCTACATTCACTCTCATCTCCACCTCTCATCTCTCCTTCCCTGTAAACCCTCATATCTTCCCCCTCTCCTCGTACACTTCGCTCTCCACTCTATTCTGCACGCCCTCACCCTCGCAGCACCTTCCACGTTGTTCCCATTCATCTCCAGCCTCCCTGTTCGTTCCCCATCCTCCTGCTTGGCTTCTGTCTTGCGTTTCATCTCCCTCACCATTTTTTGCCTACCGCTCCAACTCCCGTCAGCATCTCTCCCTTACGCCCACAACCTCCATTCCTCCCGTGTTCTCCTTCTTCCCGCGTATCTCCCCCGCGTCCATCCCATTTCTCCTTCACTTCTCCCGCACGCCACCGCCTCCTCTGCTGCACCTCCGCGCTGCCGCCCGCTTACCTTCCCTCCTCGATCGCCCGTCGCCCACCTATCTCTCACGTCGTCACATGCCACCGCGTGCCCCCTCCTCCACCGCACGCCACCGTCCTCCCGCGCCCTCCAACGCCTGCGATCTTCCCTACGCCAGTCATCACACTGTACTCCATTCCACCTACTCGACTCTACCTGTACTCCACGGCCACTCCACCTGCTTGCCTCTACCTGTACTCCATGACCATACACCACGCCAACAACCAGTTAACACAAAAATTATATATATATAATAAGACAAAAAATTATTCTTATTATATGATATAAAAATATATATATTAAAAAAAATTAATATATTATAATAATAAAAAATAAACTTAAATAAAAATAAAAATAAAATATATATATATATATTAAAATTATAAAAAAAAGGAAATAAAGTCTTGGAAGATATTAAAGCATTGAAGAAATTATGGATTTCATATATAGATCTAAATTTTGAACTAAGTGTCCCTATTGCAATGGCATTCCAATATCCGACAGTTTTTAAGAATGGTAATCACTCCTAAATATGTGGCAAATATCTTATTATAAAAGACGATCAAGGTAACTCACAGTGGCAATCACGGAAACTAAAAAGTGAATTGGGACACTACAAGGAAAGCAATAAAAAATTACACTTTGAAAATGACAAGAAATATTTTAATGATTTAATAAATACCAAATTGAAAGATCGTATTCAGGAGTCCACCAAACAAACTAAGGAATTTGAAATTGCGAGAAATAAATTCAACAAGGGCATACAAGAACGATATGAAGAGATCTCTTGTCTAAGAGATCATAATCAGAAATTGTTACGTCAAATCAAAAAGGCAAAGGATAAAGTTCAATGCAGTCAAAAGTTACAAGAGAAGATTCAAGCTCTCCAACAAAAATCACTGGAAAATGATGAAGAAAATTCCGCTCTAAAGAAGGTTAATCAAGAGCAAGAGAAACAAATCGAGAAGTTAAAAGAGGACAAAAAGTCTCAAGACGACAGGTGCGAGAAGATTCAGAGTAATAACAATCTACTTGATAACAAAGTCGCACAAATCCAAAAGGAAGCATCCAGAGTTTCCGGAAAACAAATTCAAGTTGAGGAAGAAGCGAATACAAATTTAGTTCCCATCACAATTCAAAAAGAAGTCAATCTAGTAGAAAAACAAGCAACAAGGACTCCTTACCGACGCCCAAACTACAAAAAGCATTTTGACCAATGACAGGGTCAAAATGAACATGAACAAAGGATTTATCAATTCAGAAGCAAAAGAACACAAAATATGTAACCTAAGCAGAAAACAGGAAGATTTATCCAACAAAACGATCAATAATCACCTCTGATGAAAATATATCTCGGATGGACCACATCACAGACAATGCGAAGTTTTTTCCTTGGAGTTCGAAACTCAAATCGTCTAATTTCGTCAAGAGTCGCAAGTATTAAAATAAAGTATTTGTTATCCACTAAGTTGCACTTCGGGGATTTTTCAAGTGAGTCGCCAAGGATCGAAACAAATCACTTGTTCTTACTCAATGCTCGAAAGTTCCATGGTTTCATCAGAGCCAGTTGTGGCATCTTTTGGATGTTCACACCCTTTCGAGGGAATTGTAATAAATGACATAGCATGAGGTTATTTTATGTAAAAGGCTATCATCATCCTTGAGTGTTTTTTCCCTTGTTAATTATATGACACTTTTTTAAGCGACATATAATTTTCAAGTTTTTCACTCAAAATCCTCCAAAGTCGAAATGGTGAGATTGGTAACTTTTTTCTCATAAAGGTTATTAAAGCCTAGGGTCTATGTATTATACCATGCTAGTCATATGTCCAGTTTCGTGAACATCTGATAAGTCCCCCTAGGATTTTTTAATTTTTAGTTTTTAAATAAAATCATCGATAAGGTGTATTTTAATTGTAATATTTCAAAAGGTCATAAAATTGGGCCTAAGGATCCAATTTGGTCATGGGGATGCTCATTTTTTTACCCAGAGACCTAACTTAACCCCTAAACCCACTTTTAAGAGTCAAATTAGTAATTTTCAATTATTAATTTGGATTTTCTTTCCAAAATGGCTCAGAGGGTCAAATAAATGGAAAAATATGAGAAAACCGTAGTCCTAAATCAAAGGCGGCTTGTCTAGGACTTGTCTTTACGGTGGCAGGTTGGTTGAGGTTCTTATCTGGGGCATTTATGAACCTAGAGAGCATCTCCAACCTTCTCTTTGAGGTGTCAGAAAACTCTCCATTAAAAGGGGGCGCATTCTCCTCAAGGAGGGCGCAATCCCTCATGTGGTTGAGGTGGTTGGGAGAAGTGGAGGCCTCCTGAGACATGTGGCTCACCTCCTGTGAGGTGGCAGCCCTTCATCCCAACACTTGGACCTTCCTCGCATGCATTTTCTCAACCTCCTAAACCTCCTCTCCACTTGGCAAATGTGCCCCCTGGGGTTTGAGCTCTTTTGTTGCTATTAAAGCAAGGTTCTCCTCCTTTGTTGAGGATAGATGCAAAGAACCTCTGTCATTTTGTATTGTTGCTATATTGATGAATAAAATTTCAGAGTTTAGTGGTCCGCTCCGTCTTATGAGATGATTGCTTGCGAATATTTGAGGTGATATTGTTAAATTTCTGAGTTTCTTCTTTATGTTTAAATTGCTATTAGATCTTACTTAGAAGGTCATCCTAAGACACATAGAGTAGGCATTTACGACTGTAACTTGCTTACTGGTATTTTGATTTCAAGAGATAGGAGAGTAGTTGTTCATATTAAGTTGTATTTCAACTCTTTCTCATTTCTTGTTTTTGAGTACACTAGATCTAATTTTTTATGCAGGGATTTCTCATAAGTTTGTTTTGCAGGTTACATTTTCAAAGGAGGAGTTGAACTCAGTTGTATCTTCTTTCTCTTTGACAATCTCTCAAGTTTTATCTTATTTCTACAGGATCCCCAAAGTTTTCATAAGAAGATCAAGCGAGGCTTCAAGTTGCTTTCCATCTTCTCAAAACAATTCTCTCTCCTCTTTCCGATTACATAGTTTGAATATGCAAATTTGATAAATCTGATTTAAAAGTCTAATAATTTCAATCTACTTATTTAGCATATCAGATACTTTAGATTTATAAGTTCTTAAGAAGAATCATCTTTTGTTGAATCTAAAGTTGTCATTTCGGTGCTTTAAAAACTAGTAAATTTTTTCAATCTTTTGCAAGTACTGAAATTAGTTTTAGTTTATATCATTTATTCATTCATCCCATCGTATTCTAATAATTTAACTCGCTGTTTTTTAACAGGTCCAAAGAAAATGAGAAGGAAACTCTGCTCAGAATCCGAGATTTGGGTCTTTCGGGACACCAAAAAACCCTCAGTTTTCCCTTCTTCATTCCCCTTCACTCCATAAAGTTGTATAAGCCTATAGCCCTGTTTTATAGGTTCTAAGACATCTTTTAATTTCGTTTTTCTGATATTGTAATCATAAATAATAAAGAAAGCAAGTGGGCTACACGACGCCCACACTTCATCCCCCCAAAGGGGATTGGTAGTGTCTCTTTCGTCGCTTGAATTTTTCTAACAATCACACGCATATAATTCGCTTTCTTTGAAAGTTGTTTTAGTTAGTTATTTCTTTTCATTTCCATCTTTTAAGTTGTTTAAATAATTTTGTTTCCTCGCTCGTTGCCACGAAGTATGCTCTCTCCACCAACCAAACGCTTCTTGTCGATTATTGGTGGATGATCAGAAAGTGACACATAGCTTATGGATTCTTTTAGACTTTAGTTTTTATTTTTGCTGCCACAATATTTTTGTTTCAGTATACAATTGGAACAAACATGTTGTCATTCCGGTGTATGCTCTTGCACATCACAGGTTCGCCCTAAGCTTTGGGATAATCAAAAGCAAGAATGCACACCGATCAATTCTTCACATCTAAATAATTAATTCATGGTAATAAAATCAACAACCTTCTAAACATTGTGAGAATCCGGCACAACGACTATTGACATTATTGGGTAAATTTCTCAAAGGAAGCGAGAACTACTAAATAGTGACCTCGAGATACAGTTAGGCTACACCCTTGTTGGTATAGTGTAGAACACCTTCTCAGAGACTCTGATTCAAACCACATTTTCGAGTGAGGAACCAACTTTGTCATCTCTCCAGACATATTCTCAGTACTTCATAAGTATATCGAGAATCCCCCTTCCCGTAAATCAACTCATCTTTAATAATTAAAAACTGACCAAGACACATTGCAAAACATTTCCTTTTCAGCAGCATTTTTTACTCCATTTGGCACTAATCTGAGTACATAGTGATTTTATTTTCATCTGATTATCAGTTTTATCAATATTAATCTTTATATACTCATGTTATGTGTCGCTGAATGTTTAAACAATTTTGCATCAGTCTTGCGACAGAACCATTTACCAAAAAACTCCTAAAACATCTTAATTTCGTCATTAACAACTAAAAAATATAGAGCCTTAGTTGAACTCTTTCTTAGGGACCACCCCCCTTGGCTTCGTTAGGAGTTTGGCCTAAACGGAGGAGTCAAGATCAAGTGACAGTACTTGACTCGAGACTTGCCCCCAAGGACACACCTAGTAGCTTGAAGATTTCTGCTGCGCTCAACCCCTAGGTGTGTGAAAGGCAGCAACAAGATCGAAAGTTGACATTATGAGCAAGAAATCAGACGTAAGTCTTGTCTTCAATAAAGCTTTGAGGACGAAGCTTCCCTTAAGGGGAAAACAATATAATGAACAAATAAATAGTAAATAGGCATTAATAAATATTAATAATTAAATAACTAATACTTAATGAAAGAGACACCTTGATGAAAGGTTATGCCTCTTTATGAAAGGGCACCCAGAATGGGTATTTATACAAGCATCATTCTCATTGTAATATCATCACTTATCAATTATTCATTTTATATATTTATCTATTTATGGAGTTTCTATCCTATTTACGTTGGATTTTCATACACAAACAAATTTTATTTGTTTCATGGAGTAACTTTTATAAAAAGTTTTAAAAGTAACCAAGAGTCCTATTCCCATATGATTTGCACCTATTCGGTTCGTCTGACCAATTGGTTGTATCAAAAGGGATTGGAGTGACTAGTAAGTAGTCCTCACACATTTTCAATTTACCTCCCAAGACGCAAACCCAACGTCCAAGTTTTACTTCGTGTGGGCAAATTTCACAGAGAAAGCAGGAACCACTAGAAAATGGCCGCAGGGCCCCATCAGGCTACACCCTCATTTGGTGTAGTGTTGAACACACCCCCGCGACTCCATCTAGCCCACATTTTTTCGTGTGGAGCCATGCTCTGCACCTCTACGATTCGTCTAACCAGTTGGTTGCATCAGAAGGGATTAAAGTGACTAGTAATTAATCCTCGCATATTTTCAATTAACCTCCCAAGACGAAAATCTAACATCCAAGTTTTACCTCGTGTGGCGAAATTTCACAGAGAAAGCGAGAACCACTAGAAAGTGGTTGTGAGACCCCATCAAGCTACACCCTCATTTGGTGTAGTGTTGGACAGACCCCCGCAACTCAATCTAGCCCACATTTTCTCGTGTGGAGCCATATTTGGTGAGTCTAGAGATATACTCCTCATACCATTTGGTATATCTGGAGTTCCCTCCCTTTTAATCCACTCATCATTCCAATAATTTAAAATCAACCAAATACATTGCAAAACAATTTACAATTTTCAGTAGCACTTTAATTTTCTACGACTCCATTTGGAATTGGTTCAAACTTACAATATCATTATTTGTTTTTAGTTTGTTGAAAATAATTGTCAATTGACGTCAAAAGAGTTCAGCTATGACAAAAGAATAACCAGCAAACATGATGACAAGGCGAACTTGGTGAAAGACAAAGGAATTCCAAAATCGGATTGTAGATCGATGACAGAGTCGACGACAAGGGGAAGATCTACAAAGTAATCAATGGAAGATAACATTCCAAAGCGTGGATGTTATTTGGACGACACAGATCATTCGAGAGACAAAGATCAATGGTCTACAATAAGACCCGCAAAATAGATATGCGTGGAAAATAACATCCCCGAACACTAGAATGAAATGAAGAATTGGACGGCCCAGATCAGTCGAGAGAAATTACGGAAGCCGTTTTTGAGAAGATCAATGATGGTGATTGATTTCCGCGCAAGAAAACTGAAGATACGCATTTGATTATAGATCAACGGTCAAGAGTAAACCCGCAAGGAAATCAACGGTCCAGAAAAATGCAAAAACAAAGTTGCGAAAGAAAATTGTGAAAGTCCAAAATGGGAAAGTGTAGTTCCGCACTCCGCAATCCAAATATCGACGGTCAAGAAAGAATCTGCAAGAAATCGACGGCTCAGAGAGTCACGGAAAATGATTTGCGAAAGCCCAATTCGAAAATATTAAAAGGCACAACCGCAATCCGCAAGATCGATGGTCATGGAAGACTCCGCAAGATATCAACAGTGCGGAAGAAAAATTGTGGAAAGGGAACTGTGGAAGTAGTTTGAACAAAATTGAAAAACCCACAATCCGCAATCCGCATCTGATCTCGGATCAACGGTCAAGGAAGAGTTTGCAAAAAATCAATGGTATTGAAAGTACCTTGCGAAAAGGTAGTTGCGAAAGGAGTTTTTGAGAAAAGTCAAAACGCGCCACCGCAATCCGCAACCCACAATTGCGGAAAGGTCGTTGCGGAAAGGCAATTGCGGAAGGACTATTGTTGCGGAAATATAATTGCAGAAAAATGAGTGCGAAAAGGTAAATGCGGAAAAGATCTGTTGCAGAAAGGACGTTGCGGAAAGGAAACTGCGGAAGGTCGCGACTGATAAATTAAAAAGAGTTAAAAACAATGAACAAAGAAGTAATTCAGAATTAGTTTATTTGTCTGTGAAGAGTCACAATGAAAATAGGTGACTTCTGAATGAAGAGATATGTTTGAGGGAATATAAACAAAGTTTTAAACCTTTGAATAGGTGTCCCTGGCTATTCAATTGAAAGATCGATTGAAGAACAGTCAGACATCAAATTATCATATGAGGGAGGTTGGGAGGCGCTAGGGCAAGCAACATGTTTGCTAGGGGGTCATAGCCTCCTTCCAATAATTGTTGGTAAATAGGGTGTAGCACCATCCTTGTCTGTAGTAGCAAGCAAAAACTATTTGTAAAATATAATAGAAAGTATTGGTGGTTTACCCAATTGGTTTATAAATACTAATTCACCCCCCCCCCCCCTCTCAGTGTTGTCCAAAATTCCAACAATTGGTATCAGAGCAAGATCCTTCACTACAACTTAATCACTGGAAGGAAGATCCTATTGAAAATCACTATGGATCAACAAGGATTAACCACCAACATGCCTTCGTTATTTACTAGAGATAATTATGCATACTGGAGCGTAAGAATGAAGTGCCATCTAATGGCTCTTGGATACAAAGTTTGGAGGACTGTTGAAACAGAATATAAAGTACCAGATGAGATACCTATAGACAAACGAGAACTAAGCCTATATGAGGCCAATGCAAAAGCTCTGAATGCAATTTTGAGTGGGTTGATAGAATCAGTACTTGTTAAAGTCATGCAATGCAAAACATCCAAACATGCCTGGGAAAAACTAGAATGTGTCTATGAAGGAGCACCCAAAGTCAAGGAATCCAAACTCCAAACCTACAAATGACGGTTTGAAAACCTAAAAATGAAAGAGGACGAAAATATTGCAGAATATCTTCTAAGAGTACATGAAATTGTTAATGCCATTAGAGGCATTGGAGGAGAGATTAAAGAGAAAGATGTAGTCGACAAGGTACTAAGAACCTTGTCAATGAGATATGACTCAAAGGTATCCTCTCTAGAAGAATGAGATGATCTTAAACTTATGACAGTAGATGAACTACATGGGATATTTATTGCCTATGAGATGAGAACAGGACAAAATGGATCATCAAAGAAGGAAGCAGCTTTTAAAGTCATATCCAAGATCCAATTGAGGACGTAGATGATGAGAAAGCTCTCTTCATCAAGAAACTTGAGAGAGGCACTGGCAAGTACAAAGGGAAGCTACCCTTGAAATGTTTTAACTATGGAAAGATTGGACATTTTGCCAAAAAGGTTGTTTTAGTGCAGCAGGTTCATTCCACAGCATCTACTAAGAAGTGGTTGCCACAAAGGAGGGTCCTACCTACTCACAGCGGAGAGGCTACAACAGGTCACAGGGACTAACTCTTGCTGTAGTGCAGAACCAAAAAAATGTATATATTAACTCGCCATGGAGACATTTAACTTGCCCATTCCCCATTCCTGCTACAGGTTGTTTTAGTGCAGCAGGGTCATTCCACAGCATCTATTAAGAAGTGGTTGCCACAAAGGAGGGGCCTACCTAGTCACAGGGGAGAGGCTACAACAGGTCACAGGGACTAACTCTTGCCGTAGTGCAAAACCAAAAAAATGTATATATTAACTCGCCATGGAGACGTTTAACTTGCCCATTCCCCATTTCCCAGAAATAATCAATTCCCTACCATCCGATGCATTCCGAATCAAAATAGAAGGATGGGAAGGAACCATTAAATAGGATATAAAAGTATATAATATGTTTTGTCAAAGAGGTATTGGTATATACGATCCTACCCAATATATATTCCCGTTCCTATGGATCATCTTTTTAGGCCTGATCAAGCTTACTTTTATATATGCCCCGTTAGTTCGTTGTCATTAAGACCTATCAGACCTAGGAGAGGACATGCCTTTGATAACACTTGGGGTGGGGGGTTCGATGCCGCTTAGAGGCTTCTCATCAAAAGGAAGAAGCAATGAGAAAGAAATTTGGCATCCCTTTAGGTTTATTTTCTCGGAGAAGAGTAGTGGCGAAAACGATGAAAATGCACGTACGAACAAAGCAATTCCACCAAATAACTAGGTGGTATCATATAGTGACAGTCGACAGTTAATACACAGTCTCAACATCCCATATGTATTTTCAACGAACAACACCAGTGCCCCCCAGTGTGAAACACTTGGCCTTATGTACCCTTTATCTAATATCTCTTGTAGTTGCATTTGCAATTTTATAAACTACCGTGTACTCATTCAGTACGATGCTTTGGATACCGAGGTTGCTCCAGGTACCAACTCAATGGTTAACTGTATGTTTCATCGTGGAGGTAGACCTAGTACTTAATAAGGAAACATGTCCCTGAACCCCTGCAAATTGGGGTAGTCTTCAATTTTCAATTTGGATTCTACTGAACGATCCAAAACATCCACAGAATACAACTGGTATCCCCTTATGGTGCACTTCTTTGCTTGTGGCGTGGATGGTTCAGATCGAAAGCCTTAAAATCTAGGGTTTCGGAAGCCACCCTTATTTCTTTATTTCCAGCAACGCGGGGAAAGGCCAGGGAGGGAACAAATAGTTCCAGCGAGCCACTGAGTGGAGCCCAGTTCGATCGATAGGTCGGATTAGTCGAACGAAGCAGGAAAAGTAGGTGTCAATCGGAAGGTTCAATCAACAGTTAAGGTCTTCGATCAGACAGAGGGAAAGTGAAAGAAAGGAAAGGGACAGTAAAAACAGTCGTAACAGTGAAGGGATAAGTAATAAAAAGGGAGAGTCGAAACAGTAAAGGGATAAGTAATAAAAAGGGTGACGCAGCAGTGTACCCCTTATCCAATGGACTAATGGAGCAAGTGTAGTAACGGTGTTCCGTACCGTTAAGCATGGTTGCGGGTATAAAGCATTAGCAGTACTAATCATGGGGGCAAGCGTTAGCAATTAATCCAACCTCATGGGGCAAGTTGTGTCGATCCTTCAACTCAATATGGAGGCAAGCGATAGGGATCATTCTCCAATATGGAGCAAGGTAAATCTCATTAACGCGCACGGCTATCATGTGATGTGCACCCCTCTCGGGCCCCATAAAGTGAATCAATCCATCAATCAAGCCCGAACTAATCCAAATTAAGAGGTGGCACATCAACGTATCTGAACCAACCATGCATGTCACTCTCTTGTCTGTTGGTATTGAAGTCATCCCCTCTCCATTGATGGGTAATTATCTAGGGAAGGTTGACTCTAGAACCGATGAAGGCATATTTCTTGGATATTCTTCCACCAAAAAGGCATACATATGGCATAATCTAATGTTGCACGATCATAGGAAGTGCAAATGTAACTGTTGATGATACTAAACCAAGAAGAATACAAATTCAAAGTGTGGATGATGAAGAAATGGATGATAAAGGTAAGGAAGGAAGTACACAAAAGGAAGAAAATTTTGAAGAAGAAGAAGGTTGACTCTCTCTTGTCTGTTGGTATTGAAGTCATCCCCTCTCCATTGATGGGCAATTATCTAGGGAAGGTTGACTCTAGAACCGATGAAGGCATATTCCTTGGATATTCTTCCACCAAATAGGCATACATATGCCATAATCTAATGTCGCACGATCATAGAAAGTGCAAATGTAATTGTTGATGATACTAAACCAAGAAGAATACAAATTCAAAGTGTGGATGATGAAGAAATGGATGATAAAGGTAAGGAAGGAAGTACACAAAAGGAAAAAAAATTTGAAGAAGAGGAAGAAGAAAAGGTAGAGGAAGAAGAGTCACATGAAAATGAGAATGAAGATTCCCCAAGATCAAACACAAAAACATTATCTAGGTGGGTCCATAAAAATCATCCTAAAAGCCAAATAATTGGTGACAAAGAATCAGGAGTTAAAACAAGAAGAAAATTATTTGACGAAGAACAAGCATTACTTTTGATAGTAGAACCCAAAACATTTAAAGAATCTTGGAAAAGTGAGGATTGGATCAGTGCCATGAATGATGAACTTGATCAAATAGAAAAGAACCAAATTTGGGAACTTGTCCCAAGAACTAAGGATATGAACGTTATTGGAACCAAATGGATATTTAAAAACAAGTTCAATGAGCATGGTCATGTGACAAGAAACAAGGCTAGGTTAGTATGTAAAGGATATGCTCAAGTAGAAGGCGTTGACTTTGAAGAAACTTTTGGACCTGTGGCAAGACTCGAAGCCATTAGGATGTTCTTAGCTTTTGCATGCTACAAAAACTTTAAAGTATATCAAATGGATGTAAAATCTGCATTTCCTTAATAAAGAACTTGAACAAGAAGTCTATATTGAGCAACTTGAAGGCTTTCTCTTGTTGAGGTTTAGCTGGGATTTTCCCAGTGATTCTGTCGAGTACTGCATTCGCCAGGTTTGGGTGAATTTGCAGTGATTGTAAAAGTTTCATATTTTCTCATAATAAAATCTATATCTAACTGCTGCACCGATTTTCCCATCTTGGGTTTTTCCGGGGGTTTCCATACCCAAAATAATAGTGTCAATATTGTGATGTGATGTTGTGATTTATTTCTTCGTTTTATATTTCGTTGCATAGTGTAAAAGATATTCATGTGTGGTTATCAGTAAATATTTTGCATGCACTGTTTAGCCCTAGTTTGAATATTAAAGGAAAATTACATGGTATCAGAGCTCTGGTGAGCTAAAGTTGAGAGATTTGCAGCAGCAATGATAGATCAGGGGCAGATCTATAGGAATACACAAGAACTTTGATGAGGAGTTCTGCTTGATAGCTTGCATGCTAAGCACCACAGGGAGCAACATATGGTACATCGACAGTGGAGCATCTAGTCATATGACTGGACAGAAGAGATTCTTCAGAGACTTGCAGGAGGGTGGAACAGGGATCGACGTTGAGCTGGGTGATGATGCGCGGTATCAAGCACAAGGAGTTGGCGTTGTTTTGTTTGAGAGGGAGTCTGGCAAACCCCTCAGTTTTGTTGATGCGTTGTATGTTCCAGGACTGACCAAGAACCTTATATCAGTCTCCACTATGGAGGACAAGGGATATCAGGTGAAGTTCCGTGACCATAGAGTATATATCAGGCCCAAGGGGTCAGATAGGAGCTTGGATCGAGTGACTGGCAGGAGGAGCAGGAAAGTGTACAGACTACATTTTGAGCCTGCAAAGGCTCTAGTTAGCAGCAGCAGCAGCAGTCAGGATGAGTTGTGGCATAGGAGGATGGCACACTTACACCATGGAGCACTGAAGCATTTGAGACAGGCAGTCATTGGAGTTCCTCAAGTACAGGGAGGAAAAGCATAACCAGTGCAAAAGTTGTGCTTTGGGGAAGAACATCAGGAAACCTTTCCCACATAGTGAGCACAAGTCTGAGGAGCCCTTGGACTTGGTGCACTCTGATGTATGCGGACCTATGAGTGTTTATTCGTTCAGTGGTTACAGCTACTGGGTGACTTTCATTGATGACTATTCCAGGAAGACCTGGATCTATTTTCTGAAGGCCAAGTCAGAGGTCTTTGAGAGGTTCCGAGAGTTCAAGACTCTCATGGAGAACCAAACAAGGAAGAAGATTCGGGTGTTGAGGACAGACAACAGGGGTGAGTACACTTCCAATGAGTTCATGGAGTATTGTTCGGCTAAGGGGATCAAGAAGGAGCACACCGCGCCCCATACCCCACAGCAAAATGGAGTTGCAGAGCAGAAGAACAGGACAATGGTTAGAGCAACCAAGGCCATGTTATTTGATCAGGGACTACCACTATTCCTCTGGACCGAGGCATACAGGACTGTAGTATACATTCAGAACAGGTGTTCCCACACAGCTTTGGGGAGGAAGACACCAGAGGAGGTCTTCACAGGCACTAGGCTAGATGTGAGTCACATTCGCATATTCGGCAATGTCTTCTATTGTCATGTTCATGTCGACAATAGGAAGAAGTTAGATCCTTCTGGAGAGAAGGGGCTACTTGTTGGGTACTGCGAGATTTCGAAGGCATATAGAGTTTACATTCCAACTCGCAGGAGGATTATTGTGAGCAAGGATGTCCAGTTCGATGAGGACAAGGCCTTGAGGAGATCTTTGGACTTACCAGCAGAGCAGCAGCCAACACGGGAGTCGGGGGTCAAGTTGGAGGAGCCAGATGTACAGGTACATGTACAGACACAGAGCACAGGTTCTGGTGATCAGAGGGAGTCAAGTGGACAGAATCCTTCAATCATTGACTTGAAGGATGAGCTGCAGTAGGAGACAGATATCCAGCAGCCGCAGCAGGTTGACACTAGGCCAAGGCCTAAGTGGTTTAGGTCCACATCGCAGGATTCCAGGCAGATAGATCCTCCACAGACATCTTTTAGATGGAGTGTACCACTAGAGAGGCTTAGTTACATGGCACTAATGATAGAGTTGATTAACTCTGAACCTTCCAGCTTTGGGGAGGCTGCACAACATGATGTGTGGCAGGAGGCTATGGTTGAGGAGTATGACTCCATTATGACAAACTAGGTTTGGGAGATTGTGTCGAGTCCATGAGGGAAAAAGGTGGTGGGATCCAGATGGATCTACCAGGTGAAGCATGCAGCAGACGGAAGTGTGGAAAAATATAAGGCACGCTTCATGGCAAAGGGGTTTTCACAGAAGGAGGGTATTGATTATGAGAAGACCTTTGCCCCTGTTGCTAGGTATTCTTGCATTTGAACCATTATCTCACTAGTAGTTGAGATGAGTTGGCGTGTCCATCAGATGGACGTCAAGACTGCCTTCCTCAACGGAGTGATAGAGGAGGAGGTATATATTGAGCAGCCAGAGGGGTTTGATGTGGAGGACAGAGAGACGCATGTATGCAGACTGCATCGAGCTCTTTTCGGGCTCAAGGAGGCACCTCGAGCATGGTACTCAAGGATTGACAACTCTTTATGGGAGATGGGATTTCAGTGAAGTGAGGTTGACCACAACCTGTACTTCTTGGCAAGTGAGGTGCCTCTCACACTGGTCCTATATGTGGATTATCTCTTTTTGACAGGAGATGAGAGGCTAATTGGAGACTGCAAGTCCAATCTTGCAGTGGAGTTTGAGATGAAAGACCTTAGGTTGATGCATTAGTTTTTGGGCTTGGAGGTTTGGCAGAGAGATGGATGCTTCTTCATCGGACAGGGAAAGTATGTAGTAGAGATCCTGAAGAGATTTAGGATGGAGGACTACAAACCTATGGACATACCTCTAGTTTCCAACTAGAGGAAGATTGATGCATCAGGATCAGACGGATTTGATCCTACCTTGTATCGTCAGCTTATCGGATCGCTTATACATCTGGTCAACACTCGACCAGACATCAGCTTTGCAGTCAACTCTTTGAGTCAGTTCATGGTGGACCCTCAGAGAGTGCATTGGACGATTGCGAAGAACATACTTTGCTACATCAGAGGTACAGTGGAGTATGGATTGGTTTATGAGCGTAGGGGGAGTGTATAGTTAGTAGGTTTCACAGATGCTGACTGGGCAAAATGTGTAGAGGACCGAAAGAGTACTTCGGGTTATTGTTTCAGCATTGGAT
Source organism: Pseudotsuga menziesii (assembly GCA_001517045.1). Lineage (NCBI taxonomy): Eukaryota > Viridiplantae > Streptophyta > Pinopsida > Pinales > Pinaceae > Pseudotsuga > Pseudotsuga menziesii. The sequence continues at coordinate 278,303 of LPNX010859070.1, read as the reverse complement.
CAAGGGTTGTCTCTTGGTTCAGCAGGAAGCAGAAGTCAGTTGCATTGAGCTCAGTGGAGGCTGAGTACATGGCAGCCAGCATGGCTGCTTGTTAGGGTATGTGGTTGAGGAAGTTACTTGCAGGGTTGTTCAAGTGTGAGCTAGAGGCTACAGTAGTTCACTGTGACAATCAGAGTGGCATCAGGCTATCTAAGAATCCAGTGTTCCATGACCAGAGCAAACACATAAACATCAGATACCACTTCTTGAGAGATTATGTTCAGAGAGGAACCATTCGGTTGAAGTACATACAGACAAATGAGCAGGTGGCGGACATTTTCACCAAGGCACTTTGCAGACAGAGTTTTGTGAAGTTTAGAGATAAGTTGGGGTTGCTACCAAATCCCTTCCTCGTTGGGAGGGAGAGTTAAACTAGTAGCAACAAGGAAGGTCTTCCTGCATGCATGTGTTCTTGCATGCAGAAGACTTAAATTAGGAAACCAGTTGTATTTAATTTACTTTTCCTAAGTTTACTGTGGAAAATAAATTAAAGTGATCTAAATTAACTTTAGTGAAACACTAGTTAAAGTGAAAGTGAAATTAGGGTTTTTGTTTTACCACTAGTTAAAGTGAAAGTGAAATTAGGGTTTCCGCTTTACTTAAAGTTATAAAAAAGAGATCAATTGGTAGATAGGACACACACACTTGTATTCCGACAGAGACAAGATACAAACAAGGAGAGAAAGTCAGACAGAGGATTTAGCTGAGAAGATGGAGGAGCGAGACGCAGGATCACCGAGCTTCGTACAGTTGGGCCATACACTCACACAGGAGGGTGTTGAGGTTTAGCTAAGATTTGCCCAGTGATTCTACTAGGTACTGCATTTGCCAGGTTTGGGTGAATTTGCAGTGATTGTAAAAGTTCCATATTTTCTCATAATAAAATCTATATCTAACTACTGCACCAGTTTTCCCATCTTGGGTTTTTCTGGGGGGCTTCCATATCCAAAATAATAGTGTCAATATTGTGATGTGATGTGATTTATTTCTCAGTTTTATATTCCGCTGCATACTGTAAAATATATTCATGTGTGGTTATCAGTAAATATTTTGCATGCATTGTTTAGCCCTAGCTTGAATATTAAAGGAAAATTACACCCCGATGAAGATAGATCTCGGTTGGACCACATCAGCGACGATGCGACATTTCTTCTTTGGAATCTATAACTTGTATCGTCTCATTTCATCAAGTGTCGCAAATACTAAAAGAAAGAATCTAGAGATGATGGTTCAAGAAAAAAATCAGACATAAGCCTTGTCTTCTCTAAGCTTTGAGGACAAAGCTTCTCTAAGGGGAAGGCAATGTTATATAAAAAAATATATAAATCAGCATTAATTATTAATATTAATATTAATTAATATTAATAATTAGTAATTAGTAATTAGTAAAATTAGAAATAAACAAATAAATCATTATGAAAAGTCAAAAGACATGACTTATATTGAAAAGGCGCAAAATGACTTATAAAACCCGCGGCAATGTAATTGTAAAACATTTATTATTTTATCAACCAAATATTTATTAATTTTATTCCATTCATGGATTTCTTGGTGTATTTATGTTAGTTATTTCTTTAAGAAACAATTTTATTGTTTCATTTGTTAATTGATGTGCTCTTTTACTTTGTCATGATCATAATTCTTTCATGTGTGACGAATTGATCTCGGTTGTTCATTGTGCAAGAGAGAGGGGCACATTGGTCACTTGGGACGTCATGATTTAAAAGTTGGATTTTCACAGAATCTTCATCAAGTGGGCATTACTTCGTAAGAGCGTCACGATCTTACAATTTGCCAAGTCCCAGGTACGTTTTGCTTTAAGTTTTCTCTAATTTTAATTTCCAATCCACTTGGCGAAATAATAAAAATTAAAACCCTAACTTTAAAACCCTCAAATTTTAGCTTTGTAGGTTCTGGCTTACATCTGGCAATAAAATTTAAAACCCACTTTAGAAATAATTTAAAACCCTTAATTATAAATTTTCATGACCATCGAATTCCATTATCCCACTCTAAAGCACTGGTCTACCTTGGATAGGGGCCCCCTCCTTGGGTAAAGTGGCAATCTTTTCAGTAAAAAAACTGGGTATTGCTAGAATCATCCTTAATTGACATATCTACTACCTAGCAATAAATTCTCATGTCTAATTTCATTTAATTTCACATATTTTCCCTTAGATTAAATTTCATAGCTAAACCCTAGGGCAAAATTTGGGGTTTTTTACATAGGCACGATTCATCCCTTAGAATTTGATCCAATATCTAATTAACCATAAGAACTAAGGGATTTCATCAAGATACCTTAGCTAATCCTCATTGATTATCCATTTCTAAGGTTATCTTGGTTATAGATACGCCCCCTACAGTTAGCCTTCTGTTTAGTCTAAAGTGTCAATATCATTGACTAACGTGACAACTGAAATCTTTCAGAGGTTTGGGGTATTGTAGGTCACAACTTTGGTTGTCTTCCCTCTACCATCCTGAATAGGATCACCTAAAGGGGCACCTACAAGATTTGTGATAATAAGCATGTTATAAAACTTGTGCTACTAAAGGGTTTTCTTGTCAAGTTGAGATGCTTTTATAGATTATAGAAGCCGGAGATTCTAGTATTCTCGTATGCTCTCCTTTGCCTAAAGACCAAATCGAGCACATGTTCCGCAGTTGGTGCCAGATGTTATCCACCTAAATTGCACTTAGTTGAATTTCCAGTGAGGCGCCGAAGTTGTGAACAAGTCCCTTGCTCATTATCAGTGCTCAGAAGTTCATAAGACCTTTCAGGGCCAATTTTGGCCCCTTTTTAAAAATTTTGCATGTTCATACCTCACGAGGAAATTGCAATAAGTTGACGTAGCATGATAGATTTTTGTAATAGGATTGGCCAACTTAGACTTCGTCATCAATGCTATACTCTATAGTGTTTTTTCCTTGTTAATTATATGTTGTTTGTCAGTGACATATAATTTCCAAGTTTTTCACTCAAACCTCCAGAGTTGGAGTATTCGCCTCAGTGGTTAGGTCTTGGGAGGTTATTAAAGTCTATGTGTCTATATATATTACCATGCTAGTTAACATTTTTTGTCATATGTACATGCACGAAGTCCCTCCCAAGTTTTTTTAATTTTCCAGAATAAATAATTTTCTCGTAAAACAGGTCAATTTTTTAATTAGTTAATTGTGAAATTTCAAAGGGTCATAAAAAAGAGGTTAGGAGGTGGAATTGGCCATGGGAGTGGTCGTTTTCAAACTCAGAGCACCCACTTTACCCAAAACCCACTTCCAAGCTTTTAAGTGATTATTTATCATTTAAATGAATTTCTCTCCGAAAAAGGGAAAAAGTGAATAAAAATTTAGAAAAATGGAAAATATGGAGAAAAAACACATTCCTAAATCAGTGGGAACTTGTCCCAAACATGTTCTAGTTCAACTAAGGATCATGTCAAGGGTTAGTTGAAAGCAAATTGGAGTGAGATCAATCAAATATTCTTTATGGTGATTTGTCCAAGGAGAGGGGGTGCATTCTTCAAGGTGGCACATGGTGGTTTGATGGTGGAGTATTCAAGATAGAGGTGGCGCTTAGATCTGGAGTTAGACTCCACTCTAACTCGCCTTCAAACTCCAATACATCCCTTTATTCTCGCATGAGACGCCTAGTTAAATCCTCCTCTAATGTGCCCCCCTTGGGCTTGTATTTTGATATTTAAGCAAGGCTTTGCTCCTCCATTTGATGGATGCAAGGAACCTCTACTCTTTAATTTTTTGTGACTCCATTTGGAACTGGTTCAAACTTACAATATCATTATTTGTTTTGAGTTAGTTTATATAATGAATGCCATATCTCTGTTTATGTTGTTGATTTAAACTAAACATTGCAGTTTCTTGTTTTGATATTTATATTTATATCATCGTAATCTTTTAAACACCTAAAAACAATCACTCTCATCCTTAACAACTAAATAAAAAACCTAAGAGCCTTAAAAACTCTTTCTTAGGGACCACCCCCCTTGGCTTCGTTGAGAGTTTGCATAAACGGAGGAGTCAAAATCAAGTAACAACACCTGACTCGAGACTTGCCCCCAAGGACGCACCAAGCAGCTTGAATATTTTTGTTGTGTTAACCCCCAGGTGCGTAAGAGGCAGCAACAATAACAATGTAGCTGTCATGGGTAAAGGGAGCATAAACATAAAAACAAGCAAGGAGAAAAGAAGCACATTCCAGATATGTCTTTTATTCCTAATTTTAAACCAGTGTTCCACCAAGTTTCCGGGACGCGGGGGCATGGGAGCGGGGAAACACACATTGGGGACATGTAGAGACACCCCAAAATTTTGGGGTATTTTGGGGGACGGGGGTGTAGAGAGGCGTCGGGGTCCCTAACATAGGGGGGTCGGTCTCTAAAATTATAAGAAAAAAGAAAAATAATAAAAATATGAACCCCAACATATAAACATATCAATTCTTCATCCCATCACCATTTGCATACTAGCATGCTTATGTTCCTAAAGAGTTTAGTGTAATTTAATGTAATCGTTATAGCCAAGCATATCATATCGATGTTTGTTTCTTTTTATTTGTTTCTATTTCGTTTTAAAATGACCATTTAGTGTAAAAGCCTAAAATTTAAGATGAACCATTTCTTTTTTAAGTAAAAAAATTTAAAAAATCGAAGGCAGTCGGGGCCTCTCAGAGCCCCCCATTTTCAAAAGGGGGCGTGTGGGAGCCCCCCGATCCGGGAAACTCCTAGACCTGCGTTTCCCCAAGTTTCGCAGAAAGGGGGGCGTTGGGAAACGTTTCCCATGGAGCCCCCGAGCCCTCGGGGCATGGGAAGCGTAGGGGGCGAGCCCCCGACCCTGGGAGGCGTGTCCCCGTGGAACACTGTTTTAAACATGATACATAAACATTGAGCAGCTACTACAAAAGGGATTAAATGTCTATTTGGGAAATAATGCAAGTGTTAATTCTTGAGAAAAATTAAGGCTGATTGCAAAAAGTCCAAATGAAAAAAAAATTATATATATATAAGATGTTTCATTTAAAATTGCAAAATGAGTTGTCAGATGCTTTTAAAGCAGTCAAAAAATACAGCCATTGTTATGGCATTTGAAGTTTGGCTAATTAAGTTTCACTTCTCTGAATTTGTTGCATAGAAAGAACATGGTGAATGGCTTGTCGTCGATTGAGCAGCCAAACAAAGTTTGTGAAGATTGTATTCTTGGTAAGCAGCATAGAGGATCCTTTTTTGTTGGCAAGGAATATAGAGCAAGAGCTCCACTTGAAATGGTCCATTCATATCTATGTGGGTATATACAGGTACCTGTTGGCAATAGTTTTGTATTTCATGACATTCATAAATGATTATTTCAGGAAAACTTGGGTATATCTTTTGTTTTTTAAATTTTCTATCATTTTAAATCCTTGGTTGAGAAGCAAAGTGGGCACTACATAGAAGTACTAGGAACAGATAGAGAACAAATATCTGCAGCAGAACCCCTTCTAGCACATTCTTGAACAGTTGATAATCCATAGGCAAATTTTGAGATATGTTGTAGTGATTGATAAGGATGGATCTCTCTTGGTATCTTGTGAGTTATAACTGTTAAACAGAACTCTTGAACTGTTGGTCAGATATTTTCCTGTTTCATAGCTGTTGTGTATTTTGTTGTATGTTCTATTAATTCAGAGATAGATAGGAGATGTCTTGTGCATACATCACATATTGTGAAGATGCCTTGCACACGCACTTACATATTGTATCTTTTATTCATATCCTATTTTGTTTGCTTTTGTTAATCCATGGTTATTGAAATGGTAAAAGAATAAACTAACAAGGCACTTAGCTTATGAAGATGCAGCATGAGAATTTCAACATGCATACCTATCAAAGCCCCTGGGACAAACAAGCACAGTTTCTTCTGGTGATGAACCTCCACCAACCTGAGGGTAAGATATCCAGATGTCTATGTCACCAACAATATCCATTCACTTTCAAGAGGTTGATAAATAGCCAGACCACCACATACCAGGCAAACAGGCTTGATTATTTGAATATTACAGGCAATATGAACTACTCCTGTAGCAATTAATATAGTATCTCCAGGCCTGAAAATGGGACAGCCAGGTGAGTCAGAGAAAAAGACAGATCCATATACTGAAATAACTTCATGCCAAAAAATTGACACCCACTGAATAGAGCAAACCACCAATCTCATTTATTAACCTCTTTTTGTCTAAAATATGAATAGGTCTTTTATATTGACCAACATTCAAGTCAACAGAATTAATTAACCCTTCCTCTTCTTATACATTAAAGATATTGGATTACTTGGTTACTTTTATCCTTCCCTCCTTGTCACCATCTCTGTCAGTTTTTGCTGCTTTCAAGTTTCAATTCTGTGTTACACATGTAAAGGCAATGCAAAGAGGTAATATGTTATGGTAACCTTGAAGCAACGACTGCATCTTCAATGGTTGAGAAGACACCAGGTTCAGACAAAGCATTGCATGACCTTTCCACACGTAACCACAATCGAGGGTCAGATGCCAGATATCTCCACCTACAACAAACCCGTGCAGCACTATATCTATCTGCAATGTCAAAAGAATCTAATCAGTCTTTGATCAGTAATAGTGAGACTTTACCATCTATCGTTGATCGATCTTTACGTCTTTTACTATTAACAATATTATTATTTTAAGTTCAACACTGTTAATATCCCAAGTACCATGTTGAAAACACCAAACAATTGAACCAAACCTAAAACAGAAATATACAAGCAAAACAACAAGAGCAAGAAATGGAACTTTTAGCAATCTGAGAGTAATCTTCTGCAAGATCACCATTAAATTCCTATCAGAATATAAGAAAGGCAGCTGCAGGACGGTCAGCCACATAACTAGGGATAAAAATGTCCCCTGAGAAACTTTAACATATTAAACATTTGGTCTGTTCGCAAGAACAGTATAACAAAAAAGGAAAGAAAGGAAACCTTATATTAATATCCATCCAATCTCCAAATGTGCCCAATGGACTAGAAAATTACAACAATGTTATATAAAGCCAATAAAGTGCATGGTGAACTCTGAGACAAGTACAAAATATTGGCCTACGGTAGATATTCCATCTATTACATGATACATTTATTCATATTAAATAAAACCAAAAACATGTCACTTAGTATAATCTTAATGTATTACAATTGTCCACATATAATTGCTCTAAACAGCGGAATATTTTTAATTCTATAACAGATAAAAGATGCAAATCAGTCAAGTTTTTATTACAGATCCAACTTTTTATCAGATATCAAACTTATTAGATTGATATTTTCACTTAAACACAGTGTTACACGGGGACGCGTCCCGAAGGATCGGGGACACGTTTCGATGTTTCTTGCGTCCCGGGGACTCCGAAACGTTTCGGAACGTCCCCCTTTTGGCGAAACTTTGCGAGACGCGGACCGAAACGTTTCAGTGGGCGACGAAACTTGGCAAAACTTGGGGGACTTCCTGGCGTCCCGGCCGAAACTCCGAAACTTCGCGGAGACTTGTGGGCGTCTCACCCCGAAACTCCGAAACTTCGCCGAGACTTGTGGGCGTCCCGCCCCAAGACTCCGAAATTTTGTTTTCTTAATTTTAAAAAAAATAAATACCTCATTAAAAAAAATAAAACCATTTAATAAAACTTAAAATTTTATTATTTATAAAGTTATAAACTTATATATTAAAATTTTAAATTTTAAATATAAAAAAGTATTAAAAACTAAATCTAATTTACAATGTCTAACCTAAAGTATATGATATAATTCTAAACTATCAATGGCTGTGAAACAAAATACAGTGTCTTACTATCTAGTATCATTGATTCATTTTTTCAATCACTTAAAAGTCAAATTTGAAGATTATCAAATATGATGTGCATGTTAATCATAGATTCATAATGATATATAATTATTTATAAATTATTATTAATATAATGATAATCTTGATGAATCATGTAATATGTTTGAACTTTGAATTTTGCATTTACATTACATGATTGCAGATTCCAGAATTATGAATGTTTGTTATTGTTGGGATTTATATTTTTCATATTTTTAATATTTTTAAAATTTTTATGACTATCGCATCCCGCCATCCCCGCTGAATTTCTCTAAAATTTGGGGGTGGTCTCCACACGTCCCGAATGTGCATCTCCCCGAACCCGCGTCCCGTTGTCCCGGAACCTTGGGCGAACATTGCTTAAACATGGGCAAAACAATATTGAAGTCAGCTATTTTAATCGTATGGAAGTTTGTAAAACTGGTAATCTTGGTAGAACATAGATGCACAACAATAGACATTGAAGTTGGTAAGACCATAGTCTCCATAGTCTTCATAAATTGGCAAGGAAAACATGGGGTTAACCTGATTTTTGTAACAAGTCTAAATTGTTTGTTATTGACCAAGTTCAAACGAATGGGACAAGAGATTGCATATTACCTCTCATAAAGAAATGTTACAGTTCAACTTGGCTAAGATGTAGGCAAGTCAGCAATTCACTCCATAAATGTTAAATTGTTAAAAGCCCTACTTATACTGCTATTGTCTTAGAATTCATTTCAATAATCTCCTCCATGTGTAAATACTCAGCACTATAATATTCTCTAGATGCAGTCAGCCATCCAAGACAGCACATCATGTGACTGCCTTTATTAATCCTCGTTTTATATTACGAGTCTGATGTCTGGCCTGAGATCATACTCATTAGATTTTGAATTTTTTTAATCTTATTTGTCTAATTAGTATTTTTATTTATCTTTGTGTTTCAGGGCAGGGGGAATGCTAGGGCTTTACTCCGGAATTGCTGACAAGGAAAGGGAATGAGAAGCTGGCTCCAGTATCCATCAAAAACAGAGTTTACAAACAGCCCAGAAACCCTTAGTGAGCCACACCTGAAGCTCTGAAGGAAAATGAACTTAGCCAAAAAGAAGAGGCTTCAATACATAGATTCATAAGCTTATGGCCCTCTCATAAAATTTTTTATTCAAGATCTTAAAGAACTGGATCCTTAGAAGATCCGCAGATCCAATTATTTTACCCAATATTTTAAAACTTCATACCAATGTTTTAAAACTTGGACTCAGACTCGGAATCAGCCAAGGGTCAACTCAGACTCAGACTCAGACTCGGACTTGGCCATGACTTGGACCAGCTTGAATTTAATAACTTGATTTACTAAAAAAATACATAAAATATTAAAATTTTAATGGATCAGCTTAAATTTAATGACTTGATTTACTAAAAAATACATAAAATATTAAAATTTTAACGGAGAAAAATATTTTAAAGATTCCATCATCATTCCAAACCATTAGAGACAAAACAAGCAAAGTCTGTTCATGTATATACCATGTAAAGGTGAATGACACCAAGTGCAATACGTATATGAAACATAATACATAATCAACAAAGCTTTAAATGGCCTCTAGAATCCAAAACAGTGTGGTACAAGGTACCAGCCTACTACATATCACTGATTAACATGATCAATTAAGAAACCTATCACTACTGTTGGAAATGGGATCCTTTGCATGCACTACAAGACCATCCTCTGGCATGTCTATTTTTTAACAGGTCTATATTTCGCAGGAGGCATGTAGTCCAAGAGTAGGGTCACATTTGGCATCATCTGATCGTTTAATGGACTTGTCTGCATTTCGGTGCAGCTCAGTTAACTGGAATTCTGAAAACTGCTCTGCTGAATTTTAGATGGGATGCGAAATTATATTTTCATCATATGAGGTCCAACGAGGTTGGAACCCCTCTCAAACATCCTGAAACAATTATTGATAATATAAAAAATACAAAGCAAATTGACTCAGCAATGAAGCAGGTTTAGAGTCTTAGGATTTAGGTTTTTAGGTCAACTTAAAATAAAATGAATTAAGTGTCGTGTGTGGCCTGTCTGGTCCTAGATTGAATGAAGCAGGTTTAGAGTCTTAGGGTTTAGGTTTTTAGGTCAACTTAAAATAAAATGAATTACGTGTCGTGTGTGGCCTGTCTGGTCCTACATTACTCGACTGAGTCAGTACAGACTCAGCCGAGTTGACCGATTTGGTACTGAACCAGCAAATCCAGACATTGACTCAGCTGGTTCGGTACCAAACCAGTCACCTGGACTGGTTTAATGGCAAAGTCAATACAACCGCCAGTCAACTTGGCCGAGTCTGAGTCCAAGTTGACCAATTCTTAAAACACTGCTTCATACTAAAATGTCCTGTTTGCTTTGTGGTTGTATACAGAGTATTTGAAGGCAGCCAATTGATCACGGGGAGAACCATTCTGTTCATGTAGTATAAAACAGTTAGGATACCCTATAAAAGAATCACCTGAAACAGCCGGCTGAGTTTTTGGCCAGAGATTGACAGCAATTTTTTGCCCCACCACTTGAATCTGTTATACACTCACAATTAATAATTCAGCTTACTTGTCTTGCAATTTCTAACACCTGAAACATCAACGACAAAATCCTTGGCTGCTCTAGTTTTGAAAACGGTTAATTATTCAGCAACTCTTTGGAAACTTACATAAGTTTATTTTCTCATAACCAAATCCAGCTGTGTTTGGGAAAATTCTGATAAAGTCAAGACCAGTTTGGAAAGGCCTTGGATTCTTCAAAACAATTAAGGTCCAAAAAGTCAGATTTGAAATTTCTCCCAATAGTTTACCATAATTGGGAATTCGAATACGAATATGATTCCAGACAGAAAAAACACATAACTAATCAATCCAAAACGAATAAAATACAAAAATAGACTTTTTATATATAGTATTTTTAGAAAAAAAATCATCAATATATTATAAATGTACAATATACTATAAATGAATAAACATCTATAAAACATATGTAATATTTTTAATAGAATACTAAATACCAACCATTAAATATTAAAAATAAAAATAAAAATTTAATTTATTTATTTTTAATTTTTAAATATATTATTTACCATTAAAATTAATATTTAAAAAACAAAAATATAATGGAACTAGTGTAAGAGAAGACCTTACTTATTAATATTTATTTTAATAAGAAAGTAAGAAGTATGGGAGTTTGGATTAGTTAATTAATGACTGCTTGAAGTAAATTAAGAAGTATGAAACTGAAATTAAATTATTTACAATAGGTTGTGGGGATGAATTGCAAGATACCAATACTCGCCTACCTGATGGGCGGGTAGGTGCATTCGGCAATGGGTCGGGCCTACAGGCCAAGGTGACCTGACTAACAGCGTCAGTGCACGGCGTGCTCACGGCTGGGCCATCGTACGGTTGGGGGGTCTCGTTGTCAGCAGTGGGCAGATCCTTTACTTGCGCAGTAAGTTTTTTTACCTCCCTTTACCAGGGGTTTTTACTGTTTGTTGTTTTTATCTTTTGTTACTTCTAGGGTTTTTGTTTTTTCCTGCCTCCATGATTCAATGGCTGAGGAAGAACTAGTAGACTACTCTTTCGACCATCTGGAGGAGGGGATTTTCAGCTATGTGCCAGGCGGTTGCTTGTCTGGTGAGGTGGCCGCCATCTCACAGCCTTGGGTGGAGGTTTTTATGAGACCTTACCTGCTCCGGCCGGTGAAGGAGGTTTTTCGCCGTCGGATTTTCTCCTCTTTCCTCCTTCGTCGTTTCAGCTGTCAGAGTCCTCGTTTCATCCGCAGGGGGTTAGTGTTGCAGACCTGAAAGGTTTGGAGGTGCCTCAAGTTTTTTCAGCAAACTGTTTGGATCCGGTGCGGGAAGGGGTTTGGAGTTACCCGGGAACCACACTTGATGGGTATTGGAGGGGCCGTGAGATTTATTGGGGATCACAAGTAGGTCCTTGGGAGTGTTCTATTAGCGCAGGGTTTGTGGCTCGCCCTATCTGTGCTCAGGAGCATAGAGGTTGCCCTAGCCTGCCGGTGAAGGGTTTTGGCACTTATGGCTCGGGGGGGGGGCGGGGGGGCGGTAGCGATGGGTTCAAGTTGGCTTGTAAGCGTAGGAAGAACTGGTCCACGCTGAATCCTAATATCAACTACACTCTTGGGGAGGATATTGCTTGGGGCCAGATTGAACAAATGGCTTCTCTCTCTCTGGTGGGTAGGTTTATGAGAAGGTCGGTATCAGTGCGGTCGGTGGCTGAATGGGTTGCGGTCTGTTGGAAGGATGAGATGGGCAATGTCCCGGTAGTGGAAGGTCTTGCTCGTGGGTGGTATGCCTTTAATTTCCAAAGCGAGGAACACTTACTGTGGATGTTGAACAGGAACTGGACTATGGAACAAACTCCGGTGCTTCTGAAGTGTTGGCACCCTCTCTTCGATGCTAACAGAGAGCAAGTGGATATTATCCCCATTTGGGTTAGACTTCCGGGGTTGCCGCGTCATTATTGGTTGGAGGAACACTTCTTTAACATAGGGAATTTGCTGGGGACTTTTTTGGAAGCCGACTTAACCTACAAAGAAACGCATCTGAAACAGGTGGCCAAGATACTAGTAAATATCAATATCAGGGATGGTTTAGCGGGCGGGCTGCAGTTGAATTGGGGGCCATATCATTACCGTCAAGTGCTGGACTATGAGAATGTGCCCTTCCGTTGTAGACGGTGTCATGCTTATGGGAACCCTGCGGCGGATTGCTCCATGGTGGTTTGCTCTTTAAATGGTCATCGAAGGGAGAAGGGATGTTCTAAGGATGCGGTTAAGGGTGGTAGCTCAAACCAGCCGACTCCGCCTCTTAAACCTGCCTGTGAGGAAGCGGAAGGTGGCGGTGCAGAGGGTGAACCCTCGGTGGTTCTACCTGTGGTCGAGATGGTCAAAAGTGTGGGGGATCCTTTTCTTTTTTGGGGTTACTCTTCCGAGTATCTCTTCCTTTTCCCTACCTCGATCCATTAATTTGTTTACCAATAATTTATATGTTTCGGGTTTCATCTGTTTGGATGGCCTCAAGAATTTGTCTCTGAATTCTCAACCCTTGGAGTATTCTTCACCCATCTCTGCTGCATTATTAGAGGATTCCCCACAAGTTCCGGCTGTGGAACCTGTTGAGGTCAAAGATGAGGTTTCTTCCCCTTGCTCTCCTCAAGAATCCTCGGATTCAAGATATTTTCTTCGTTCTTGTTCTAAGGGGAACTCTAGAGGATTGGGAAAAACCCCTATGGAGTCTCCCAGGGGAAGAGGAAGGAGATCCCATCTTGCTAAGGCTCAATCCAAAGCAAGGAAGGATTTGTTGGATGGCAAACAACAATCTATTGAAAGGGCGCTTAGAGCGGTGCATGCCCAGAAGAAGGGTCGAAGATGAAGTTTAGATCTTTCAATTGTAGGGGTCTGGCTGGTCCCTTAAAAAAATCAGCACTCGAGAGGGTGTTGGAGCTAGAACTTCCTAATGTTTTGATGCTCCAAGAAACTTTGGGTGAAGGGGATGTGATCAAATGTAGGTTAGAAAGCTGGTTTAGTGGTTGGAATTTTGAGACTTTAGATGTTAGAGGCCACTCTGGTGGTCTGGCTATTGGATGGAATACTAGGAATATCAAGATTCTTAATATATGGGGTATGGAATCGGTCTTGGGCATGCAATTTAAAGCCTTGGATCATGAGGAAGTTTTTTCTGTTTTCAATATCTATGGACCGTATCCTAATAGGATCCCCTTCTGGGACAACCTACTAAACTCCTCGCTCTTGAGGGGAGATATGGTGATTATTGGAGGTGACCTAAATTTTTCTCTGGGTCAGGCAGAGGTCTGGGGGCCTCACGCTCGGGTTGACCTTTTGACAGACTATTTCACCCGAATTCTGGTTGATAGGAACTGGTTGGACGTGGAGCCCATCAAGCTTAAACCCACCTGGAAAAATAATAGATGTGGTGATGGGAGAGTGGCTAAGAGACTGGACCGTTTTCTGATTACTAAAAAGATTATGGAGAGGTTTCACTTTATCAGACAATGGGTGGGGAGCGGAGGTCTTTCTGATCACTCCCCTATTTTCCTAGAATTCAAGAATGGCCTTGTTAAACCTCCTAGTCCTTTGAAGTTCAATAAGACCTGGCTAAAAGATGAGACTTTTTTACTTTGATCGCCAGCAATTGGATACCTTATGATCCAAGGATCAGGGCTACCGCTGCTTTTCAATTTGAATCTAATTTCCGGATCCTGAAGGG
>LPNX010859070.1:236097-263926 GCA_001517045.1 Pseudotsuga menziesii | reverse complement strand
GGGGGGGGGGGGGGGGGGATGCTGGACTAGTTGGACAAAGATTTGCTGATGTATTTGGAAGGGAGAAGGAATACTCTGCTGCTAGAAAGGGAGGAGCTACCGCTGCTTTTCAATTTGCATCTAATTTCCGGATCCTGAAGGGTGCTATTAAAGTCTGGTCAATGGATAAACGCCGCAGAATGGACAGTGAACTAAAGCTGATTGAAATGGAGATCATTGGGATATCGGACAGAGCATGGGGGGGGGATGCTGGACTAGTTGGACAAAGATTTGTTGATGTCTTTGGAAGGGAGAAGGAATACTCTGCTATTGGAAAGGGAGGAGATGTGGAGGCTACATAGCAGGGCGATTTGGCTAGAATGTGGGGATGACAACACAAAATTCTTTCATGCCTATGCTAGAGGTAGAAAGGCTGCAAACACGGTGTGGGGTCTGTTGGATGATCAAGGTTATAAACATGACACGTTTGAAGGGATGGCCACTACTAGAGTGGAACATTTCAAACAGTTGTTCAGAGCTCCTGCTCAGGCAACTATTGCCGAAGTCATTAGTGTGGCACAGGTTTTTCCTCGGTTTGTGGAAGAGGAAGACAATTTGGCTTTGAACTTAAGGATGTACTTCTTAGTTTCCAAAAAGATAAGAGTCCTGGTCCTGACGATTGGATGATTGAATTCTTCATGAAACTCTTTGAAGTGTTGGGTCGTGATCTTCTGAAGGTGGTGGAGGATACCAGAATCCATGGAAGGATTCCGGCAAGTTTCAACTCTACCTTTATAGCCCTGATTCCCAAGGTGGAGAATCCGGTCTCTCTGAACGATTTCAAACCCATTTCTCTTTGCAATTGTATTTACAAGGTAATCACCAAGGTGATTGCGAAAAGACTTAAGAGGATCTTGTCTGAACATATCACTGAAGAACAGTTTGGGTTTTTGGAGGGGAGGCAGATTCATGAAGCCATAGGGGTTTCTCAGGAAGGTCTTCACAGTATGAAATCCAAGAACATCAAAGGGGCTATATTGAAAATCGATCTTTCGAAAGCCTAGGGCAAGGTAAGTTGGTTGTATATGCATATGTTACTAACTCATCTTGGGTTTGGTATTGCTTTTATCAGATGGGTTATGAGCTGAATCACTATTGTGTCTTTCTCAGTGTTGATTAATGGTGTTGCCTCACCTTTCTTCCATGCGGAGAGAGGGTTGAGATAGGGATGCCCACTGTCGCCCTTACTCTTTCTGTTGGTTGCGAAAAGACTCAGTAGGTTGTTAAGGGAGGCCAAACGGCTGGGATCTTTCAGGGGTATTTTGATTTCGCAGGAGATTCAGTTAACTCATCTACTTTTCGTGGATGATATACTTATTCTCTGCTCTGGAACAGCAAGGAACCTTGGCACTTTATCAGATTTATTGAAGTTGTTTTCAGCAGCCTCTAGGATGGAAATTAACGTAGCGAAATCAACTTTGTCCACCCACCTGCTAAGTGAGGAGGAAAGGCGGGTTTGTACAGATTTTTTTCCCTTCAAACTAGAAAGTCTGGATGAAGGGTTGAAATATGGTTTTCATTTAAAACCTAATGACTACCGGATTTCAGATTGGAATTGGCTGCTGGATAAGATGGAAAGAAGGTTGAAGCTTTGGGGTCATAAATGGTTGTCTAGGGATGGTAGATTGGTTTTGGTCAACATTGTATTGGAAGTTGTACCAGTCTATTGGATGACATTGGCATGGATTCCTAAAGGCATCCTGCAAAAGGCGCGCAGAACATGTTTCCATTTTCAATGGAGTGGAAAGCAGGAATCTCAGGTGACTCCTTGGGTACAGTGGGAGAGGATTGCTATCCTGAAAGGTTTGGGTGGTTGGGGCCTCGAAAACATTTTCTTATTTGCTAAGGCACTGGCAACAAAAGGGAGCTGGAGACTTCTGAACACAAACAATTTTTGGTCTAAGGTTCTGATTCAGAAGTATATAGCTCCAGGTACTGTGGAAAATTGGGTTCGTAGTCTGTAATGCCCCGAATTTTGGACCTACCATTTATAGGCATGAGCCTATTGATCATGATGATTTATTGATGTTTTATTTTATATTGGGTCAAAGACCCCACTGCATATGAACATAATGATTTGTTTTGTATATTGGGCGTAAGCCAATTGTTGATGAGATATATGTATATATATGTTTTGTGTTGGGCGTGGACCCTGAAGCACATGATTAATGAAATGTTTTGTGTTGAGCGTGGACCCTGAAGCACATGATCGATGAGATGATTTGTGTTGAGCGAGAGGCTCTGGAGCACATGAGTAGTTACATTTGTGTTGAGCATAAAGCTCTGGAACACATGAAAATATAATTGGAAATGTTGGGCATAAGCTCTGGAGCATTCCATGTTGATGTTGAGCATAAGCTCTAGAGCATCGGATCTTTGGCCATTGTATCCCTAGGTGTATCGTACAAGTACATCCTAGCATTTAGTGTTGAGCAAAAGCTCTGGAATCACACTATGTTTGTAACTCCCTGCTATAGGCGTTGAATATGGGCTCTGGTAAGTGCTAGGGGTTACTGAAAAGAATTTAGAAACTTCCGAGCGAAAACGGCTCGAGAAAAATATTGATCATCATCATACTTATTTATAAGTGATTAAATGAAATTTCAAATTTCTGTATTCTCATCAAAGTACTGAAGAGCTACCACGTTATACGAGGGAAATCCAACATGCAAGGATGTTTAGAGTTGCCTAGCCTAGTAGACCTGAGCCATCTATCTACTTGACCTTCATAAAGAAGTGTCGTTAAGTCTAGGGATCATGACACATGATGCCCGAGGACAAGTGTTAACAAGTATTTTAATACTATGTATTTTATACATAGTATGTATAAAGAATTAATTATATAATTGAATAAAGAAAGAAGAGAAGCTCCACTAATTATTATTTATTATTAAGGAATTAATAAATAGTGAAATATCTATGAAAGACTAACTAGGAACTAGTTAATAGTTCCTAGGTTAAGAATTGAAAATTACCCCAGTAAATTAAAAAGGGTTAAATCAAGAAATCAAGGATTTCTTGATTTAACTGCCCCTTTGACTGAAAAGTCTGCCTATAAAGACTCAAGCCAAGCAAAGGCTTGGGGTTCTGATTTCTATCTAGGAGAATTATTATTCTGCATGTTTTTGCTCTCAAGTGTTTTCTTGGAGAACTGCTCCTGAAACTAAAGGAGGATTGATTCAAAACTAATTACCAGATAGGAAACCCTACCTTAGGAGCTCTAACCTACTTGCATGTTGGAGTCCAGCTCGGGGGGATCCGGATTTAAACCAGGAACGGTTCCGGGTCATGGTTGGGTGGAACGTGGTAGTTCCCAAGTGATTTGGTCATCAAATAGAGGTCAGATCTGCATTGAATTGTTAATGCTAGTTATTTAAGTGTGCAAGTGCAGCCATTGACAAAGCTTCAAATTCAGGTATGAAACCCTAGAAAGCCTATTCTATTTTATTTCCTAAAGATTTATTACTGTTTATATTAAGTAATGGCTGCAATGTAATTTCTAATCCTAAGGGTTAAGTTTTATGATTAACAAACTGCTAGGGTTTGTAATTACCATCTACTAATCTTATGCTGGAAAAGTTTTATTATATGTTGTTTATGTTCAGGGTGGTATCCTTCATAAATGTTACTGTATTAACTAGGTGTTGATTTTAGTATTATGTTTATACTGTGTTCTCTGTATTTAATACTCTGCTGACATATTTCTTTTGTCAGCAGAGGCTTGCCTAGAATTTTAAATAAACTAGTTCAGTAATAATTAATTAAAATATTATCTATGCTAAACTATACATGTTTATATTTTAAATTAGATCTACTAAGAAACAAGTTCATATAATAAGCAAGCTAAACAAGTTATCACAGACCTTCCAAGGTCTGCTTCATATAATCATATAAAACCAAAATACTTTACATAACTGAATCAAATATTAAATTTAATCAGAGGGATATCGTGACCATCCATGTGGTCCTTATCAAGACTCTGCCATAAAACCTACAGTCTTAACATCTATATTAAAATACCATAAACCACATGCTTTATATCTTTAAAAATCCCATATAATATCCATCTATACATAACCATAAACCAAGTTACATAATTCAACATCATAACATAAATCCATATATTGTAAACAGTAGCAGGAATCGAATCCTGTGGGCGTGCAAGCCCAGCTGTTTTATTTATCAAATTACATTTCATTACATTGCATAAAAACCCTGTTGCCAATAGAGGTCGCGACAACAATTCCCATGGATGTCAAGACCCAAGGCAAAGCCATAATAAACAACCCATACGTATTATATATACCAACAACAACCAAGTCCTATAATCGTTCTCACAAAGGCCACGCTGTACAATCGTATGCGGGCTGTGTTTTATAAATAAATCCATTAAAATATACTACAGAGTCCAATTACATTAAGAACAACAAATGCCATCGAGGGTCTGCATACCCTGGCTTCCACGAAAACCACTAATGCACAGTGCTCACATAAGTCACGGCCTCGGCCAAATTTTAAATCCAATACACAGTCTCTACCATTTTAAACCCTACACTATACTATCACAGCACTGTGGGAAGGCACATGCCATTTACGACATGGCCTATACCCACGCTGTCTACATCCTTATACTATAAACGTCATAATACACAGAACCAAATACCATAAACAATTTAAATACAAGCTATCATAGCACTGTGGGAAAGGCTCATGCCATTGACGACGTGACCTTTTCCCACGCTGTCAAGATATTATATTAACCAAACTAATCAATGGAAATTACACACAGAGCATCCAATAAGACGTATGCCTCTATTTTCAAAACCCCAACCCCATTTAAATACAGAGCTAAATAAAAATGCAGGAGGAAATCGCATACACAATGTATCAAGTTAACCATTACATGTTATAAAAAACAATACATATATTTATTTATACAGAGATCCCAATGTCTGTACACAATCGCCATTAAAGGCCGGGAACAAGATTTTTTCACAGGCGTGTCAATGGGCTATGGCACCATTGCTTGCAATGGTGCAGCCCATGGCTATAAAAGCCCAAAACCAAAACATTAACGATTTACATAATTGAAATAAAATTACACAGAGCCGAATGGCCTAAGAAACGATTCATGGCATAACGCCTCCATTTTAAAAATAACCAAGTCTGTATTCAAAGCCCGAAGGTGAAATCAATTTAGCTACAGCATCAAACCCCAACCAAACAACCAGTCAAAACGTAGCTCTGCCACAGGATTGAAGGGTGACAAGCATAAGCTTGAATTAGCAGGCTTACCGTGGCCATGAATGCAACGCTTGGAGCCAACAGTGTCGTAGCCATGCTGCTCCTCCATTCCTTTCGGCACCTGCAAGCAACAACCAAATGGGGATGAGGAGTATACCATCCTTTTAAACTGTAAGCCAAACTAATGTGCAGCCTTATAAATTCATGCGGGCATACCTCACAAGCTGGAGGTTGCCTCCATGGCCATACCTCTGCGCAAAGCCAAAACAACGAAACCCCAAATGACAACGCAATGCACCTCCATCGTGAGCCAAGCCTAATGGGAAGGTTGTCGCGTTTTTCAACGAGCATTAAATGCACCAGGCTAGAGTCCATTAACGTTCTATCAAACCCACTTCCATAGTCATGCCTTGTTGCAAGGTATCGATTATTACCACCCTCCATACCAACGCTTAAACCTTGGAACGTATGGTTTATACCATATATCATGTCACCCCAAACTTTAAACATCAACATTAACATAATACAAAGCTTGCATTATGATAGTATTACAATAATACTTAGTCATAGGTTGCGCTAGTCCAAAGTCTAAGACCCTTGCTTAGGATTGTAGATAATGTTTAGTCCATAGGTTTAGAGCTTAGGGTTTTAATACCATAGTAACCAGATGTTTAGGCTTAAGCACCACGGCATACAAAGTATGCCATCATAACATCTAGGACTATAAAGATCCAATGGTTGCTCTTAAACCAACCTATTAACCTGCCAATACAAGAACATAAGGGAAATTAATAAGTATAGTAAAAACATACTTAGCACGAAAGAGATATTAATGACATACAGGATAACGAATTTAAAACCATAACGAAGAATAATTATTGTACAGGAAATTTGGCCAAAATAGCTAAATTGACGATAACGACACTTACCAAGTTATAAAACCAAGTCGATAGGTAACGTAATAACTAGCAACAGATTATTAACGACCAAGGCTGTCAACACACACTACATCTGACCCCATCGCAAGTAACGAACTACGTAAGTAAAAGAGAGAGGTGCCTTAGTTCGATTGAACTAAGTAAGCTTGCGTAACCAAGTAATACCTTACCTCTCAGATCGTCATGCGAGAACTAGTCCCGCCACTCCACCACTTTATTCCCATCAAACAAGGTTTAATTAGTTTTTATTAAATAAACAAAGTACACATGTGCAGGAGTAAAACAATGATCTATACAATTCACTAATTCACTGACAGTAATAACTAAGATGTACAAATAGTTTAAATACCAGAATTAAGATATAAGAAGTAAACGAACTAATAATCACTGAATGGATAAGAGCTTAACAAGATAGTAAGGACAGTTTATGAAGAAATCGAAAGTATAAGTAACGCATGTAATTTCGCACAAGTAATAATGATCCCCTTTGGGTAGTTTTTCACTAGCCTATAAAAAAAAAATTATTTTCAATTTTTGGGGACATTACATAGTCCGTCAAAGACTCATGTTGGGGGATCAATTTGTTGGAAGGCAGTTGTGAAATCTATGGGGGTCATCGAACAAAGTCTTGATTTGAATATAGGGAACGAGAGGAAGCTGAGAGTCGGGGAGGACCCGTGGGTTGGTGTTGTTCATCAACACCTTTTGTCTGATTTCATGGTGGAAATGTTAAGACAGAGTGGTACCTTTTATCTGTCACAATTGGAGGCTCCCTTTTAGGTGAATCAATGGGAACAATCATGGATTTCTCCTAGGTTTCTGGGGCTACCTGAGCCGATGGAAAGAGAACTGGAACTATACTTAGGGGCATTACAACAGGTGCAGATAAAACTTTGCGACATAGAAGATGTCCTCATTTGGGATGTGGATCCAGGTGGGCGGTATACCCCAAAAGCTGGGTACATCAAACTAAGCGCTGATGTTGCAAATAGGACTGAGGTTTGGTGGTGGAAGGCACTATGGAAGATCAATTTCCCTCCCAAAACCAAACTTTTTATGTGGTGTGTTTTGGAAAATAAAGCTCCTACTTGGGAGTCGGGAGAATCTCCAGAAAAGGTGCTTTCAAGGGCTTGGGTGGTGTGCTCTTTGTAAGGCTGATGGTGAGTCCATTTTGCATCTCTTCATTCATTGCCCGTTTATTAAAGATGTGTGGAAGGATTGCTCCAAATCTTTGGGCTTTCGGTGTCTATGGGAGGGGGTGTCCATTTTGCAGGCTTGGGAGAACTGGAGAAGATCAATCACTTTGGATTCTTTGGAAGCACTCCCATTAGTGGTTATTTGGGGTGTATGGCTCACTCGTAACAATCTGATTTTTGTTGATAAGGGATGCACTCCTGAAATCACGGCTAGTCTTTCCTGTGGCATTCTTTCTGCTTTTCCTCAACACATTAAGGTTAAAAATCAGAGGGAGTTACTGGAAGTTGAGATTGATAGGTCGAATCCCTGGGGTTTTTTTGACGGGGCAGCACAGGATAATCTTTGTGGGGGTGGGGCTATCCTTTATCTTTCAAACTCCCATTACTTTGAATTGATGGTGGGTTTAGGGGATGGTAGTAACAATTATGCTGAACTTCTAAGTTTGAAATTACTTCTCATCTTTGCAGCAGAGAAGGGGTGTAGAACCCTAAATGTTTGTGGTGACTCATTGAATGTGATCAACTGGATCAAGGGGATTCAAATGTGCAGCAATATCAGACTTGAAAACATTTTATCTTCCATTGCAGTTGTTATAGATATTTATGGATCCTTTTCGTGCAGACATGTCTACAGAGAAAATAACAGGAAGGCAGACAAGGCCTCGAAGGAGGGTCTTCATTTGACGCTGGGTCAATGGAAGATTCGAGAGATGTTTGATGGTACCTCACAGGAATATTATCATAGGCCTTTCATTGAGGTGGGGCACAGCTCTAACTGTTTCATATGATCTTCCTTTATATTTTTGTTGGTACATATTATGGTTTCTAGTATCTACAGGTTGGGATCTTTTTTTATTTTCCTGTCCGATACTTGTTGCAGGTTTATAGCTGGTCGTATCAGCTGTTTATTCTCTATGGTTTTTGTTGTTTGGCCGAGGACTCAGGAGGTGTCTGTCTCTTACGGCTCTTGGCTGGAATTTTTATATATTCGGACACATATGTTATGTTTTTATATTATTGGCATGTAGTGCCTTACACTGTTTTGTTTCGCAGAGACTGCTTTTTCGTCTCTATACTATTGACCTATGAGGTTTTTTGGATACACTTTTAGGTGTATCTGCAAAATGTAATTTTGTTCTCGAAAGATGATATAAAATTATACTTTTTTTCCAAGGCAAAAAAAATATTTACAATCAAAATTAGTATTTAGAAAACAAAAATATAATAGAATTAGTGTAAGAGAAAACCTTGATTATTAATATTTATTTTAATAAGAAAATAAGAAGTATTGGAATCCTAATTAATTAATGATTGAAGTGAATTAAGAAGTATGAAACTGAACGTTATTTATTTTATATTGTGTTGTTCATAATTCAACAGTATTGGCCTAGTATTGGCTTTTATGTGGAATAGTAAGTAAAGCGCAATACCAATTGGAATCCAATTAATTAATAAATGCTTAAAGTGAATTACAATAATGAATGATTGAAGTGAATTAAGAAGTATGAAACTGAATGTTACTTATTTTATATCGTTTAAATAAAAAATTTAATCATCGAGTCTAGTCCTATTGGTATTACACTTTACTTACTATTCCACATAAAGGCCAATACTAGGCCAATACTGTCGAATTATGAACAACAAAATATGCAATGGCAGAATTTGACAAGTTCAAACCCTAAAATGAATGTCAACGAGATCATGGTTCGATGGTTAAACAGGAGTTCTGATATTCCCCACCAAAATTCAAATCCCCCGATACAAGTGTTCCCCGGCCAACCTATGCAAGCAACCTGTTTCAATCGGTTGAGGGTAGGTGCTAGCTTTCAGCAACTGTGGCGATATAAACACCCCTACCCACGGCTTTTAGCAGAAGGGGTCTTCCTGGTGTATCATAAGCCGGCTACACTAAATTGTAATATTCTCTTGTTAGCAAAAGGGGTTTTCCTTCAGCACTGTAAACCAGCCACACTAAATTGTAATATTCCCACATTGTTGAGGGGTATGCTCTCAGCATCTTGTCTTAAAATAAAACTAAAACCCTTCGAAAATTGTGACTTAAATGTGATACCTGGCAAAGGCGAAAGGAAAGAGAGTATGCGCATGAGGCATCCATCGTCCAAGGCATTTATCGGTGATGTAGATGAATTACACTGCTTCAATTTCTTCAACTCCCCCATTTCTTTATCAATTCTGAAAACTAATAAACCGTGCGAATCAGTGGTGTTGGTGCGGAATTCAGTCTTCCCTCCAACGTAAAGCTCCTCCAGACCCTTGAACTCGTGGCTAAAAAAATTTCTGTGCATCCATTGATCTCAGAAAAAGCGGCACGAGTTCAGTACTCCTCCGAAAATGCCTTGCTCTCAGCTCAAACCCTTCCCCGCACATTGGGAGGCCAAATTTTGCGATTCCACTGATGCATATAAAGCAAATGCGAGGTTAAGAGTTTTTCAGTGGTGGACGGGGCTACTGCGTTATTTTTGGTCAGGTAGGGCAGTCAAATTACTTGAACTGAATTCTCAGCTGGAATCGGAAAGGAACCCACCACAACCGTGTTCTTCCTCAATGTATTTAGAGATATTATGAAATTCCTTATTTTCGGGGTTACTACATTAATAATTCTCTCTCTCTTCTAATATTATTCTCAAATTGATAACAGTTTTTGGTGGTGAGGAAATGAGGGGCGGAGGGGCTACGAGTTTTTGGTGTAAAACGATTCTTTTTTTTGGGTTTATTGATTGAGTTTTTATTATTTGTAATAAGTTTTCTAAAGTATTAAAGATGTTGATTGACATTATGTGATTTATTTTGCTATTTTCAAGTGTTTATTATTTTTATAGTTTTGTTTTTTTATATTTTTTTATTGATATATGGATGGTATAAATTTTAATTTGCATTAACATGATATAATCACAAAGTATTTTTTACTTCTTTTAAACCAGCATAGATCCATTTAAAAGGAGATCTACCAAGCACCTTTGTATACACTAGAAATGTGTAATCCAATGTTTGATGAAGACTGAAGGAACCATATTTACATTTTTTTAAGTATTTTTAATTATTTAATAAATTTAAAATTAACTTTTTAAATAACTAAAGAGATTCATCTTCAAATTACTTTGAGTGTAACCATTGATTCTAAATTGCAATTTTAATACAAGAAATTCTTTTAAATAACAAAGAAATTGCCTTTCAAGTTAATTTAGTCTTTAACCACAAGGAATTAATCTTAAATTGCAATTTGCATAAAAATAGGGAGCACCAGTAAACCAACTTTTGCTTAGAATACAATTTGGAGTACTCAAATCTTAAACCAACTTTTGCTTAAAATACAATTTCTAGTACTCAAATCTTAATTTCAGTGATCTAAGTAGCTTTAAAATAAGGTATTTAGTTTAAAACAAATCATTACAGTTGCTGAAATAACAAAATTGCAAAAATAGCAATTTCAAGGAACAATTATGGTGTTTTTATCAAAAATTGGCCGACAAAAACAAGGCGTTTTAGTTGTAATCTATCCTACTCGTAAAAATATAGATGTTACACATTGGAAATTTAATAACATACACATTACATTAATAAAAATAAGAACATTGTGCCTAATCTTAATTAATTAATTGGATCAATGTACGAGGGTGGCTTGCTTTGTGGCCACCACAAATCTCTCTAGCAGAAGACAATGGAACCGAAAAATTGTTGACTTGCCTATATTATCTTATCCATATATTTGCTCGTGAGCGAAAAAACCCAGTATAGAAATTGCCACAATTCCTTGTTATGGACTTTTCTTCATTTGTTTTTTAAGTTTTTGTCTATTTTCACGGCCGTGGCAATCGCTGACTATCTTTATTTAGTGACTAAATGGTGTCATCTTCAATTCATGCATAGGTCCTTAATAATGCCTGACAAAGAATTACTTTGCCATACCCGATTCAAAATAGATCATCCATGGCTGAAGAAATCAAAGCAGTAAATCGTATTTCTGGCTAGGAACTATCAGTTATAATAAACGCAGAGATGAGAGTCCACTCGGTCATTTGGAGTCTGCAAAACATTGAGGTGAGAGAATCGAACCATTTCATGGCATTGGCAGAGGGCACATTTGGAGGATGTTCTTGGGAACGCAAGCATTTGCAGACATCGAGCGACATGGCAGAGTGAAAGTAACACAGAGCTTGGGTGAAACGTGGGCATGTTTTCAAGCTAGGATTTTAACTTAGGCATGTTTTAAATGCTTGGTATGGCAAAAAAAAACCAGCTTTAAAACTCAGGCATGGTTTTGCAATTAAAACTCAGGAAATATTTTGCAATTAATCTTGGAGCTGGAGATGGTGAATGGCGAGGAGATTACCTATTCAGATTCCCTCTTCCTTGGTTTTCTTCTCTTTGTCGTAGATTCTGGATTTTATTATTTTTTATGGTGTTTATATAGCTATTGAATGAAAATACAGGGCCTTTTATTTTATTAATCACCGACATAATATTTTTTGTTTCTTATTTTTCTTTTGTTGCAAACCTTACAAATTATGATTAGACAAACATTACAAGATCTTCGTCATACAAGATTAAACAAACATTACAAGATCTCTCTCGTATTAATATTTGACATAATATAGACAAATGTTACAATATCTCCACAAACGTTACAACATCTCCCTCATACTAGGCAATATTATTTTTGGCCGACATAATATGGACAAACGTTACAAGATCTCCTCATACTGGGTTGTAGAGCGCCTCTCGACGCAATAAACCATTGGTTTACAACAATGATCGATGAGCAAGAAGACCTTTCACATCTCCCTTGCAATAACAAAGTCTTTACTAATAACCAAAAAGTGCCCCTCGCTTATTTTAAATAAACCATTTTTTTCACACATAAATAACTATTTTATATTACGAGAAAGTTGTGTCATACATACAGAGTTTCGACATTCTTTTATGATCAAATCTTCACCTAACATAATTTCATATATGTCGGATCTACTGACTGAACATACAGCTCTCATGACTTAAGTCTGGTTAGCATAACTTAATGCATTCCATGGGTGTTACATAATTGATCAAAATGCAGATTAGCCAACTAGGTAATGGGTAGAGTGCCATGTTCAATAACGGTTCCCTTGTGATACAATTCCCAATCGATGGTCTCCAATTCAGCACCAATGGCTTGTTTGGACAATGATTGCGCATTAGAATTCAGCTCCCAAAAGATATGGCAAAAGGAGGTTTGCTGAAAATTGTTGATGAGATCCCTAGTCCGCCTAATCCAATGATGGAGCTCAATTATGTGAATGTTGTGGATACTCTTAGCCCAATCAATGATTGCTTTTGAATCCCCAAGGATCATAACGAGGGATATCTCCTTTTCTTTGGCAAAAAACAATAATCCCTAGAGTGCAAGAAGCTCTACTTTTGTATTTGCTCCTAATCCAACACTGAATTTTATTCTATAAGAAAGTGATTGACTTAATCTGATGACCATACCTACTCCACAAGTGCCTCCCTGCTCGGCTCCATCGAAATAGCTCACAATGCCTTGTTGGTCAATCGCTGGAAAACCCACTCTCCTATCGGACACCTTTGGAATCATAGATCCATACAAGTGAAGCCATCCAATTGCTTTTAGACTGGTTGCATATGGATCTGGCTTCTCATTCTGAAAGAGAATGAGATTGCGCATCCTCCATACTAACCATAAAGATGCTATAACTACATCCATCGACAGGGAAGATTTCTTTAATATGAGTCCAATACTGTCAAACAAGCATGGTTGGTCCCATCTAACAATGGTTGTGAAGTGGAGGCAAATGTAACTCCAAAAAGTCTGAAAGAAAGTGCATTCACCAAATATATGGTCAACAATTTCATGATCAGATGAGCAAAGGCAGCACCTACCTAGCCCCATGATGCCACGTTTCTGCAATGAATCCCAAGTGAGCATTTTTTGATGAAGGCAAAGCCAATCGAAGCAATTCATTTTCAGGGGAAGACGTCGATCCCAAAGTCTGATAAGAATGCCATCAATCATGCTCGATGCATGGAGTGCGGTAATATGATGGTACAGTTGTTTCGTTGTGACATTGTCGTTGATCTTGTTAGGTTTTCATGACTCAAACTATAGCTCTTTGTGACGAATTTGGTGGTTACTAGGTGTTTGCATACCCAAACTAAATCTCTTGATGACATATTCCCATTATATAAACCCTTCATCATTAAAGTTATTACCACCCACTTAAATTTTTAATGTAAATTATTTCATTACCTTGACTTTACATTGTAATCAACCTTTGTTATGATGATAATTTTTTTTTAACTCAAACGATTTATTTTTTATTTTTATTTTTTGAAAAGATGAAGAATTCCTGGAATGACTAGCAATAGCTAGATCAACCAAATTACAATAAGGTCGGAAGATATCTTCTAAAGGACCCAGAATGAAAACCAATATTCAGCAAGAAAATTTCAGCTTTACAATAAACAGAAAGGAGATTTCTAACCATCATCCCTCTTACATATAACAATTACAGAAGCGGTTGCATAATACAAGGTTCTTCATTGAAACTAAAGCTTCCTAAAGACAAAAGACATGCTTTATTAGCCAAATAATCCACTTGCTTGTTTAATTCTCGTAAAATGTGGAAAGAAGAGACTTTCTCAAAATCTTTCAAGAAATTACGAATTCGCTGCAAAATATTGTCCAGAGAAGGATTATTGAACTGAGACTCAAAATTCAACAATTTTATCAAGACCTCTGAATCCTCGAAAATTTGTATGTCCTTGAGTCCAAAGTTCTTAGCAAGATGACAGGCCCGTAGAAGGATGTAACACTCAGCCTGGTTATTAGAACAGATTCCTAAGCCCGAACTGAGACTAGTTATTTTCTCACTGTCTGGAGAGAAGATTAAACCGCCTACTCCTGCTACTCCGGGATTCCCTTTAGATGCTCCATAAAAAAAAATTGTATATACTCCCTTACTCTTCCACCAAAGAGGGAAATTATCTGCAGTTAACCTCACTCACCAGAGAGAAGGCATCAATGGCTTGTCCAATTTTTTTTAAAACATTAATTTTCAAGCTGCATCCCAACCATGCTATCATTTCTTGCGAAACGGAGGAAGGACACATTCTAACAATTTCCAAAATCTGCAATTTAACTTTGATTGCCACTTCAACAGGAGTCCAAACTCTAACGTTGAACAACAAATCATTCTGTGCAAGCCAAATCGCCCACCAAACACATTTGGGAATGATATACCATGCAATTCGTCCAACGCTGCTGCAATTTGATGCAGGTACTCTGTCCAGCCAATTAGAAAACAAATCTGGGACCATACTGCTAGAAGGAACTAAAATCGGTAACCTCAGGAGAACCAGATGCCAAACGTATTGAGTGAATTCACATTCTATGAACAAATGATCTAAATTTTTTGATAGCTGCTTTGCAGAAGCAACAACGATGAGGCCCATGGAAGCCACGCTTACACAAATTCTCTCAAGTTAAATCTTTTTGATGCATAAGGAGCCAAGAGAAATAATTAACCTTTGGCGATCCATAGGAGGACCAAATCGATTTCCAGAGTGCCGGAGTTAGAAATGCGGCATGAGAAATATTAATTTCTGAATATCCAAGTCCCACTGAATAAACTCTGAATGCTCCCCAGCCCCATTTATCTTTCAAGGAGAAATGAACAGGAGCCAAACCGGACAGAGATTTTATCAATTTTGTTTGATCTAAAATCAACCAGTTAGGCATTTATGGGAATTTCCAATCAACCCAGTTCCCCTCAGCATCCCAAGAGCAGATGTCAGCTAAATGCAGAAGGCCTTGATTAGTCATCCAAAGTTTAATCTCATAAAAAGAATTATCAGAGGACAGGGGAGAGTTTCCAAGTATCTTATCTTCCCACAAAAAAATTCCTTTCCCGTTACCTGGGATTATGTACACATGTTGCTGAATTAAATTGAAACTTTTTCCTGCACAGATTCCCGGTAGCAATACCTATAGGGAGCTTTTGAGATTTTAAAGTTCTCAAGGATCCACCTTTGAGATATTTCATCGAAAAGAGCTTGCTGACCAGATGTTTCTTATCTGTAAAAATATGCCAGACAAGCTTGCCTCCCAAGGCAAGATTGGCTAGTTCAAGATCTCTTACTTGTAATCTGCCTTCAGTAATAGGTCTTTTAATAGTCTCTAATTGACCAAATGATTTTTTTTATTACCTTTTCCTCCACACCACAGAAAATCCCTAAGAATCTTGGCTATCTGGGTCGAAATGGACTTGGGAGCTAGAAGCAATGAGGACTGAAAAATAGGAAGAGAAGAAAGAACTGACTTTAACAAAACCAATTTACTTGCATTTGTCAACCAATGGCCACCGAAAGAAACTATTTTGGCTTTTAGTTTGCTCAAAACATCTAGCCAAAGCGAAGGAGGACTAGCACCCAGAGACAACGGGAGACCCAGATATTTGATCTTAACTCACTGAGCAAATCCAGAGAAGCCCAGAATGTTAGAAATTTGAAGAATTTTCGTATGATCCACATTCCACCCGTACACCGCGCTTTTTTCCCTGTTGACGAAAGCTCCAGAAATAGAGCAGAAATTTTGAAGAATACCATTAAAGGCATGAGCAATATTTAACGAAGCTCCACCTAAGAGAAGAGAATCATCAACAAATAGAGCGTGATTGATGGGCTCCACCCCTCTAACAGCCCTAATTCCTGGAATATTGTTGGCTGCCATTTCAACAGACAACTTCCTGCTTAAAACTTCAGCCATCATAATGTATAAGAAAGGTGACAAAGGGCACCCTTGCCGAAGTCCTCTAGATGCTTGAAATTTTTTTGCAGGTCTACCATTGATAAGGGGAGCTATCCACGGCCTGTCTGTGCTTGCTTTTATCA
Organism: Pseudotsuga menziesii; assembly: GCA_001517045.1. Classification (NCBI taxonomy): domain Eukaryota; kingdom Viridiplantae; phylum Streptophyta; class Pinopsida; order Pinales; family Pinaceae; genus Pseudotsuga; species Pseudotsuga menziesii. Next base: position 247,602 of record LPNX010859070.1, on the reverse strand, counting down.
AGCTAACAAACTCCACACTAATTCCAAAGGTGAGTAGTACTTGATAAAGAAAGGAGAGATTTACTCGATCAAAAGAAATTTTCATATCAAGTTTAATAATCATACCTTTCTCTTTCCTGCAGGAGCTGGAATGAATGGCCTCTTGCACTTGAATCACATTGTCTATTAAATGTCGGCCTTTAACAAAACCCCCATGCTAAGGAGAGATTAAAGAACCCAATAAAGGCTTTAATCTATTAGCCAATAATTTAGCCAGGATTTTATAAGAGGCATTGCACAAAGAGATAGGTCGAAACCTATCAAAGGATGCAGGGTTGACTTCCTTGGGTATTAAGGCTAAAAAAGTCGAGTTTGTGCAACCTCCAACTTTTGCTTTTCTGAGAAAGGAGGAGATCATATAGAGCAAATCATATTTTATAACAAGCCAACATATTCTATAAAAATGAATTGAAAACCCATCTGGCCCTGGGGATTTATCTGGTTCCATTCCCCAGATGACCTCCACTACATCTTGTTCTGAAAAAAGGCTGTGTAAGACTAGTATTACACTAAGCATATACCAGAGAAGGGATATAAGATAAATATCACTTTTTACTGCATTATCTGGTACACCATCCTCAGTAAAGAGTTGATAAAAGTGTCTATTAGCAGCCTGTAATAAATCCCTTTGACCTTTGATTGAAACTCCCTCACTAGAAGTGATTTCAACAATATGATTTTGGGAAGTTCTTGCACGAAATTGTCTATGAAAGTATGTTGTGTTTTTATCACCCACTAGTAACCAAAGGCTTCTCGACTTGAGATGCATGGTTTCTTCTTCATGCTGGAAGGAATGATACGTTTTGTCTTGAGCTAGCTTCTCCATTTTTAACAGCGACTGAGTAATATCATCTTTTTCTAGGATGTATTGTATCTCTGCTAATTCTTTCACACTCTCAATTCTGCTACTGGAAGGAGTTATTAGAGGCTTTTTTATCCATGCTTTCAATGCATACTTAGTTCTTTTTAATTTTTGCTCCCATACGTAGCTTGGAGAGCCATCAACGTACTGAGACCAAACATTAATTATTGTGTCCAAAAAACCATCACGCTCACTCCATAATGGACTGAACCGAAACGGTATTGGCCCATATTCTTCTTATGCTTTCAAAAGCAAGGAAATTGGGTGATGGTCTGAAGAAGTCTTTGGAAAATTTTTAGAGGAAATGAGAAAATTCTTGTCTAAAAATGAGCTTTGCACCAAAAAACGATCTAACCGAGATAGGATGCTATCAGTCCCTACCTTGTTATTATTCCACGTAAAACAACCTCACTTAGGCTTAAAATTCAGGAGATCCCAAGTATGCAGGATTGACTCCACAAATTCCAACAGAGGATCTTTGCCCAACACACCTCCTTTTTTTCACTAGGATCAAATATGATATTCAAATCTCCAGCTAAAATAATGAGGCTAAGAAAATTAGAATCCAGGAATTTAGATAGGGAGAGCCAACACTCCTTCTTGACTTGATTGACAGGTACATACAAATTGAAAAGAGCAATAGAATTCTTGCTAGCAAAACACTGAAGCTCTGTAAAGATCCAATGTTGAGAAGTAAAAGAGGATAACAAGGTAAATTTATCCTCCGACCAAATAGTATCTAGGCCCCCACAAGTGCTCCGAGCACTGACAGCAATACCATTATTCATATTCTACGTATTCTTGCTGAGATTTAAAAGCAAATCCTTATCTATTTTTGTCTCTTGAAGTAATAGAATATCAGGTGATTCCATTCTTAGAAGATCCTTGACCTCTTCTGATTTTTTGGGATTCCCCAATCCCCTGCAGTTCTACGATGTAAGATACATTATTTACCTATTCCAGAAGGGGTTGCTCCACCCTTAAGAGGTCTGTTCCTCTTGCTTCTACCCAAAGTCATCTCTATGGTAGCTTGAGAGCCTTGCATTTTCAAATGCTCCACTTCTTCTTCTCTTATCTCTTTTTGAGACTTTCTCCCAATCTTTTTTGAAGACTGTTCAAATGTATCTTCATCTAAGGACCCAGATGATTCAACCACCTTTTTTTAAGGATTTCAATGTAGGAAGGCGAAGTAGATGTTCTTAAAGGAGAATTATGAATTTCCTGAAGAATTGGGCTTGAAGGGGCTTTGTGAATATCCTGGAGAATTGGAATAACAGAAGTATGATTTGCCATCTCTGGATTCCCAATATTTACTTCAATTTCACTGATTTGTACTTCTGAAGGGAGTATTTCACCTTCTTCAATAGATTGATTCTGACCTTCCTACAAAGCCAATACAACAAACGAGTTAAAGGATTCTAATTTTATTGCATCTTTTGATAAGTTCTTCTTCTCACTAATGTTGACTCTATTCCCTGGGAGTTCTTTTCCTTTCAGTTTAAGCCCTTGCTTAGAAGGAACGACTTTCTGAATATTTGTCCATTGCTCCGCTTTCTCTAGTACAAGAATTTCTTCAGCTTTCTTCTTACAATTCCTAGCAAAGTGTCCATAACCATGACAATGGCAACATTTAAAAGGAAGTTGCTCATAATCAAGTTCCTGAATGTGAGACCAATCTGCCATTGTTAAGTTGATCGCTTCCGACAATCCAGTCTCTAAATCCACTTCGACGCATATTCTTGCACATGAGTATTGATCTTTGCTTTCTGCCCTCTCAATATATTTACCTAATTTGTTTCTGATGGTTTCAAGGGATTCTGAATTCCAACAGTGGAGTGGCAGGTGAGGAAGTCAAACCGAAACCGGGACAAGTGAGGGGACATCCTGAGTAGGATCGAATTCAGAGGTCCATTTATTCAAATCTAGTCCCTGAGGGCCCATGAATTAAGGGCCATTTCGAAAAATAAGGTTTCTATCTTCAGCAGACTCAAATACAAAGACAAAAAACCCCTTCTGACCAAGTGACTGTGAATTCCTTCCGCAACCAATTGTCTCCAGTTACGCTATACCCAACCTTCAATTGCCTTAGGAGAAGGCCAGAGCCCCGTGAATTGACCAATTAATCCACGCTCAGAAAGATTCAAAGCCGTCTGGCAAGGTCTCTCAACTATTAATTCAACAGTAGGAATATCAACTTTCTTCACAAATTGTTGAACCAGGGAGCTACCCTTCCTCTTGCTACTAGAAGCAACTAAACATTTAAAAGCAATCAATTTCAAAGGGAGGGGAGGAGGATCACTACCAGAATCCATGATTTCAAGATAAAATCCCCAATATCCCTCTTAGGCTCCAAGAAAGAAACTAATGCTAGCCTGCTGGATAAAAAAGACTCCAGGACAGAGCTCCCAAACCAAGGAAAACAACAATTCAGAAAAAACAAAGTCTAGAATACCCATGCAGACTTTAGAAGGAGGAAAGATCCACTAGAAAATCGCAGTTTACAAGAAAGAAACTCCACCAAATCGAGTAAATGCTTAATCACCCACGGGAAGCAACCAAGATGGAAAGGATGAGCAATGAACAACCCACGTAGAGGAAAGATCCACCAGCAAATCACAGAACAAGAAGCCTGATCACTCACAGGATTCAACGAGGAAAGGGAGAACAACCTTCAGAAGATTGCAGAGTCCTGGGAACCTCCAAACCAAGCAAAATCAAACCTGCAAATTATTGAATCTTGGAGCGAAAAAAAAGTTAAAATTAGATTTAACAAAGGCAAATAGCTTCTTGGAAATATTGTTTTTACTGAATTTTTACCACAACAAATTCTCTGCAATAATAATAAAAAAAAATTAACAAGAACGGTTGAGGGGAATTTATATTAAAAGAGAGGGGATAAACGTTACAGAACTTGAATCATGGACTAAATCCAGAGTGTTTCAAAGACCATAACCTCTTGATCTTCAATTGCAAAATGACTTTTATCTCGAAATAGTCTAAGTCTGGAATGGCTATAAATTTTTACAAATTTCCCAAGGATAAGAATACATAAACTATACATATCAGAAATTTATTGCAGCTCCTAAATTCTGAATGTAACAAAGTATTCTATTTCTTCTGTGTCTGAATCAAAGAACCCAACATCTTTCCAGATTCTTCCCATTGCAAATAATAAAGCCATGATCTAGTTGCACTCCCTTGTTCGCCATTTGATCTGCAGATTGGTTATTTGTTCGTAGAATGTGGAGGAAATTGATAGCATTTAATTCACTGACAAGGCTATTGAAGATATGGTGGATCTTTGTGGAAGGAGTTTTGCAATTCATGATTAGTTTCTGAGCCTCTCTGATGACCAATAGCGAGTCTCCAAAAACTACTAATTCTTTGATTCCAAGCATGTTAGCAATTTCTATCCCTTTGAATAAAGCGAGCCATTCCGCATAGTTGTTGGAGTTTTTCCCTATTCCCCAAGCATAATCAGTCAGCTTATTTCCCCTAGGATAAAAAATTACCCCTCCCACACTTGCCAGCCCAAGATTTCCTTCAGAGGCACCATCAAAGAACAGAGAGTGGCATTCCAGTTTTGTCCACCAATTGCTGAAATTTTCCAGATTCTTTCAAATCTGCCATCTAAGACAGTTGCATTTTTTAGCATACGTTCCTCCCATAAATGGCTTGAGAGGATTGATGAGATTACAAATACATATTCTTTCTTTTGGAGTTAAAGGTTCAAGCTGTAAGTGTCCTTCTCCTTTGGAAAGGAGGGCTTCTGTCCATAAAGCTTTTGCTGAAGAGGAGACTCTGGCAAGAGAGAGGAGCACATTTTCGAAAATTCCTTTATTTTTGGCTATCCAAATTTTCCAGCAGATAAATTTAGGGAGGGCAACCCATGCTCTTGAGAAATCTGGTTTCTTGTTTAAAGAGCCAAAGTAATAATCTTTCCAACATATGAAAAAAATATTTCCAATTCGTTGGCAGAGTAAGATTGAATTGAAGCTCTTTAAGGACTATGCACCATACCTCATTTACAAAGGTACATTCCAGGAAGAGATGTTCCAACATTTCTTTTGAGATTTTGCATAGAATGCAGCGTGACGGTCCTTCTATTTCCCTTTTTTAAAGTTTTCTGCTATCAAAATTTTGTGATGTGCTAAAATTCAACATAATAAATTGATTTTAGGAAGACCATCCTTACTCCAGATGATGTCCCAAATGCATTCTTTCTTCTTGTTCTTATGGATTATGTTATATCCAGATTTCACTGAGTAAATTCCTGAATTTCCCCAACTTCTGGCGTCTGATAAGCTAAGGTGGATCAGAGCTGAGCCTTGGAGAGTCGATTGCTACCCCGAGTAGTCCATCTTTATGTTTTCTGGGATCTACAGGCTCTTTTGTCCTGCCCAGCATCCATTATTGGGTCAGTCTGATATATCATAGAACGTTAATATATTGTGGGCATCCATCCAATGCTTTAGATCCTTAAAGGCGTCTTTGTATCGGGATGGGGAGAAATATCCGAATTTGTCCTCCCAAATCCGGATCCGTTTCCCATTTCCAAGAGCCCATCTCAGACTATTTTGGATGATGAAGGCTGCATTTTGGCAGAGTTTCCAAATCGGAGAGCAATTATAGACTGAAGGAATGTCATCCAAGCATCTTTTCATGTTTCCCTTTAGATACTTTTTTCTTAAAACTTCCTTCCACCACAAATTGTTCCCTATAACAATTTGCCATATGATTTTATCTCCCAAGGCGAGATTCATGGCTTCCAGGTCTTTAATGTCGACTCTCCCGCTATTTTTTGGTTTGCACACTTGTTCCCATTTGATAAGATGGAATTTCTTGATGTCGTTGGATTTCCCACCTTGCCAGAGAAATCATCTTATCTCTTTTTCAATGTCCTGTATAATGGATTTTGGAGCTAATGCCATCGAGCAAATGTAAACTGGAAGAGCTGCTAGTACAGCGTTGATGAGAATCAGCTTCCCGACCGAATTGAGCCAATTTGATCCCAGCGATTGGATTATTTTTTTGTTTTTTCAACCATACCTCTCTAGTCACATGCTTTCTTTTTTTCGTTGTGGATTAGAACTCCCAGATAGTTGAACGAATCCCAATTTTTTTTGCCTTCGTATCCCAGGGTCCTTGATATTCTTACCATGGTTCGTTCAGGACAGTTCCAACAGTAAATTTTTGTTTTTAGAGTGTTGATTTTCCCATTAGACGCTTTGAGGAAGTTGGAAATGACCCCTCTAAACCTTTCAACGATTATGACAGAGGATCCTCACAGAAGAATTGTATCATCTGTGAATTGAGCATGGTTAGCATTTCTGACACCTTTGGCAATTCTTAAACCTTTGAGTTCTCCACTGTTTTGCAGGGCTTGCAACTTCTCACTTAAGTATTTAGCTACAATGAGATATAAAAAAAGGGGATAACGGGAATCCTTGACGGATTCCTCGAGAGGCTTGGAAGAAGCCAGCAGGGCTACCATTAACAAGAGGGGCGATTCATGGTCTGTTGATGCAGGCTTTGATCCATCTTATAAATAAAAAATTGAGAAGCCCATCCTAAGCATGATCTCGAACATAATGAAATGATTTACCTTGTCAAACACGTTTTCCATATCCAATTGATGGCCATACCTTGTTGTTTACGTTCCAGGATGGAGTGTATAGCTTCTTGGAGAATGATTATATTATCCATGATCTATCTACCAGCAATGAAACCTCCCTGGTTGTCTGAGATGAATTTGTCCATGATCTTTTTCATTCTGGTTGCAAGAATTTTGGTGAGGATTTTATATGAAGTGTTAGATAAGAAGATGGATTGGAATCTTTCAGTTGAGAGAGGAATTTTTTTCTTTAGGGATCAAAGCCAAGAATGTAGAGTTAGTTGCTCCACCAATTTTGTCTTTTTTCCTAATCCAGTTTAGCATCTTCCTTAAGTCTTCTTTGATAATGTCCTGGGCTGCTCGGTAGAAGTTGATCGTAAATCCATTAGGTCTTGGGGACTTGTCCGGATGTAGAGCCCAGATTGCCTCTATGATTTCCTACTCTGAAATTGGCTTTCCCAATTCCTCATTCTCTTTGTCTAAGATATTGGAACGAATGCCAGAAAGCAGATCAACTTGGGATATAAGATCTGTCTCACCGTTGTCTGAAAATAATAGATTGAAATGTTGTCGAACCATTTCCTTGATATCATCTTGGTCCTTGATATTTTGGTTGTTACTGTCTTTCAATTCTTTAATGTAATTGTAGCTACTTCTCATTTTTGTTCGTTTGTAGAAGTAATCAGTGTTCTTATCTCCCCCTTTAAGCCAAAGTTGGCGAGATTTTTTTCTCAAAGTCTCTTCCTCTTGTCTGGTTGCTTTTAAAATTTCCAAGTTTAGAGCTTTATCCTGAGCAATGGTATCAAGGGAGATCTCTTCAATTTCCATTTTTGAGTAGAGGGAATCTAGATCGGATTGGAGATTATTTTTCTTTAGGGCAGGTTCAGAATAGGAGGAGATGGCTCAATTTTTCAAAGCAGAGTGGACAACCCTAAGTTTTGACTCCCAGATGAAGCTAGGGGAGCCAAGGAAGGTGGAGTTCCAGGATGAATGAATTAACTCAAGGGTCTTGGCATTATTCAACCACAAGGAATTGAATTTGAAGGGGATTGGGCCTAGGTTAGTAGGCGGGTCAAGGAGAAGGGTTATTGGTTTGTGGTCCGAAGTAGCTGAAGAAATCATGTATGAAGAAGGTAATAAATCTTTTTGAAGGAAGGTTGTACTCACCAGAAACCGGTCTAGTCTTGTATCGATGTGGCCTGGTCCCGTCCGATTGTTGTTCCATGTATATTTCCCATTTTTGGGTGTAGGGTCCATAAGGTCCAGATCTGTCATCAAATCCTCTAATCTTTCACCAAAAGGGTCCCTTATGGTTGATCCTCCTCTTTTCTCCATACTTGATTTCGTTGTGTTGAAATCTCCTGCCATGATTATGTCTTTCACTTGCAGATAAATTTAAAGAGAGTAAGGAATCCCAAAATTCCAGCGTGTCTCTATAATGGGTAGGCCCATAAACATTACATATAAAAATAAAGTCTTGGTTGCTTTTGTTTTGCATTTCTATTAAAAGTCAGTGAGTGTTTTGTTTTGCTGATCTGATATTGACTTTATCCGATCTGCAGAAAGTTGCAATTCCACCTGAAGCTCCTTTGGAGCTAATGGCCTTTCCAAAACTGTTTTCCAAAATAGAGATGATCGATTCATAACCTATTCTTCTGGCATCTTGGTCTCTTGAATAAGTAGAATGCCTGGTTTCTCCGATTTTAATAAGTTTTTCAAGGCTTCCACCTTAATTGATCCTCCCAAGCCTCTACAATTCCAAGAGACTACTTTCATTATTTCTTGGATGTGTGAGATCCTGCTCAGGATCTGAAGTCTTTGGTTCCATAGGATTTGACATTTTGTATAAGCCTTATGTCCTCTATGCTTAGTTGCCTTTCTAGTTCCAATTCTCTCTCTGCCTCTTGTTCTCTTTGTTGTCTTTGGGATTCTCTTCCTCGTGTGGCTTGGGATGGTCCTATATCTATTGTTTCCTAGGCTTCTTGAGATGACGATTGACCTGGAGATGTAGATTTTGGATTAATTCTGTTGTGCTTTACCATTTCTGCCCAAGTTCCCCTAGGGGAGGGAAATCTTTCAGGAGCTTTTTCATTGTTATCTTCATCTGTGTTGCTACCATATCTGCCTAGGTTCCTACAAGGGAGGCCGATCCATTAGGTGCTTTCCATGTGGTCTCTTCAACAATTGTAGGAGAGAGAGAAGCTGTGGAGGCTTCTATTCTGTCTTCCTTGGTTTGATTTTCCAGATCTGGGATTTCTCCTTCTTTAATCTCGAGAGAGTTAAATTGGTTGCTGGTAAATGTTCCCTTGTTCATTGCATGTTGCTCCTGAGTTTTTTTCTGGCCATTTTTCGATGTTGTTAGCTGAGGTAGGGTTTGATTTTTTCCCTCTCTTAGATTGTTGCCATCCCTCTTCCTGGTTTTTCTCATCTTCCTCCCGGGTAGATTTAGGGAAATTCTTAACGAAATGTCCTTATTCATGGAATTTCCTGCATTTAAATGGTAGTTGTTCATAATATACCTTCTGATAGAATTCCCATCTGTCCATGTATAAGTTGACTCCTTCAAATATTCCTTTCTCTAGGCCAACTTCCACGCAGATCTTGGCACAGGAAAATATAGGACCTTTTGGTTCAGCTTTGTCGATATATTTGCCTAGAGAGTTATCGATGGTCTGAAGGGCTTCATCGTTCTAGCAGTGCAGAGGCAAGTGAGGGAGCCAAAACCAGACTGGAACTGCAGAGGGAACATATTTTTCTGGATCGAAGGAGAGGTTCCAATGATTAAGGTATAAGCCTCTAGGTCCCATGAAGTAGGGGTCACTTCGAAATATGAGATCTTTATCTTCCTTGTTTTCAAATAAGAAAGTATAGAATCCTTTGCCGCAGAAGCAATGTTGCAAACCCCCTATTATGAGAAGCATCTAGTTTTTAGAGATCCATATCTCCATAGATTTTAGTGAAGGCCATATCCTTGAGTATTGGTCGATGAGACCTCGATCGCTCAGAGTAAGAGCTTTCATTCGTGAAGTTGCCGACATGATTTGGAATTTGGGCACAACTGCTCATTTAACAAAAGAGGAGGAAGGCAAAGCAGTAGAGAGAGCTAGGGTGTTAGCAACTAAAGCCTGGAAAGCCAGATCCAGGCTTCAGTGAGGCTCCTCCTCCGAAGGATCCAGAGAAAGGGAAGCCATGCAGTCAGGCCTGAATGGATATCCCACGAAACAAACTCCTCTGTCTACAAAAAGCCGAGCTACCAACAGAACTGGATCATGTGGGCCAACTCTTCAGGACAGTGATGGACCGCTGGCAAGTAGGAGCCAAAGCAATCGGCTTCTCCCAATCGGAGCAGATGTAGGGTGGCTTCAGATTGGTGCAGCCACGATCTCCTCCAAGGTGTAGAGTTCGTTGGCATGCAACGATCGCGTTCCAAAACAATTAATATTGTTATGACGATACATTTTATCAGCCATGTTAAATTAATAAATTTAAAATAGTGGTTAGGTGTGAAATCGTAAGGATTACATGATGGTGGATTTTTAAACACATTGTTCTTATAAGGGAAAGTGTAAAGTTCCAGGGGTTTGTCTACATTAATGTAGAGTCATTATTTGTAGTTCCTTATGAATAAATTAAAAAATAAAATATACCATAAATATATAATTTTGAAGTTAACATTATAAGTTTTATAGAGTGTGTATAGTTATGATATTTGAAATATTGATGAGCATGAGGTAAGTTGAACCCAACAAACTAATAAAAGAGACATTTATGATGTGTGTCATGACAAACTATACAAAATTGGGAAGACATGTGACACATGACTTCTCACCATCGAGAGAGGGACAAAATTCAAGCAAACAAAATGTGTGCATCTTGTGCATAGGCCCATATAGAGTTATATAAAGGATAGTTAGCTATTTGAAATGCATCCTTAATTGTTAATGGTGAATTGGTTGGTTGTGTGCATTGGTGTTATTCTCCCGCCAATGTTTAAATTCCCTCATGTACAAGTTCACCTCTCATGGGTTAATGTGTCCATGCAAGTGGGTTTTTAATATAGTTGGGGTCAAATGCAAACCCTCGGCGACAAGTAAAATAAATAACTGCAATCGTAGTTGTTTGTTTTTGTAGTAAGTGAGAGATATTTACTTCATTACAATATTCCATCTTGAACAATGTCTCTTACTTGTGTTGATTTAAAAGCACTCAAACAAAAAAATGTTAGATTTTTATCATTTAAGTAATATGATCTAGGATCTTATCTGAGAGAATAACATGCATAGCAATAATCACAAGAGACAAGAGACATAAAGAGTTTTCCTCGGGGAAACCATAAAGGAGAAAACCCCGCAACTTCCTTAGAGATAGAATGAGCACCAATAGCAAAAGTAAAACCCAAAGACATAAAGATGATCTCCGACAGCTGTTCTCTCTCACTTGTGCAAGCTCCTCTTCTCTCACTCATGCACTCCAATTGAGTGAGTGTGTGTTTCAAATAGAGAGACTCACTCTCTATTTATACTATTTTTCCTCTTGACAATTACTTACCAAGGCCGAATTCACTAGGAGAGTATAATAAACCTAGTACCCCTCAACTGTGGGGACTATTGCCCTAACTTACAATGGAGGGTTAACCTCGATGAATTTACATGACTTTATTATATTAATGATTCTCCCGATAGGAACATTGGGGTACAATGAAATACAATATAAGATATACAAGTGAATACATTTCGAAGTTACAAATACATCCACACTCCCTCTTAATTAGGAAGTTATTCTATTGACACAGTTCATCAGCACAAGTCTTTGTCTCTAGATCATCATCAGGCTGGATCATCATCATCATCACTGCTCCCGCTATCTTGAGCAAATGGTGTTATCTCTCAATTCTACTCGTGATAGGAAATTCTAGAGAGCCAACCCTTTTTCATGTTGGTTGTAGGCCTAGCCTCCATGTAGGTATTCATCTTCTACAACACACATATCT
>LPNX010859070.1:22526-235975 GCA_001517045.1 Pseudotsuga menziesii | reverse complement strand
CACATCCCGCAACCATGTCAGAAGGGCTCTGCACTTACATCTGACCATGTGGGGAACACATCCCGCAACCATGTCAGAAGGGCTCTGCACTTACATCTGACCTTGTGGAGAACACATACCGCAACCATGTCAGAAGGGCTCTGCACTTACATTTGACCATGTGGGTAACACATCCCGTAACCATGTCATAAGGGCTCTGCACTTACATCTGACCATGTGGGGAACACATCCCACAACCATGTCAAAAGGGCTCTGCACTTGCATTTGACCATGTGGGGAACACATCCTGAAACCATGTCAATTTGGCTCTACACTTACATTTGACCATGTGGGGAACACATCCCGCAACCATGTCAGAAGGGCTCTGCACTTACATCTAACCATGTGGGAAACACATCCCGCAACCATGTTAGAAGAGCTATGCACTTACATCTGACCATGTTCGGAACACATCTCGCAACCATGTCAGAAGGGCACACAGACTCATCACTTCCCCTTGGAAGGAACCTCGATCTGGAGAACACCAAGCTTCTCCTTGAAGTATTCAAACTTCACTCTTCCTAATGGCTTGGTCAACACATCAGCTATCTGCTCGTTCGTCGCAACATACTAGAGCTTCACTACTACTCTTTGCACCATATCCCTGATATAGTGATATTTGATCTCGATATGCTTCAACTTGTCATGGAACACCAGGTTCTTTGAAAACTTCACACAACTCTGGTTGTTGCAATATATACAAGTAGCATCTAAGAGGATATCAAATAAATCAGATAGTAGCTTCCTCAGCCACACTGCCTCACAACTAGTCAAACAAGCTGTGACATACTCTACCTTTCATACTCTATGCATTGAAACATTTTGTACTGGAGTGACAAGTAGCTTCCTCTGCTACTAATATTCTATGTATCCATCTAGGGTCACTGGATACTAAGATCCTCTATCTTGAACCTTTTCAAATTTTCTTCTCGCACCCATCTGTGAGCTTGTCATCCTCTATAAGATTTCATCTTCAACCTTGTAGAAAAGGTTAAGATCTTCATTACTCTAGGTGATGTTCAAGCTCCTCATGTATGTGTTATCCCATGGGTGCCTTCTAAGCTCGTACAAGGCCTTCTTTAATTTGCACACATGAGTCTGCCTATCATGTGTCTTAACTCCTAGTGGTTGCAAATGTCTCTTTGTATTCTATGCCTTCTTTCTGTGAGAAACCTCGTGCTACGAATCTTGCCTTGTATCTCACAATGTTTCCATCTACTGCATGTTGGATCTTGTATATCCATATGGAAGACACTACAGACTTCCCTTCAGGTCTCGATACCACATCCTAGACACCATTCTTCTTGAACTGGTTCACTCCTTCCCTTTTTTCTTGGCTATTTCTTCATAACTGGAAGGTTCTGCATCAATGATGTCACTCAATAGTGTCACATAACTACACTATGTCTGTGACCTCTTTCTTTCTTTGAGATTATCGTCATATTATTCTTCATCTTGTATTATTTCTCGAATTGTCGTCACTTGTTTTTCGGAACAAGTCTCATCCTTCTTTTCTTGTAGGAGATTGTACGTGATCTTTCCTACAAGTCAAATGCATTAGTTGAATGGTTAGAAACATTTCATAAGGCGTATTCATAATGGCAAATTCATATGCATAAAGATATAATCATGCAACTATTTTAGCCAATACAACATTCATCCATATCTCACGGAAACTTTCTAGATGCCTTCCATCTCTACCATGACATCATTGAGATTATGCACTAATTCAATATGTCAGCAAAGAGGTTTCATTCTAGATAAGTAGAAATGGAGAGTTGTATAGCACCATGGGCTACTTACCCATCACATGCATATAAGTAGATTACTGTCATTAATACAAACATTCTATCATGCATAACACATCAATTGAATATAAACAAATGCATAACAAAATAATATCATGAAATGACAATTGAATACTTATCTTTATTCATTTCGTGGGTAGACTCCTTCTTGAGCCTTCAGCTTCATCATCTTCTTCATTCATAACATCAACATTTCTTATCCAAATGCTAAGATGGATAAGAGGTTATTCAAGAATTGAGTCCTTCGTATTCCTCATCGCTTGAGGGATCTTCTTTGAATTGTGAGAGCTTGATCTTTAGTTGCCCCCATCTTCTCTTCTCTTATTATGAGTCGAGCTTCTTCTTGTGTGCGCTCTTCCCAAAGTCTGTTGAGGGTAATCACTTTCCTTCTGGCACACATTTCTCAAATGAATGAATCCCATGATACTGAGAGGCCATTCAAGGTGGTTATGACAATATCTTATTCTTCTTCGATTTCTTCGCCATAGCATCAAACACTTCCTTTTGGTGTCTTCAAGGATGACACATGTGGTATAAGGTGATCCTTGATAGAATCAACAATAATCCTCTTGACCTTGACCAAGTTCTTCTTGTGCAAGGCTTTAGCCTCATCTCCCTCTGGAACTGGAACCTCTCCACTTATGTAGGAAACCAATTCATTTTCTTCAAGAACCAGTGAGATCCTATACTTCTATGCGTGGAAGTTATCAGCTTCACCAAGATTGTCATCAAGCTAGTGTGATTAGTCATTTTGAAATGAGAACCTCAAATGTAAATAGCAAAATATTAGATCTTACCGATTTGAGGTGTCCGTCCTGGTTCCGGATCTGGATGATCTAGGGTTTGTCAGAGAAACCCTAATTTTCAAAACTTGGATAGAAAGATGAGCCTCCTCAAGGCGAGCTGAGCAGCATCCTCATTTTCCAAAACTGTGATCATAACTGTAAAATATTTGATGCCCTAGTTTTCTTCAATTTCTTCTACAGAATTGCCTAATATTGTTTTTGATATATATATGAAAGCACTATTCTTATATGTCTGAAACTTCGTAACGAGGTAGCCTCTTCTTTCCTCTTTCCAACACCATATATTTGATCAAAATTGGTTTCACCAATTGGGACTGATGAGAGTTTTCCCAAGATGACTTATTTCAGGATTGTTCAGCATAGCAAACTTGCATGGACTGACACGTGTCAATGTTTCACCTTCAGGGCCTAAAAATTTTACCACTAAAATTAAAGTCTGTGCCTTATCTGGAACATCTTGTAAAATTTAATTTGGACCTTCGTAGCCCGAGATATAGCAATTCTCCCAAGGTGTCCTGTTTAGGGATGAATCCTGGGATAGGTTGGGACCCTGTTTTGGAGGAATCATATCTCCCAGAATATATCAAATCTAAGGATGAAACTTTTACACATGGTGCATTAGGAATTCATCTTCAGCCTGTAAATGTTTAGGGTCCTGAGGCTTCTCCAAGTTCGAGATATAGCGAATGTATGAAAACTAATCATTTTAGTATTTTAGGGTTTTCAGGTCCGGGGTCAAATTAGGGTTTGACTTTCCCAGAGTTTTACCCAACCAAAAATTTCAATCTTGGCCTATAAATTTCAACTTTTAGGAGGAGATAAATCCTATGCTGGGCTCACTCAAAAATTCCTCTTCTGTGAAAATCCCTAATTTCCCGCAGTAGTGACAAGTCAACAATCGAAAATGCTCGGAATCAAATTCTGCTTCGACAGGAAGATGCGCCCTTTAATGGAGAATTAGCCTAGCCTCCTTTTGCTGATGATATGTGGAGAGAGACCCAAAAAGTAAGAATCCCTAGCTTATGCAACTGCACAATGTTTTCTTCTCAAGTTAACTCTGATACCATGTTATATTTTTATCATTTAAGCAATATGATCTAGGATCTTATTTGAGAGAATAACATGCACAACAATAATCACAAGAGACAAGAGACACAAAGAGTTTTACTCAGGGAAACCATAAAGGAGAAAACCCCGCAACTTCCTCAAAGATAGAATGAGCACCAATAGCAAAAGTAAAACCCAAAGATAGAAAGATGATCTCTGATAGTTGTTCTCTCTCTCACTTGTGCGATCTCCTCTTCTCTCACTCATGCGCTCTAGTTGAGTGAGTGTGTGTTTCAAATAGAGAGAATCACTCTCTATTTATGCTAGTTTTCCACTTGATAATTACTTACTAGGTCCGACTTCACTAGGAGAGTCTAATAACCCTAATACCCCTCAACTATGGGGACTATTGCCTTGACTTACAATGGAGAGTTAACCTATATGACTTTATTATATTAATGATTCTCCCGATAGGAACATTGGGGTACAATGAAATACAATATAATATATACAAGTGGATACATTCCGAAGTTACAAATACATCAACAAAAAATAGTAACCTTTACGAACACCTAAATGCTTTAGCAAAGACCAGAGGACTACTATTATTTGCACCACTCTATGAATGGTGGTTGTAGAACCTTATGGATTTTATGGGAAAGAAAGCAATTTGTTGATGTATTTTAATGTGTTTATATATCCAATGGGTGAAGGAGACAATAGGATTCTAGGTACACTTTGCATTTAGTTGTGAGGATATCAATTATGACTTATTTAAGGGTTCTCGATCTAGTGTAGATAATCAATCTCTACCATCAATGTTTCCCTTATGTCATAGAGTTTCAAAATTGAAACTTGAACTAGATATAGGGGAGGAATCAAGAAATATAGGAGAGGGGTAAACTATTTACAAGTACACTTGCAAATCAAGTTTATTGTTATGCAATGACCTGCAAATCTACAAACATACAAATATCATTATAGTGTGATAAAACATGTATTTAATCACAAAAGCTAATTATGTAGTTATGGAAAAATGATATGCCCGTCCTTAATATTGTCAAAGTATATAGTTTACAAATGCAATATTAGGAGGTCTTAACTCTCCTTTTGCTTTCAATTGAATCTCTCTCAACTTAAATACACTACTAACTTTGTTACACTAATTAGCTAAGCCACTTCTAATGTATTTTATCTTATTTACGCTCATGCCTAATTTATCATGTGTTTTCCTAGCAAACTTTTCAGCATCCAGACTAGTTATTTAACATTTTGTTAACCATTCAACTCCCTTCAATGTCTTGTCTCAATCTTGTGGCAATTCTCACATCCCTACAATTATTTCCTACTGCACCTACTCTATGTACTCCATGACATACCTATCTTAGGCATTCCTCGTCACACTCCTTGCTAACATCATCCACACACACTCTCTTCAATTATTGTATGTTATCTTCTTTCATATGAAAACTACCCATTGTGTCATCTTAACTACCCTCGATGTTTTGGAAATTCTCACACATTAGTAAGTAGAAGGTGTGAAATTAATAGAATAGATATTGCAAGGAGCAATTAGGAGGAACCTAAACAAAGTAGGGATTGTAGGACAAGTCATCATGTTTAGTAAAGGACTTTTATTGATTAATGCACTTGATCCCCAACAATTACATTTGTAAGATGGACACGATTATTGAGAATATCACTTGTTGCTTGTTGCTTTTGTTCTCTAGTGATAGATTCTTATGACATTTTGACTATGGGTGTTTTTGGCTTAAGCAAACATAATTTTTTATTATCTTTGCTTATAGTTGGTGGGTGGTTTGATTACAATGACCCCTATCGTTGGTGGGCAGTTTGATTACAACAACCCCTATAGTTTCTTTTAGGGTTTTTCTTGTGGAAATTGTGTTTACGGGCCATGCTTTTTATATTGAATTCTTTTAGACTTTGTTTACATTAATAGTCAAATGCATATTTTGAAAATAAAATTTGCATGTTTGGAAATTAAATAAAATCCAAGCAAGGGTGAGATTGAAGAAGTGGAACACCCATGCCTAAATCAGGTGATTGATTGCAATAAGAAGCCTAACATGGTAGCATGATTAGGGTGGTAGTTAGCAAAGAGGGTTGTTGCAGGTAGTTAGCATAGAATGATAATGAAATCACACATGTTATCAGTTCTAGTATGCTATATATTCATGTCTCAAATACTCCCCAGGTGTATATTGAGAAGCCAAAGCAAGAGCACAATGGAAAGCTCACATGGCATCATGGATTAGGAAAACCCAAAGACCATCATGGTGGATAATTGGCTCAACATCTATCATGGTTTAAGCAAGCTTCTTATTTTTAAATGACATCCCTTATGTTGCATTTGAACTCACCATAGGAGTTGGGTAAATGGTTCTTCTTTGTTCACCCTTATTTCTCTTATGTGCATCATGGAGTTGCCCCTAATATCTACCATTTCTCCATTGTTGGCATGTTTTTCTCTATTGTGTAATAGTAGTTTCTTGGCTCACCTAGATCATGGGTTTGATCTTAACCTTTACATAGGTTTGGGACCCCCCTTACCACAACCATGGACATGCACATCCAATCCTTATATGGGAAAACACAAAATAATAGGATATGGAGAAGAAAGAGGATTATTCCCCTATCTTCCATGGTGCAATGTCGGAGGGTCATAGGCCTTTGTGTTTTGAAGCTCACAATAAACACCTACATTATGCCTTCAAACAAAACCACTCGGAGGAAGATTAAATGAAGGTTGCTAAGTTAGAGGAGGTATTGAAAGAGAACAAATGAAAGGAGCTAGAAGTCATCCCTTCGTATGGTATTCCACTAAATTATCCTAAGTACACTAGAGGTAGGTGCACCCCATTCCATAACACTTTTGACATGATATAGCACATGAGGTCCTTTGTCACCTCTAGTCTTGATTCCTATAAGAAGTATAAAGGCATAGTTGCAAACCAACTACTATACTTAGCCAATTATTGCACATCTTTCCAAAGGCATAAATGACAAGAGTAAGGTTAGAGAACAAGCAACCCAATAGTAAGGCTATTATATGCACCTCTTATATCATATGTTTAGTAATAATGTATGTTATGATAAGCTAGCTTATCATAATATGCATGTTAGTTATAGTAGAGTTTATAATGTTTTTTATGTTACCACTTTTATATTACTTTGTAGTTTGGTGTAATACAAAGTTTTAACATCACTAATAATTTGTTTAGACTTTGATCATTCTCATGCTATACCCTCTTTAGCATTATTATAACTTCTTTATTTTATACTTATTAATATAAAACTACGTACCACTAATAATAATAAAAAGTTAAACACATATCTATTTGGACATTAGATTTTAATAATAAGAATTTAACAAAGAAAGCACAAATTTGAACACATATCTATGAGGACATTAGATTGTAAAAACAAGATTTTAATAAAGAAAGCACACATTAAGGCATAATAGAATTTAGTGAATGGTTAATTAATAAAAAGTTTGAACACATTATGAGGACATTAGATTGTAATAACAAGGATGTAATAAAGAAAGCACACACTAAGGCATAATATAATTTAATGAATGATCAATTACAAATGGTTATTGGGAGCTAGCGAGGAATTATCCTGTTAGACACTGAGAGGGGGGTGAACCAGTGTAAAGCCAATTTTATAACTTTTCTTAGCTTGTCACACTTAACTACCAATTCATCATTCTACCAATCTCATAATCATTTCATAAACATCTTTTACTTCATCATTCACATATCATAAGCATTTGAATCATCAAGAACCATAACACAAAAGAACACAACACCATATAATTTTGTAATCTGTTTATATTAGTTTTGGTCTGGCTACAACCGTGAGGTAAAATTAGCACCTACTGATACAAAGAGCACCTACTCTGCATCCAGGACCCTGCTTGGTTTTCTTAGACCCTGCTAAGAAGGGTTTGAGGTATCCTAACCTCAAAAGCAAGACAAGCTTACTTTTTCAATTAAAGCTCACTGTCACATCAACATCATCTGTTTCTTCAATCTATTCTGCTACTGGTCAATACTGCTAATCATCTGCTCATCACTCTCATTAACACTGCTGCAACACACTTCTCAATCTTCTCTGTTCATCAACACCTGCTCTTCAATACTGCCAAGTCATCAAGGTCTACTCATCTCTATTGTTGCTGGTCAACTGCTCATCAACACTGCTCATCATCTTTACTGCTGGTCATAGGTCTACTCATCAGTCTACTCATCAATACTGCTGCTCATGAATCTCTGGTCAGTCTCTGCTCATTAACCTTTGCTCAAGAAGCCTCATCAATCCACATGCCATATTCAATCTGTCAAGCATCTCACTGTGTAAGCACTGTCACTATCATTTTTCATGTCATATCAGACTGTTGTCACTGTCATATGAATGGCTATCACTATCTTGTCAAGTCAATGTATGTCACTGTCAAGTTGTCACATAAAGATGTTGTAACTGCTGTAAGGTCAATTCGAGACTGGTGTACTTTATTCCCAAGGAAATATAGACCTTTTACAGGGCTGGAAATGACTGATAGACAACCAGGAATAAATGGCAGCCTGTAGTGTTAATCATCTCATATAATACTCATAGAACACTATCTTTATCATCATGTTTATGTCTTCAAGGACAAGTCACTCATTTAGAGCCTATTGTTCAAACCTCAGTCACCTTACATTCACATTATAATCATATCATCATCATCAGTTATGCAACATCAAAGTGTATGGAGATGCATCATCATAAAACATGTGTCAACAAGGTTACCTCATCATGGTATCGTGTACATCAATTGTGATTATCAAAGCATCATCATGAATGTAGTATAGGTCTTCACACATTACTGTATATACTGATCATCATGGCTTATGCATACTTGTCTATGTCACTATTCATACCTGATCATCATGGCTTGCATCATAATAAGGTATTGCATTCTTCACCAAGGCTGTAGCAGCCTTATCCACCAACGATGGTAGCTTATCAAAAGCTTTCGATATACTCACACTACTGTTCAAGCCAACCTATCACTGTATTCACTTCATAAACATTATCATTCTATCATCATATCACCATCACTTACATGTCAAAGCTTGTATTTGTTTGCTGTTGTACATGTGGACAGTGTGCTGGTAAAAACTTCAAACCAAAACCATCTATGTGGGTCTGTAATTAGATTCAGAACTGTTTATGTGCATCAATACTGTAGTGTACATGCACCATCTGCAAACCTCATACTTCTTTTCTTTTCCAGCACCATGACCTTCTTCTTCAAGTCTGCAGTTGAGGTCAACGTCTTTTGTCTTTCTTGCTGCTGTACCCAAAATTAATTAGAGAAGAGTCAAGATTGCAAAATTGGGTTGTGGAAACCCTTACCAAAAGTAAACCTTTAGATCAAGATTCAGAACCCTCTTGCTGCTGTCCAAAACTCAGGTTCGATGTACTGCTCCTTCACCGAATTTTCTTAGTAGGTTTTCCTTAGTGAGGACTGTCAAACTTGGTCTTGAAAATTTTGTGGCTGAACCTAACAGTTGCAACTACTTGTCCTTCACCGAATTTCTTTCCTTAGACCAACGAAGAATAAACAAAAAGGATTTATGTTTTGCTGCTACAAAAAGAACATGACTGCTCCTAGACCATCGAAGTTTCCGCAGATGTAATGGCCTCAGCTAGCGAGTTTCTATCCTTGCCATCGTTGGATCTTTGCTGCTCAAATGTTGGTCAACACTAACCCCAAGCAAGACCAAAATTGGGCTGCCAAAAAGAAAACAAATAATTTCCCAAAAAAATTCGGGTCTGCTCCTTCTGCGGCTGCCTTAGAGACCCGAAAATATCAGAGCTATGTTAACCCACGAAATTCCACAGTTGGCTGCTCCCATATGTTGTAATTTTGGACTATTGTTTTTCTTTAGCTTGGACTACTCCTCCGAAATTTGCCTCAGTCAAACCTCCAAATTTCAGAGTGGATCTTCCTCCAATTCATTTATCTATATTTTGGATGTTGACATATGTGTTTATATACACATTAAAGTGGACAACTTCATGCTGGCCGACTTCTAGGGTGAGCAAGGTAAGTGTCTTATAATTTAAATTTTTATTATTTTGACTTTGAATTCAAATTTTATTTATTATTTTTTGTTTTGTTTTGTTTAAATCAAATCAATATTCCACTTGTGTTGCAAGACACACGCTCATTCCTCACCATAAGGATGTCCTCATCAAAGGGGTGCCATTTAACCCACTAGGGCTTCCATATACATGTCACCATTCAAGGATCAAACCCTACCATTGCATGTATTTCTTAATTATTGTTTCTTTGCCATATCATTAAAGTTCATAGGGTGTCCACCATATCATCAACACCAAGGGTGTAATAGGTGTCCGAGTGTCATCATCTTCAAAGTCATTAAGTGTCATGTCCTACAGACACCACACCAACCCATAACATGCAAGCAAGTGTCCAAGTGTCATCACATGGGTGTGGGTGACTTCATCATGCCATCATACAAGAAATGGACTCCATGACCTTTGCAAGGGCATCAAGGTCTTCATCAGGGGTTCCAGGTCTTTATCAATGACCACATCATCTTCATCAAGTGTACAAGAACTATTAACTTTTAAGCCATCAAGTGTGGGTCCAAGGGCTTCTTCAAGTCTTCTTCATGAAGCAAGAGAATTCATGGGCTTCTTCAACCACCTCACCCACACCAGGAGGACCTCTATGGGTCAAGATCCACCATGAAATCACCTGTGGGGTTGCCAGACCTTCTCTTAGGGTACCATGACACCATCAGAGCATGAATGACCACAAAATGGGTCATTAATGCTTCTCCAACCCATATAGGGCTTCTCCAACTTCTGTAAGGTCTTTAGGATTGTCTCCAGGGTCTTCAACACCATCAATAGGGTCTTCAACATCTTCAGCAAGGTGCTGGCATCAAGATTCAAGCTTGTGGGTACATGGACCTTGTCAACCAGGTACAAGGTGCTTCAAGGCACAAACCCACTCTGTTTAGGATCCAAGGCACTGCAAGGTGCAAACCCATTCTGTAAGGGGTCAAGGCACTACAGGTAGGACTTGGTGGCATCAATGATATCCTGTGGGACCATTGCAAGTCCATGTTGGCATTAATGACGATTTCATCAACATATCCATGATTAACTAATGAAGTCCTTATCTTATATAGGACAAGATTCAAAGCATGTTACTTATTTTAAGTGCATATATAGGCAAGAGAGCAAGAGAAACTAAAAAATTAAGTCAATTAACTTCACCAATATTTTCAAAGTCTTTAGCTCAAGGAGGTAATTGCATTTATTCCTTGTAACAATATTGTATCAATAGTCTTTATGTATATTGAAACTTTGCAATTTTATTTTGGTGACTAATTTTTTTATTTTGGTTATCTCTGTGTGTGTTTTATGTGTAATAGAAAATTTGGAAATCCTGTCTTACCATCTTACCAACCCTGCCAAGGTTTTCACAACGACTATATTCATTTACCACTAGTTGTCATGTTAAAGTAAAGCATAGTCTTGGTCATGATCTACCAACCAGTAACCACTACACCCAGTACATTGATAAGAAGTTGACTAGGGGTTGCAGTAGGGGCCCTAGGAAGGTCACTAGTTTTACCCAACAATAGACAATTTACCAATATATAGACTCATGGGATCAACCATAAGATTGTGAAAATAAATATTTACACCTTCTAGGCGAATACGCACTAGAGACAGACAAAGCTTCCCAGAGCACTATTGCCTTTCTTTACTCATCAATTCCTTACCCAAGATGTCATAATATTTCTTTACTTCTTGTTTTTTTCCACACATATCACATAAATTTAGTTATCAAATGATACCAATTATACCACGAACACACAAGATACAACTCACCAACGAGACAAAGCAAACTTGAGATTTCTTTAGATTGACCCTTACAACAAGGTGTTGGGGGAACATATAGTTAATCACATTATCGGTCATGGTCTACCAAACAGCAACATCTTCTTTTGTGATTCCCCAAATGCCTCACCAAATCACAACAAGCGATGAACCTCGACAGAGGCTAAGCTAGGTGTATCGATGTACTAACAACATAGTAGGTGATTCCAAGAAGAACATGAGCACAGGGATGAGGCTGCAACCATCTACTAATCCCCTCTACTCATTATGCTTGCATCTCTTGCTAGACCAACATTATAGTTGAGTAAAGAACACAAACTTTTACGATGGACACGATATGGAACTAGGGTGGTGTAGAGTTAAAGTTAATACAAGTTGCCAACATGCCAACAACCACAAAAGAACATAATGACAATGCGTGAATCATGACTATGTAGAAATGTGCAACTTATATCCAAAGATTTAATGTTGGAGAAGTAATGTTAAGGTCGGTCCTAGCATTAGTTCACCTCTTGATATGTTATGTACTTTTAAACCAAATATTAGATTAAATTTCCATTTGAATCACTCCTCGCCTCAATATGAGGCCAAATAAGATATTGAAATTGTTGATTGGTGGATAAAATGGTTGTGTAAATACTATTGGGTTAGTAAAAGTGTTCGTTTTGGTTTTAAATGAAAACTTAGACTAAAAATTAAAAATATTGTTTCAATGCAATTCATAGTCCTTTAGCCTTTGGCAAGGACTAGTAATGTGAATAAATACATCTCATATGTTAAACCTATTCCAATATTATTACCAGGAATGTGCCCCTTGTTGGGTCCAAAACCAACCCAATTGATGCTTGCATTAAGTAATTAAATACATAAAATAATAGTCTAATGGGTCTTTTTGGAAAAACAAACTCGTATCGACATAACATTAGCTAATGGACTGTAGATAAGGACCTTTTATTGGAAACTTAGGTGTATCTTTTGGAACGAGTGTTATGAGTCGATTACTAACCTTGGCTTATTTCGTAAACATATTAGATTGATTCTATGGATTGAAGGGATTATTAGTCCCAATCAAAGTAGCGATTATTTTTTCCCAAGGAAAAAAGCTTAATTTTATTATGTAGTAATACAATTACATCTTCAAAAATGTATGTTTCCGTACATTCTCAAGTATAGCCTTTCGACTCCAAAAATATAGATTGTTCTTCATACATGCATAGTCATGTCTCCCTACTTGAAGTAGGACAAAGTATGTCATAAATATAGTATTTCAAAATATGATGTGCATCCATATAATTCAACCAAAAACTTGGATAAACTGATTTCTCCACAATACTGCATGTATGTACTGAAAAAAACTTTCCCAAAAAATGAAAATATGTTTTGTTTTTACTAGTGAGGTGTTGATGGGGTTGTGTCCAAAGGGTCGGTCATATAATTCATAGTGTGTCCCATTCAAATATTCCAGGACTTTCCATTGTCCATGTGGTAAATTCATACCTTCTTTTGAAAGCTTGTTAGCATTAGAGTTTCACTCCCTGCATACATGACGACAAGATACATAATCGAAATTGTCCATAAGTCGACTAACATCTTCAAATAAAGAGTGAAGAAAAATATTGTGGCAGCTTTGAACTTTATTGAGCCAATTCACAACAAGCATGGAGTCTCCAAAGATCTATAAGTTCCTACAATTTTTTTCTAAATCAAAGTAGAGGAGTAGCTTTAAGGCATATAGTTATGCATAATTGTTCGAGCCCCTTCCTAAGCCTATTTGTAGATGAAAATAATGGGTGTCTATTAGGTACAAAATAGCACCACCTCCACAAAATTGATCTTGGGAGGCCCCATTAAAATAGGCCCAAGGAGTAATTTTGTTTATTTGTTCCTTAGTGATTATCCTTATAGTTGGGATGTATTTTTGTTGTGGGAAGTATGATAGGATATCCAACCCCTTTCTTGCAATGAGCTTAGGAACTGAGGGTTTATCTTGAAATATGGCTTTGTTTCTTGCAAGCCATATACCCCATGTAAGTAGTTGAGGTAGTACCCTTATCTTCACTATACTCTCTGTTGTGACCCAGGATTTCTAGGCCTCTTAAACACTCTCACCTTTCCATTTTGAATTGTTGCTGAACAATATTTTTCACTCCCTCCAAGTATGTGTGGAAAATTGCTGGATAAAATATGAATTGACGTTTCCACTCCATTTTTGCATAGGATACACCAACCTAGGCCCTCAATTGATTTGTTTTTCATCCTATCCCAGGTTGGGATTTTCTTTGCAAAGTGTACACCATATGCAGATCTTAGCCTTATGTAGGCATTTTGACCTCAAAACACTTTTCCACTACCATTTTATATCTCCTTGATGAGCAGGAATTATTAGCTTTTGGTATCCCAACTTAGGTGTCTTGTTCATGCGCTTTCATGATTCAAATAATCTCATCGGGGGCCTCGGTTATACAGACATGTGTACTCCTAAAGGTATTTAAGTATGTATTCCAAGCCCCAATAATAGCTTCTGGGATTTCCAAGTTGTTTGCATCTCTCCAACCCTGATGCCATATAGTAGGAAAATGAGCATTTGCAATTTGATTTAAGTGATGTATACCTTGTTGGTGTAGATGTTGAAAGAGTTGTGGTAGCAAAATATGTCGATTTTGGCTTCCAGTACAGGGATCCACTCCTATGCAAACTTGTGTGTCATTTCCTATTTTCCAAGCAATATCTTCTTTGATAACCGACAAAGCGTTTAGGATAACTTTCCAGATAATTGAGATAGAGTTCTGCTTCTAGGAGGGTTCCTAAGCCAGACCAACAGTGAGTCTAGAGCAATATACTTGTGGCACATTACTTCATTCCAGAGGTTGTAGGTAGTGGGACTCAGGAGTCTCCATCCTGCTTTGCTGTCAGGGATTTTGCAAACAAATGTATATTTTTAAGCCCCCAACCTCCCAGGAGCTTAGGTTGTGCTATATGTTCCCATTTTTCCAAACCATAAGAACTTGAAAAGGATCCTTTTGGTTTTATCCAAAAATTATTTTGGGATCCAAGCTAGAGACATCCAATAAAAAAGTATAGCTTCAAGGATTGATTTTACCAAAACAAGTTTGCCTGCTTAGAGAGCCATCTATGACACCAAACATTAATTTTTTTTTCCAGCTTTGCTAACAACCAATTTCAATCCTCCTTTCTGTACTTGTTTGGATTAAGCGTGAAACCCAAATACTTGAGCCTTTATCAATCTATTTTCTACCAAAAGGAAAAAGAAAAGTGTATCTTTGTACCTCCCATTCTTCTAGATTGATAGTAGAGAGGGCGGATTTTTAAGCATTTATTATCATTCCAGTTGCCTTTTCAAAGAGCTCTAGTATGTTTGAAAACTTTTTCTGCATCTCGAACGGCTCCACCACAAAAGATGAGTATGTCATCAACAAAAAGAAGATGGGAGATATTGAGTGTGTTTTTTTTATTGCAATAATGTGAAATTCCCCCTCCTTTTTGCATCTAGGAGGCTCTATTGAGACCCTCCGCAACTAATAAGAAAAGAAGTGGTGATAATGGGGTCAAAGTAGCGATTATTGTTTTAACAAGGTTTTATTCATTTTTAATTCTCATTAATTTTTATTTTATTTTTTCAGATTATAGATCAATTTATTTATTTATAAAAACAAATTCATTTTCTTATTTATCTAATTTTATAGATTGAATTTGTAATTGGTTCAACAACATATGATGAGTGTATGCACTTTTTCCACAAATTTTCAAAATTAATAAATAATTTAAGAAACAAATTTCTTATTTGGCATTGTGTAGATTATAATATAAAGACTCTTATTAATTTTCATGTTAGAAAAACATATAGAAACATAAGTAAATAACAATAACAATAGTATTGGATGAAGATGAATTGTGGCTTTGGTTCAAATACTAAAGTTGAGTTACTTGTTTTGTGGTCATCAATAAAATTTGTTGTTATGGTGGGTATTGACCAGTTACAAATTCTTGGTGATTCCTTAGTAGTCATAAATTGGGTGAAGAAGAAATATGATCTCGAGGTTCTGTCATCGAATCAATTATGTTCGAGGGTTGTTGAACCTTTGGACTCTTTATATGGTTATACCATTGAACATATTTATAGGGAGCATAATGTTGGAGCTGATAGATTGTTTAAGACAGCCTTAGGGGGTGTTGAATGTATTATTCATATTGAAGAAATTATGTAGGATGTCTCTACATCTGAAGTCTCTGTCTATTTCTTGAATTAAACATGTTGGTTCCTTTCTTTTTCCTTGTTGTCTAATCATCTAGTAGGATGGATTCTAGACTCATTGATGTTATGTACTCTAGTATTTTTCGCTCTTGGTTGTGACTGTCCTGGATTTTTTTGGTCTTTAGAGAGACCAATCATCAGTTTAATGACAATGAGTTTTTCACTAATGGATTATTTTTTTGGTTTTTCCATATTTGTTTGGATCTGAAGTCTCTCTTGAAAAGCAGTATTGTGTTAAGTGAAATTTACTCTTTGATTATGTGAATAGCAAGAAGCATGCTTTTTCCTATGTGAAAAAACAAATAACAATAGAACATGAGATTTACATGGAAACCATGATGTAAGAAGGCAAAACCATGAGGCAATGACAAGTTTGATATTAATACATCATTTTTGGGATTATTTGCATACAACTTTGATATTTTATTATTACTCGACACAAAAATTACCATGTTTTCTTCTATCTCTCTTGTGTTACAATGTCGGGGGTTACTCGCCTTTTATACAATACATATGAGGGTGTTAGAAGGAATTCAAATACACTAGAAGGATCTATAATTTTTCGCCTGGGAGGATCTAAAAATTCCCCCCCTCTAACCCCCCTGGTCACTACCTGACACATGCGAGCAACACGTAGGCCTAATCGGGAGCTCTATAGGAAGAATATTGGAGATATGGATATTGGATTCATCTCCTATCATTTAAAAATTAATAAATAATGTTAAAAATAATCTTATCTGCCTCCAAGTAGGTTATGACATGAAGACTTTGACATAGTTTTGGTTGAGGCTCTGACATTGTTGTATTGAAGGGTGTTTGTCATATTAATTTCATATTCACACAAGTTTGTGCTTGAGTAGTTTTTTCACTTGATAGAAAATATCACTATATATTTAATGTAGTCACAAAATTGCATTAATATTTCATTAAATAAAATTGTACTAGGCCATTTAATGATGTGTCAATGGTAATCAACCAAGATGGTGGGAATGCCTACTAAGACTTTGTGCACGTATTTTCTCATTCACTCGCACCTAAATTTCTCCTTCACCCCACCATGACTCCAACCGAACCATGAAATTTTTAGAGACGAGTTCGTGGTTTTGGTGCTAAATCTTCTTTTTTTTCCTTGGAAAATAGTTTGCATTCTATTAATGTACACATAAGACATTGTTCAAAGATCTGACGACCTTACATCAAGTTCATAAGCAACAAATATTCATTTCTCAAAGAGTAGGTGTAAGTCACAAACTTCAACTTTAAAACACCATGTGATAGGGTAACTTAAATATGCATATAGCACCATTGCAAAAAATATGCTCAAAACACCCTATTATAGGACAACTAGGCAACTAAAATGTGCATATAGCACCAATACAAAAAGGACTGCTCAAAGGAGTGTCGAGATAAATATATTACTATAAGTAGCCTTCATAAAATGTCAACCCAAGGAGGTGTACTTTGAGGCGCAGACACCATATGTGCAGAAATGGAGAAAATAGAATAATTAACACTAGTGTTGATTTTCAAATTTAGTCACTATTCTTTGTCTAATTCTCTGTATGCTTTAATAGAAAATTCAACTAACTGTGGGCTCTGCTCATAAAAACATGGCATCCATTCATGTATATATCTTTATACATTCACATGCTTACTTCAATTTCATGATTGAATTCTTCCTCAAAGAAATCATACTCGAAATCTGAAAGTTTTGTTCCACGGAAAAATACTCAGAAAGATATACATCTGGTCAAACCAATCCACCACTAAATTATGAACCAAATATATTCAAAATATTATTTCCTTCTCAATCATACTTTTAGAAAATTATGAAGCACTTTAACTTACTATCATCTAATCTTAATGTGCATAATCTTGATACAAATGGCTCTCACACTTTAATCACCCCTTGCAAACTCATATGAAGATACATGAAAGGAAATTAGATTTTGTAATCTCAGTCTATTTCAGCTATCACAATTGTCTTCTTCTAGAAATAAAATCAAATATCTGCTTTGATTCATAATGTTAAATTGTTTCTACACTACTTTATCAAAATTAATATAACTTCAGTCTATTATCATAAGGAAATTCTACAAATTCAAAACTCATACCAATTTCAAGAAAAACAATTACCATGACTTAAGATGCAAAACATGCCCAAGCTGGGGGCCCTTCCAGACTCGGGATGTTAAAAACTCTGTTGCTATCACATCAAGTTTAGGAAATCCATCTTCTATGATATAAACATAACAGTATGATATAATGTTGCAAAATAGCCAAGTCTATCTATCTTTCTATATCTGCCTCTACCCCCCTGTACTTCTACATACCTGCACCCTCCTACCATTTATACACTTACATCAAGTCTAAACAACCTAAAACAAACTTCCTCAATTTCAAAATTCGTTCAAACAACTCAGAAACAACTAACTCAAAAACGTAATTTGACAAAAAATGAAAAAATGCACCTTCGATATATCTCTAGTGGTTGCGAATTTGGCAAAAGGATTTCTGGGTTTTGCATGTAGATAGCTTGTCTTTAAACCCATCAGACCATTCAGAGAGATATGATACCAAATTCACACAAATCGAGGAGCAATATGGCAGTTCAGAAATATTCACTCCTAAAAATTTGGGTACCGGATTGAGTGGCAGATCATGTACCAGAAGTGCAGAGTTTCGAATTTGATTTGCATTGCTTGTTATTTATGAATATTCCCATGGAGTGATTGTCCTTGAAACGTTCTGACTCTTCTCATCATGGTGTTGGAACAACAACATTAGTACAAGAATTCATAGTACAATATTATGACTGAGATTTTGCATTAAAAAATCTCAAAACTTAATTAAAAACAAGAGAACTGTTAAAGACAAGTTTTGGGCCTTTAGATATCTTTTTGGGTCAAAGTTTAAATCAAAGTTATACAAAATGAGGGATACGAAAATGTCACAAAGATCATATAAAAAGATATAAGGCATGGAAAATGATCAAAATCTGGGGCCTAACATCCCCCCAAACCTAGAGTCTTGCATGTCCTAGTGCAAGGAAGAAACCATGTAAACAAAAATGAGAAAGATTCAACTTTGTGTAGCATCTGGAATATCTTTTGCTGCTTCCTACCCTGTTCTTTGAAGTTGTTTCTTAAGATTTCTATTTTTCATGAGTAGCATACGATTCTCATGGTATCTCCTATTGAGCCTGCAACGTAGTTACCGATTTTCATGACTGAATAAATTGACCTGAGAACGAAATTTATCCACCCGTATACTCATGTATGACTCTTGAACTTTTAATTGTGAAATCCTATTTTTAGTGTAATATTCTCGGCTTTAAGGAACTTG
This sequence comes from Pseudotsuga menziesii, assembly GCA_001517045.1. Lineage (NCBI taxonomy): Eukaryota > Viridiplantae > Streptophyta > Pinopsida > Pinales > Pinaceae > Pseudotsuga > Pseudotsuga menziesii. The sequence goes on along the minus strand of LPNX010859070.1, from coordinate 216,701 downwards.
TTTAAAACAACATATTCATGTAGTTCATTCTTCAATCGAGCACTTTCTGATTGCAATGCTTCGAACGAAACATAAGTGGAAGAACTGGAAAGACCGCCCAATCATAAGCTCTTTGACCGTTTCCATTATTCATATAATTTGCCTTTTAACATGCAGAGAATCATAATTTGAAAGTAGGTTTCCCAAAGGTAAGGTATAGGAAAGAAGATTATTATATGGAAAACTTCTATAGACTTATGAAAATCTTGGCGTACATTTTCGAATCACTGAAAGGATTCAAAATGTTAAATGAGAAACAAATATTTAATAAGATAAAAAAAACAAAGGTTCGGTAATCAAGAATAACCAAGATGGGAAGGATTTAGATAAATTGAGCATAATTCAGATACAGGGTTTGCACTTGTCCATAATTTTATTCTTGTATTTAATTAAATCAAGAGTTTTAAAAATGCATACCTCAGTCCCATGCTTATATGTACCAATCGTGCTGATGACTGACGTGAGCACTTCTTAGAAAGATTGTTTTAAGAAACTAATATTACAGTTGGAGCCCCTTTTTAGAAGAAGTATGTCCACCCATTGCACGAACCTGTCTACCCATACATCATGAATACAATTATGCATGAAGATATTAGACCCAACATATGAGCTTGATGTATGCAGAAAGTGTTCCTATGAAGTCCTTTATTGAAATAAAATTTACTGCTGAAGTTCAAGCTCCTAATCTAAGACAGGATCATTGGTACAAGAATAATAGTGCAGAAAGCATAAGTGGACAATTTTGAACATTTCCTCCTCTATGAATGCTTGGTCTAAACCCCTTGGATTAAAAGGAAGAAGAACAGAGACCTCCCAGTAGCAGACTTATTAATTGCTAACAATCTTGTTTAAAATGAACATTGCCGCATTGTTTCTAGACTAACTACCTGCAACATTTTATTCCTACCTACTGGAAGAAAACTTCCCTTCAAGTATAGACTGATTTCCAGAGCAGCCATTCACGTAACAAAATAAAAGATAAACTTATATCCAAATACAAAAATTGTACCTAAATCACTTGATGGATGTGAGGAACCAACAAAGTGCTTGTATCCAATACCAAGAAGAGTTGAAGAAGGAAACTTTCTCGTGGTCTAACAATAGATTGGAACCATTCCTCAATGTAGTTTTTCATTATGTGTTCCTTTTGTCCATTAATACTATCATCTCGTAGATCTTCATAAATTTGACCTTTACATTCTTGACTACACACAGGAGCTAAACATGCAAGGAACTCTTCAATGTCACTCTCAAATGCATGTTCTTGATCTGATGGAGTTTCTGTTTGGCATGGATACTCTAGGGAGGCTGCAAAATCAACTCATTTTTCTTTCATTTCCTGAGCTATAAACATCTCTTCCAGTTCCACCAAAATATGAGAAAGTTTATGGAGTAATATCTTCCTTCTTTCAACCATTCTTGAATTCATTCAAGTGCTTCTTGCTGGGTTTTTTTTTATGATTTTTAGTGTAGGGGATGGGGTTATACTAAATTGAAAACTTTTAAAATCACACATATTGAAAAATAAATCCTTGTACTAAATATACAAACTTCACACCATTGAATTCACACAACTACAAAGCTGAATCAATCCACCATCTCCAAAGAAAAGGTATATTGCTGAAACAAAATCACACTTGCCTGAATTGAAATCTTACACTACAAAAGGTACACTTATATGGGACAAAATCTCACACGGTTGAAATGAAAATTACACTTGCACCAACGAAACCACACCCTTGGAAGCTGAATTCTCACAACTGCTAAACTAATCTTGCACACAAGTCTTCAAATTGCAGTTCTGCAATCAAATTATAAATTACTTCTTGTTCTCCCAACAAACTGCAAAATCCTTCAAACCAACAGGGCAAGGGTTTGTAGGAACCCACTAAATCAGATGCACAGGTTCTTACCTCTCGTCTTACCATTCCTCCTCCCCTTAGCCTCCAACAAATCCAACATAAAACTTAATCTCCACTCCTTTTTAGCACCTCCTCGACAACAACATCAAAATGTCGAGCTAAATATATTACTATAAGTAGCTTTCATAAAATGTCAACCCAGGGAGGTATAATTTGAGGAGCTGACACCATATGTGCAAAAATGGAGAAAAGAGAATAATTGACACTAGTACTGATTTTCAAATTTAGCCACTATTCTCTGTCTATTTCTTTGTATGCTTTAATAACAAATTCAACTAACTGTGGGCTCTGCTCATAAAAAATGGCATCCATTCATCTATATATATTTATACATTCACATGCTTACTTCAATTTCACGATTAAATTCTTCCTCAAAGAAATCATACTTGAAATCTGAGTTTTTTGTTCCACAGGAAAATACTCAGAAAGATATACATCTGCTTGAACCAATCCACCACTAAATTCTGAACCAAATATCTTCAAAACATTATTTACTTCTCAATCATACTTTTAGAAAATTATGAAGCACTTCAACTTACTATCATCTAATCTTAATGTGCATAATCTTGACAGAAATAAACAACTCTGCTCTCACACTTAAATCACCACTTGCAAACTCATATGAAGATACATGAAAGGAAATTAAATTTTGTAATCTTAGTCTATTTCAACTATCACAACTAACTTCTTCTGGAAATAAAATCAAATATCTACTTTGATTCATAACGTTAAATTGTTGCTACACTATTTTATCCAAATTAATATAACTTCAGTCTATTATCATAAGGAAATTCTACAAATTCAAAACTCATACAAACTTCAAGAAAAACAACTACCATGACTTAAGATGCAAAACATGCCCAAGCTGGGGGCCCTTCCAGACTCGGGATGTTAAAAACTCTGTTTCTATCACATCAAATTTAGGAAATCCATCTTCTAGTATATAAACAGAACAGTATGATACAGTGTTGCAAAATAGCCAAATATATATATCTTTCTATATCTGCCTCTATCCCCCTCTACTTCTACACACATGCACCCTCCTAACATTTATACACTTATATCAACTCTGAACAAGCCGAAACAAACTTCCTCAATTTCATAATTCGTTTAAACAACTCAGAAACAACCAACTCAAAAAACATAATTTGGTAAAAATTGAAAAAATGTCCCTTCTTTATATCTCTGGTGGTTGCGAATTTGGCAAAAGGATTTATGGGTTTTGCAACTAGATAGTTTGTATTCAAACTCATTAGACCATTCGAAGAGATATTCTACCACATGCAAACAAATCAAGGATCAATATGGTAGTTCAAAAATATTCACTGCTAAAAATCTGGGTACCGGATTGAGTGTCGAATCAGGTACTGAAACATGTACTAGTAGTGCAGAGTTCCGAATTTGTTTTGCATTGCTGGTTATTTATGAATATTCCCATGGAGTGATCATCCTTAAAACGTTCCCACTCTTCTCATCTTGGTGCTGGAACATCAACATTAGTACAAGAATTCATAGTATAATATTATGAGTGAGATTTTGCATTAAAAACTCTCAAAACTTAATTAAAAACAAGAGAACTGTTAAAGACAAGTTTTGGGCCTTTAGATATCGATTTGGTTCAATGTTTAAATCAAAGTTATACAAAAGGAGGGATATGAGAATGTCACAAAGATCATATAAAAATATATAAGGCATGGAAAATGATCAAAATTTGGGTCCTAACATCCCCCCAAACCTAGAGTCTTGCATGTCCTCATGCAAGGAAGAGTCCATGTAAACAAAAATGAGAAAGATTCAACTCTGTGTAGCATTTGGAATATATTCTACTGCTTCCTGCCCTGTTCTTTGAAGGTGTTTCTTAAGAGTTCTATTTTCCATGAGTAGCATACGATTCTCATGGTATCTCCTGTTGAGCCTGCAACGTAGTTTCTGATTTTCATGACTGAATAAATTGGCATGAGAATGAAATTTATCCACCCGCATACTCATGTTTGACTCTTGAACTTTTAATTGTGAAATCCTATTTTTAGTGTAATATTCTTGGCTTTAAGGAACTTGTTTAAAAAAACATATTCATGTAGTTCATTCTTCAATCAAGCACTTTCTGATTGCAATGCTTCGAAAGAAACATAAGTGGAAGAACTGGCAAGACCGCCCAATCATAAGCTCTTTGATTGTTTCCATTATTCATATCATTTTCCTTTTAACATGCAGAGAATCACAATTTGATAGTAGGTTTCCCAAAGGTAACATACATGAAAGAAGATTATTATATGGAAAGCTTCTACAGACTTATGAAAATCTTGGTGTACATTTCGAATCACTGAAAGGATTCGAAATGTTAAATGAGAAACAAAGATTTAATAAGTTAAAAAAAAACAGAGGTTTGGTAATCAAGAATAACCAAGTTGGGAAGGACTTAGATAAACTGAGCACAATTCAGATACATGGTTTGCACTTGTCCATAATTTTATTCTTGTATTTAATTAAATCAAGAGTTTTAAAATGCATACCTTAGTCCCATGCTTATCTGTACCAATCGTGTCGATGACTGATGTGTGCACTTCTTAGAAAGATTGTTTTAAGAAACTAATATTGCAGCTAGAGCCCCTTTTTAGAAGAAATCTGTCCACCCATTGCACAAACTTGTCTACCCATACATCGTGAATAAAATTATGCATGAAGATATTAGACCCGACATATGATCTTGATGTATGCAAAAAGTGTTCCTATGAAATCCTTTATTGAAATAAAATTTGTTGATGAAGTTCTGTAACAAACATAAAATAAGATAACAATTAAATAATTAATAATTAGGTTAACTAAATTAGGTTATGAAATGAGGCGTCTCCTCAACATTAAATGCCCAAGGCATATTTAAGGCAAGGCCACAATTTGTAACATATCATCTCTTATCTTATCATTAATATATACTTTTCTTATGGCTTATCATTTACCAAGTCTTTTGGTGAATTCATTGTGTGAGCGAATAATTATTGGCTCAGAGAGCCACTTGACTCGTGATATTGCCCTTGGCCACCCACTTCATATTTTCTCTTTATACTTGGTCAAGTCTTGGCTTTTGGCCATTTTCGGATTTCAAATTGAAAGAAAGAAGATTCAAAATTCAGGCTGCCTCTCCTCACATCTCCTTCAGCCCACACACTGTGCTACCCATTCTCCTCCAACTACTCAAACTCCATCTACGCGCCCCCTCTCTCACGCCACCATTCTGCTCTGCCCACACGCTCCTCAGCCATCACTCCACACGCTGCCACACCACGCCGCCGTAGCCACATCTACGCTCATCTCCGTCACTCCTCCCGCAGCCCTCTCCCACCCATGCTCCATCCACCTCGTTCGTCCACCACCCTCGGCCTTCGGCTCCTGCTCGTCCTCCACGCTCCATCCACCTCATGTGTCCACCACCCTCAGCCTTCTGCTCCTGCTCGTCCTCTGCTCTCATTCCCCCACGGTTAGCTCCCCGCCAACCACCCTAATCCTGCCGCTTCGCCCTTCTGCCAGTCTCCCATCCACGCTCTTCCCTCCACGCTGCCATCGCCGCCTCCTCCCACCATCACCAAATCCACCTCCATCCACCTTGCCACCACGCAGCCCTTCCTCCACGCTGCCACCCCCTCCTGCACACTCCCTCCTCCTGCCTGTGCATCACTACCTCCCACTGCGCGTGTCCCATCTCCCTCCACGCCACAGCCTTCTCTGCTAAGTCTCCCCTACGCCATCCCATCTCTCGCCATGCAAATCCACTATCTTCTCCATTTCCTCCATGCAGAATTGTATTCCCCCTGCAGCCTGCGATTACCTCCACAACTTCACACCCACGCTAGCCTGCCTCTCCACCTTCTCGACGCTCCTCTGCTGCCCCATCCGCTTCCCCATCTGCTTCGCTTCCATCCATTCTCCATTCCACGAGCTCCCGCGCCATCCCTTCCACCATCACGCTCACTCCTCCACGCCCTACCAACCCTCCGCTCTCCTCCCTTCCTGCTCCCTCCCGCATCCTCCATTCACCTCCACCTTGCCAAACGCCTCCACCAAGTCGACATGCCAACACCAAAACCCATTTAAAATAAATTTATAATAATATTTATTACTTAATTATTATTATTATTATAATCCCAAGAGCCTACGTTTCATTTAAATAATAATACAATTAAATTATTATTATTATTTGAATCTATTTAAATTTTTTTATAATAATATTGTTATTAATTATAAATATTATTATTATTATATAGTTCTTAGCTAATAATAACTATTGGAAAACAAAAAAAGGAAGACATAATAAAAAAAATAAAAATAAAAGGAAGATCTTCTATCATCGAAGAAGTGAAAGAAAAGAAGACAAGAAATCAAGACTATATATCGTTGAAGAAGCCAAAATCAAAGGGAGACTCATCAAGAAATCAATAGCCATCCATCATCAAAGAAGTCAGAGACCATGGAAGTTGGTTTGCGACTACAAATAGAGAAATTAGAAGCCAAGTTAAAGCGCTAGACAACAAGTAATAATTGAAATACATAAGATAGAAGAAAAGTACAAAGAAAAAAACATTTCCAACCAGAAAAATCATATAGAAAAATTATCTACGCAAATTGAAAAATTAAAAGACAAAAATGATTTCAATCAGAGATTGAAAAATCAAGATATAAAGAAAGAAATAAATGATTACGAAGCGGAAATAATATGCTTGAACAAAATCATTAGCGACAAGGATGAAGAACTAACGCAGATACGACATAAATTAGAAAATCAAGAATCAGTGATCGACCAGTATTGACAACAGATAAAAGTTCTTCAACAACAAAATGAGGACTTTAAAAAGACTGATAAGTTGGAGATCGCAAAAAGTACTAAAACACTATCCAACAATTCCAAAGAAATTTTCAGATTAAGGAATCATAACAAAACACTAGTCTCTAAAATTAAGAAGTTAAAAAATAGTCGGAAGACAAAACAATCTACAGAAGACATTGAAGGGAAACTTCTAGACAAGCCAGAAGAAAATAGTTGCATCAGAAGTCACAACAAATATATTAAGGAACAACTTAAGAACTCTGAAGATGACAGAAAAGTGCAAGTAGAAGTGATTAAGAAGTTTCAAATGATTACGTGCAGTTGGAAAACAAGTTGGAAAAGATACAGAATGAAACCTTAAAACCTCAAGGAATGAAAATACAACTTCCAACTCACATCAATGCTCAAAAGACGACACTCGTAAAAGAAAATGACATTGTGAAAATTCCCCATCGACACCTGAACCATTAAAACCGAAATTATAGAAAGTAGGAAATGTCGAAAGATAATGATACTAATATGATCAAAGCTCCATATGACAGATCAATAGGGAATCCCAACAGTCAACAACAAATCAATTTATGATGGGTTGACCCATCCACATATCGAAATTTATTCTCTATACTTAACAGTTCGTATCGACATGTTTCATTAGCCACGACATCACAAAGAACGACGCGACAACATTATAAGGCTTTGAGGAAAAAGCCTTTCTAAGAGAGTGGCAATGTAACGAACATAAAATAAGATAATAATTCAATAATTGATAATTAGGTTAACTAAATTAGGTTATGAAATGAGGTGTCTCCTCAACATTAAATGCCCAAGCCATATTTAAGCCAGGGCCACCATTTGTAGCATATCATCTCTTAACTTATTATTAATATATACTTGCCTTATGGCTAATCTGATTTACCAAGTCTTTAAGTGAATTCATCGTGTGAGTGAATAATTATTCGGCTCAAGTTCAAGCTCCCAATCCGAAACAGTATCATTGGTACATGAATAATAGTGCAGAAAACATAAGTGGACAATTTTGAACATTTCCTCCACTGTGAATGCTTGATCTAAACCCCTTGGATTAAAAGGAATAAGAACAGATACCTCCCACTAGATGACTTACAAATTTGTAATGGTCTTGTTTAAAACGAACATTGCTGCATTATTTCTAGACTAACTACATGCAACATTTTATTCCTACCTACTGGAAGAAAACTTTCCTTCAAGTATAGACTGATTTGCAAAGCATCCATTCACATAGCAAAATAAAAGATAAACTCATATCCAAATAGAAAAATTGTATCTGAATCACTTGATGGATATGAGGAACCAACAAAGTGATTGTATCTAATACCAATAAGAGTTCAAGGAAGAAACTTTCTCGTGATCTGACAATAGATTGGAACCATTTCTCAATGCAATTTTTCATTCCATGTTCCTTTTGTCCATTAATACTGCCATCTTGTAGATCTTCATAAATCTGAACTTTTCATTCTTGATTACACACAGGAGCTAAACATGCAAGGAACTCTTCAATCTTAGGCTCAAATGCATGTTTTTGATCTGATGGAGTTTGTGTTTGGCATGGATACTCTAGGGAGGCTTCAAAATCAATTGATTTTTGTTCCAGTTCCACCAAAATATGAGAAAGTTCCCAGAGTAATATCTTCCTTCTTTCAACCATTCTTGATTTCATTTTAGTGCTTCTTGCCGTTTTTTTTATGATTTTTAGTGTAAGGGTAGGGGATGTACTACATTGAAAACTTTGCAAATCACACCAATTGAAAAATAAATCCTTGTACTAAATATGCAAACCTCACACCATTGAATTCACACAACTACAAAGCTGAATCAATCCATCATCTCCAAAGAAAAGGTATACTGCTGAAACAAAATCACACTTGCTTGAATTGAAATCTTACACTACAAAAGGTACACTTGTATGGGACAAAATCTCACACTGCTGAAATGAAAATTACACTTGCACCAAACAAACCACACCCCTGGAAGTTGAATTCTCACAACTGATAAACTAATCTTGCACACAAGTCTTCAAATTGCGGTTCTGCATTCAAATTATAAATTACTTTTTATTCTCCCAGCAAACTGAAAAATCCTTCAAACCAATAGGGCAAGGATTTGGAGGAACCCACTAAAGCAGATGCACATGTTCTTACCTCTCGTCTTACAGTTCCTCCTCCCCTTGGCCTCCAACAAATCCAACATAAAACTTAATCTCCAATCCTTTTGAGCACCTTTATGACAACGACGCCAACATGTCAAGCTAAATATATTACTATACGTAGCCTACATAAAATGTAAACCCAAGGAGGTATACTTTGAGGCGTTGACACCATATGTGTATAAATGGAGAAAAGAGAATAATTGACACTAGCACTGATTTTCAAATTTAGTAACTATTCTCTATCTAATTCTTTGTATGCTTTAATAACAAATTCAACTAACTGTGGGATCTGCTCATAAAAACATGGCATCCATTCATGTATATATCTTAATGCATTCACATGCTTACTTCAATTTCATGATTGAAATCTTCCTCAAAGAAATCATACTCAAAGTATGAATGTTTTGTTCCACACGAAAATAATCAGAAATATATACATCTGATCAAACCAATCCACCACTAAATTCTGAACCAAATATCTTCAAAACATGATTTCCTTCTCAATCATACTTTTAGAAAATTATGAAGCACTTTAACTTACTATCATCTAATCGTAATGTGCATAATCTTGACAGAAATAAACAACTCTGCTCTCACACTTTAATCACCACTTGCAAACTCATATGAAGATACATGAAATAGAATTCAATTATGTAATCCCAATCTATTTCAGGTATCACAACTGTCTTCTTCTAGAAATAAAGTCAAATATCTGCTTTGATTCATAATGTTGACACGGATCCCTCGATAGGGGTTCACACTCTGTCGACACCCTTAATTCAACAATCTCCTTGAGCACCGGCCTAGACAGGTTTTACCCTGCCCAGCAAGACGTGCGAAGTAGATGAAGTCTCACCTGAGATGTTCGAGGGAGAACTGTCAGAACCACGTTTCCGTAGTAAGAAGGAGGGCTGTGCATCTACTGTCTAACTATCGCAACTTATCTCATAGATCCAGACAAAGGTTTACTATCCTAAATTCATATGATAAACCATCATATTGCATCAACATATTCATATTGGAGCAATATAATTACTCATAAATAGATCGCCATAACATGATTCAAAACATAGAAACATCGCATCATTCAAAAACAACAGACATATTGCGACATTGATTCATTCACATTGCATCATTCAAGACATGAAAAGTAGATAGACATAAAACACAGTGTTTCCATCAACCTCTATCATGTCATATTACTTCCGCAGCAAGACAGGTTTCCAAAAAACATCTTCACAGTTGTGACAAAACATAAATCAATCTTCCGCAGAAGATCATACAATTATGTTCAGAATTCAACATTCGTCTCTAAGATCTGATATCATAACATGTCATAGCGTCGCTCAACATTACATTCCTATTTCTATTTATAGGCTTATGCCTTTTACAAAATGGCCCACTTTGGCCAGCTTCTTAATTAACTTGGATGAAAACTACAAAATTATGACCAATTACTACAAAATCATGACCAAGCCGACTCTTTGTCGACTTTCCCACCTTGTGCGCCATCTCTGGTCTTCCGCATCATTCTTGGTGTTGCACAACTTATATTCATCAAAATCACGCACCAACAGGCCCCCAACACAATTTTGTGGCTCGCCCTCGAGCCACGTCAACTGGAAATAGTTTAGTCATTTATTTTGATTTTGAAGTCCTGATACCGTTGTTTGACTTATTCTACTTGCACCGTCATATTGTCATTGATCCCCATCCAGTCCGTGGCATACTATTCAAGTGGATGTTTGATAATATTTGCAGTCACTTCTCTTTGACTGTCCTACACTGCTTGAAGTGCAGCTACTTCTTTCAAAGACAACTACTCACCAATATCCTGGAACTCCTAAAGCTAAGTTGTGCGAAGCTATTGACACTCTCGCACCTTGGTTATGCGCTGCTGCAAGGTCTTTAACTCCATCGCCTTTGTGACTTGTATAATAGGGGGCATCGCTCTAAGCGATGTACGCAATGCAACCAACTATGCTTTTGCTTCCCGTAATTGTGTATTGAAGACTGTTCCAATTGCTCATCCTGGACCACGCTACCCCAAAACTGCATGGTCTCAACTATAAACAACTTGGCCTCTTTCTCAATCTCCTCAAGTCGCGTTGCTGCATCTTCAATGGCACCTTTGCACCTCAACAACTATCTCTGGAGGTGTGCTTGGGTTCACTAGTGGCTACAAATATTTAAGGTCGCATTTGAAGTCTGCAATGACTTGTCCTAGCTTATGCGCTTTGGATTCCAAATCCATGTCCTCCACTATATCTGGGACTTTCTGACAAGAAAAAGAAACCACCTTCTCCAACCATGCTCTATCGTCCCATAGCCGTGCCTTCTCGACAATTAGCTTGTCTCGCTCCTTCTTCAAGTTCTCAATCTCTTGCTTCGCTAACTCTTCTCGCTCTTGTGATTTTAATAGGTGATCGTCGATAATCTGTTCACTGTCGACTAGCTTCTGAGTTTCCAACTTTTGTAGCAGCACTAAGGTGTGTGTTGATAACTCATTTATGTCTAGTGCGATTGTTTCAAAGCTCCGAAGAGAGGCATCAACATCCTCACTCTGGGTTTCCAATGCGCACAACGGAATCTGCACGATCCTAACCCGCTTCTCTATACTGATCTCGCCCGTCTGCTGCAACAAATTGGTTTTGAGCATCCTTTCCAACATAGCATTAATTAAAGATTGCAGTTACAAATTTACCTCTTGAAATCCCTTAGTCGAGTGTTGTTTTAGTTGAGTCTCACTTGCATTTGTTGTCATTGTGATTGCCACAATGATGCAGTTCACTTGTTCATTTGCCATTGGTTTTGTGCCATTGGCCTCTCCTTGTTCTTGTCTTCTCTTTGTCCTTGTCTCCTTGTATTGCTGCTCTACCTCTAAAATTGTCGAAGTCCTTGACGATGCCTCTCGTGACTCTTGATCACTTTCATGGATTGATGCTTGATCCACAAGAGCATGGGGTGGAGGAACTGCCGCAACATCTGACACTTCTTCTTCACTTACCGACTCCCTCCACTCCGGATGCCAATCGGCCATTACCGCGTCCATCTCTTCATCAGTCAACTTATACTGAGTGGTTAACCACTACTTTTCTGGGTCCCTTCATGCTTGCACATGGATTGCATGCGGGTCCATTGTGAATCTTACGACCCGTTTGCAATTTGCCGCCACTTCCTTATACAAGCACATAATCTTCGTAGATGCGGCCTGCAATGCATCCTAATATATCCAAAAAAGTATTACGCAATCCTTCAATCAGTCAGCCAGGATGAGATACCAAAGGTTTTGATACCTGGCTCCCTTGAAGACTTTGGTGATCTCGACGTCCACGCCATGATAATCCTCAGGCTCCATCCATGCAACTAAGGCAATTAAAATTATCATCCAACTGTAAGTAAATGGTCTCTTCCCCTCCTGGACCAGCATTGTGTCTTCAGTCAACTGGTTGAGCAGAAATAAATACTAGTTCATCTGTATGCCCTCGGTGCACAGCTTGACACATGCTATTACCCTCAAAGTACACTGATTTGATGATCCTTTCACACCACCTTGATGGCCAAAATATTCGCTACAACCCGAACAACCTTACCATTGATTGTTTCTGGGACATATGCTTGTTCGTCATGATCCAAGCCATACTTCTTCTTTAGCTTGGAAGTCAACCTCTTGTCATTATCTTTGTCACAGAAGTACTGCGACAGATCGGTCCCGTGCATGGGCAACCCTGTAATCTATGATATCAACGCGACAATGATTGGCACCAACCGGTCTAGCTACAGATAACCATCGTGACATCACGCCAACAAATTATTGGCACACGCGTTGGCTTCACCAACCTATCAAAGTGAGGCATATGGGTGAGGCCTAAAAGCCTCAACTTCTACAAGCCCATTGCCCACTGCTATGGGGTGCGCACCATTGGATGGCTCTCATGCCTAGTCTTCGCCTCAAATGGATCCTTTGTGCACTCAATATATGCTAGCAGATCATGGTATTCGTACTTCATCTTTGTCAAGCATGGCATCATGTTGAAGATGCATTTCATTCCCATCGACAATGTCATCATCTTGATTGGATACCTCTGATTTTTTCGTCAACTTCTGTTGCTTTGTGCCAAGCTTGCATGGGGGAAATAATCTAGGAATGTTTGTAGCAGTCACCCCATTCCTTCCCATGGAGTGCTTGGTTCCCATTATCGATGACCCCACCTGCTCTGTGGCTTCTGCTTCTGCTCTGGTCGAAGTCCTCGTGGTCCTCTTCTTCTGTGCAGGTGACTTGGGATGATTGGCCCCCCTCTTCTTTTGTATAATTAGCGATGAGCCCATCGACATGCTGGCTACCTCTTTCTCAATTGGCACACCAATGACTACTGAATCCCTAATACTTTAACTCGAGATCTCTTGCAGCATTACTGCACTCTGCATCACTCATAATTGCTTAGCAAACTCTCGACTATGCTCTTCAATCTCACTCAACTCTGTAACTCAATAATCATAATGGTGTCTTCAAGTTGCACTTTACGAATTATTATAGCGCGGGATCGATTGTGTGAAATATTTTCTAATCATCACGACCAAATCCTCCCTTATCACCCAAATCTACCGCAGATCCGCCCAATCTAATAGCCAGATTCATCATTAATGTGTGTCTCGTCCAATGACACCGCCACTTAACTGGTTTAACTGCTCCATTAAATTCCCATTTTGACTCTATCGCATCCCAATAGATGTCACCACACTGCTCCCTAACTGCGACCTCGCCACTTCTGCTTGTGCTGCCACTGGCTTCCAATGCACCACCCTTCTCATTACCACCTCATGCAATTTTTTATTTTTATTTTTTACCATGCAATGCCTCAAGCATTGCGTTGCACTAGGCCCTCTTTGTAGGGATTGAGTTGTCTTCCATTCATTAACTTAGGAAACATCACACCATTTAGCTATTGCAATTGTACCGCACCTCCTTTGGTAATGTAATTGATTACATAAGGATGTAACCAATGCATTTGCAACTTACCTGGATGTTTCACAAACTTAATGTCATATAGAAACACCAAGTTGCCTTGCTAAAAGTGCTTTTTCTTAATGTGTCGATCATGTCATGATTTATGTCGATCCTTCTTGACATGTTGATGAAATCCTGCGATTAACCAGTCTTCTTCTAGCTGCACCAACTAAGTGAGGTGCTCTTCCAATGCTCCTTCGTTGTCCATCCCTGTGGCTATTGCGATGCGCAAACTTGGGACAATATATTCCATTGGCATCACTGTCTCCTGCCCATACACCAAATTGAATGGTGTCTGCCCTGTCAACCTTTTGCAAGTAGTGTGATAAGCCCACAAGACTGTCAGAATCTTCAAATCCCAGTCATCGCGGTTTGCATTACAGACCTTTATGAGCGCAAGATCCAACACCTTATTGAACGCTTCAACTGTCCCATTAGCTTGCGGATGATAAGGGGTGCTCTTCTTGTGCTGAATCTGGAACTCTTAAGTCAGCACACTGATGTTGCGATTGATGAAGTGAATTCCTTGATCGCTCATCAATATCTTTGGACAACCAAAGCATGTGACACCATTGTTAAATAGAAACCTTGTTGTAGTCACAACAATGCAATCTGCCACTAGTGCAACTTCTTCCCACCTTGTCAAATAATCTATTGCTGTGATGATATATCTTGCATCGGTTCTTTTTCCTGGTGGGTTAATTGGTCCCACGAAATCCACTGCCCATTTATCAAATGGTTGCAACGTTACTTGAGGTAATAAGGGAATCTCATCCCTTTGTGACGACTTTCCTGTTCTTTGGCAAACATCACAAGTCCTCGCATAGTATGCCACATCACCATTGAGATTTGGCCACCATAGTCATGCATGGAATACCTTCTTGGCGGTTACATGTCCTTCGTAGTTTCCACTTGCAACTCCCGCATGTGCTTCCACCAATACCCTTTCCTGCTCATGCAGTAGGACACATCGACATAAGATCTAATTAGGTTCCATCTTGTAGATCTCTCCGATAATCAACTGAAAATCCGTGACCCAAACAACTAAATGCTTCTTCTGATTTGTGGTGAATCCCTCCGGTGCCATTCCTGTCGCTAAAAACTGAATTATTTTCTCATAATAGTCATCAACCATTCCAATCCTGAATAACTGCGCATCAGGTAGTTTGTCCTTGATGTTCATCGGTTCTTCACCTGTCTCGATTCACGATAAATGGTCAGGTGTTGCATTCAAGAAACCTAGCTTCACGATGATTTCGAAATCAAACTGTTGGAAGAGGAGTAGCCAACGATATATATTCCTCCCCAACATAGGCTTATTCACCAGGTATTTCAACGCAAAATGATTAGTTAACATATTGAAATGGCCTCCCAATAGATAATTTCTAAACTTCTGCAACATGTAGACCATTGCCAACCCTTCTCTCTTAGTCATGGTATAAATCTTCTATGCATATGACAGTTTACAACTGGAAAAAGCAATCAGATGATCAATATCCCCTTCACCTGGTTGCGCCAACAATGCTCCTAATGCGATTGACGATGCATCAATATGGACATGGAATTCCTTTGTCCAATCCGTTAAAACCAATATTGGTGATGTGGCCATCTTTTTCTTTAAGGTGTCGAAATTTCCCTGACACTCATGACCCCATTTGAACTATGCATCCTTCTTCAACAACTTCTCCATAGGCGCTGTGATCGCTACATATCCTCTGATGAACTTGTGATAGTATCCTGTATGGCCTAATGCTGCTCTAAGTTGCTTCACGTTTGTGGGTGGTGGCAAGTTAACAATAAGTGCAATCTTAGCTGGATCGACCAACAATCCTTCTTTACAGACAATGTGCCCTAACAACATCCCGAATGGTGCACAAAATATGCATTTCTTTGAATTCATCGCAGTTTGATGTTGTCGAAACCGCTCTAACACTAGTCGCATATTTGCAAGATGATCCTTTATCAACTCATACACCATCCAATCATCAATGTATACCGCCAAATATTTTTGAATAAAGTCCTTGAACGCAATAACTACGATCCTGGAGAATATCGTAGGTGCCTTCTTGAGTCCAAATGGCATCACCGTGTACTGAAAGCATCCCCATTCAGTCAAAAAGGTTGTATTATGTTGATCCTTCTTTGTGATCTTCATCCGATGGTAGTCGGAAAATCCATCCATGAAGAAATAAATCTCTTGACAGCATACTCCTTCCAACACTTCATCAGTAAACGACGTCGAGAACGGATCATGAAGACATGAGTCGTTAAGATTCCTGAGATCGACACTGATATGAACTTCTCCTGTCTTCTTATCTTGCACAACCATAGGACTGATCCAATCTGATTCTTCAACTGGTTCTATGATTCCTGGGTCCAAAATTCTATCGAGGTCAGCCTTTACTCTTTCCTTGTATCGCGGATTCAAGCGATACAGACGCTACATCACAAGCTTCACATTTGGCTTTAGTGGGATTTTCATTTCTCCCAAATCTCCTAATATCCCTTTCATTTTAGAAAATTTCGTCGTGAACAAGTATTGAAACTCATGCAACAAATCGATGATCTTCGCCATAGTTTCTTCATCCCAATAGTCTCCAATATTCACGAACTTCGGTTCCTCCTCTGTCCCAATGTTGACCTTCCGAATCTTCAATGGATAATTAATTTTGTGTGTCAACATCTCTAGTGCCACTATATTTCAACTTCCTTCAGATTCTGGAATATTGATGTTCCTTGGGTCATCTCCATCATCAGGCCCTCCTATCACATTGTAACACTACATCATTGGTGCTTCATGTGGGTCCACAGGGTATGCTACTAGAACTATCTCCAAAACAACATTGCAAATATCTTGCAGTACACTATGAATCATTGGATCAACATCTGTAAAACTAAAGGTGTGATTGAAACAAATTGACAACTCCTCCCATGTTGTAATCTCTCTTATAAGCTCGACTGATACATACCACTATCGTGAAGTTTCACCCAATGTGTGTACAAAATTGTGTACCCATTCATTCTTCGGCCATGACACCCACATGGTCTGACATGCAATCAAATGATCATTAGAATCATTCTGCCCATCATATTTTTCGACTTGATACTACTTGGTATCGACGAAGTGAACTTCCATCAACCTACGACACAACGACCACCCATTGATCGATTTCCTAAGTGTCGCCCACCAATGTGTTGGAGTGTCCTTCAATGCTTCCTCCAATGCTGATAATCTTTGTGGTTCTGAGACCATGTCTTTGAAATAAGCCACAAATTCAGGTAAATAAGGAAATTCTTCATATGTCGGTAACTGGAAAACCTCCATTGCAACCAGACATAGCGACTGAGTGATTCTTCCACACTTCCAAATTGATACCTCATGCATCAGATTCTACCAATTTTCTAGTGCATTGTCGGAATCCGAGGATGCAGAGCTAGAGCTTCACCAAGCTAGCTCTCCATCTATAGTGGGATGGACATAATCTTCTGAAATGTTGTACACATGGTCCTATCCTCCCACAACGTCTTCCTTAATTGGTTCGACATACCTTCTCCCTTCGCTTGGATCCATTGGGGCTATGACTTTGATATCGCGGTTCTCGAAAGTCATTACGCGCTTCTTGAAGTTGATCATCGTAAAGTTGTTGTTATCCCATCGAATCCCTAGTAATGTAGGATACGAGCTTCCCGCATCAACAATATCGATAACATCAAAGTCTACATATCTCCTCATTCCTTCAACTTCCACCATTAGGGACGACACTAGCCTAATTGCCGACACCCTCGCCTGATTATCCAGTCATAGTTGCACAGGGGACCAAACCAACTGTGGATTTCCCATCTTCTCCCATGTTTGCTTTGTCAAAATGTTGACATCTCAACCCAGATCCAGAATAACTGAATCTACATCATAATCCTCAATCTGGACATTCATTCTCATTTCCTTTCCAGTTTTCTTCTTATGCGGGGAGTTCACAACAAAATCCTTTCATCCCTTCTTTGGTCGATGCAATAGACTCGCAATCTTGGTGAGCGCATCAAGATATTTTTCCAGCGATAGAAAACATTCCAGGAAATTTATAGGGTGCCATGTTGCCGTGATGGTCCTGTTGCTAGAGTTGAATAAAAAATAGGTGGCATTTCATAAATAAGCAAATTACTTGGATCTCTTCTCATGGTGTCACACGCTTCAAAGAACATATCCCTCTTAGTGTCAACATCAAATTGCACCTTTTTTCATCCAACCAATCGAACTTGTGGGATTGGGCCATCATCTCCTGTTGTTTCACTTCCTTGATTAATGATAGAAACATCATTAGACTGAGATCCTCCCAACGGTTGGTCCTTGATTATGGTTTGGTGGCGGATTCACTGGCTAGTTCACATTCTGATTCATATTTTGATTATGCTTCTGTAGTGGTGGAACATTCTTCGCTTGCCACTTTCCAATCAGCTGTGGACAATCTTCAACTATGTGATCTAGAACAGTAAAACAGGTACATTACGAATGCAAGTTTGGACAATCTCTTTGGTAGTGCCCCAATACTCCACGGTTGTAACACTACACAGGTCCACGACCTCGTCCTCCTCCTCGACCAAAACCTCCGCCTTGACCTCCTTAAATTTTTTCGCGAAAGCCTTCTTGTTGTTGATACTGCGGTCGGTTAAACTGCTGCTATGGGGGATTCAGTTGTTGTTGAACATACCGCGGTTGAGTATACTATGGCTGTCGCAAAGCGTACCGCATCTAGTTATACTGTGGCTGCGTCAGATCAAACTACAGGTGTGGCTGCGGATGTTCCACCTGTAGTGGTTGCTGCGGTGGCGGTCTCTCTGTCGATTGGTGGTCTTCTCCCTTTACGTAGTACACATCAATTGTCCTATCTTGGATCAAATCATATGCTCGATAGTCCTTGTCTTCATGACCAATAGACCGACAAAACGTACAATACAAATTCGTAGGCTTGGATACCATATTCTAAAGATATACACAGTCTTGGTGTCAATGTCCATGAATCCGAAAGATGCGACACCATGGTAAGCCGCCTTGACAAGCCACCTTGACTTAATGGATTTGGATCTCCCGACAGCAAATAATTTCAAAAATTTGGGCATTGATCCTTATGATGTCCCTCCACATGACATCGAGTAAACCATATTTCCTCACAATGTTTCCTTCCCTTCTTGATATCTTGCAATTGGATTGTCAGGTTCTCTAATTGTGATTGGATCTGATTCATGCCAACTCCAGTTTCACCAATGCGTGAGGCATCCTTTAACACCCCGGTTTTGACCCCGTTTGCGTTAAAAATGTATATGATGTATATATTGTAATTAATCGTGGTGTGGAGCTAAAAGCAAAAGCTCCACCATCGATTTGGTTGTTTTATGTTTCGGCGATTGAAATCGTTGCCGATGGTATATCGTGCTATCCGGCACATATTAATTCTGGCATCATGTAATTATGCATTTTAATTAAAATGAACCCCAACCAGCTATGTTAATGCAACCATAATGAAAAGGGCATGATTTTCCTAAGGGTAGGGGGGGGTTATTAAACTTTGGGCCAATGGGGAAAATCCAAGTGTGAGCTGTTAAACCCATTTAGTTGTCACGCACCCTTTTGACTTACTCATGTTTCCTTGTCTCAATCAGTCAACTACCACATTAAAACCTCTGATGTTAGTTGGAAAGTTATTGCTGGGAAGTGGTGTGTGGCAGGGCCGTCAGTCCTTTCCCACATGCACACTCCACCAGTAGACTCTTTCACCCTCACGTGGGAATTCTTCCATTCTTTGCCTATCCTCATGCAGAGACAGTCATTTTTCTCCTCATGCATAGGTTTTGGCATTTTACTCACACAGAGAGTTGGGAGAGCGGCCTCACATGCACGCTTTTGTTGTGTGTGTAAATTTCATGGTTGGGGGATTTTGCTGTGTGTATTTCTCTTCGTTGTGGGTCTTACCATGTGAATTCACCTCCATGTGGGTTGTTTTTCCTTCCTCACACAGTTGAGAAATCGATTTCCGTTGGTTTCCCCATGATTTTGGTTTGCAGTGGATTCTTATTGAGTCGTTTTGGCCACGATAGGGCCAAGAATGACTCAGGAATCAAATTTCCCAGTCAGAGCTGTGTATTACCTAAATTGTCCCCTCGGTTGTTTTGTGGTGTTTGATTTTCTTCCCCGGAGTTGTGAATTGCTTGTTTTGTTGTGTGTATGCAGTGGTTGGTCTTTGGACTGTGTTGGAGTAGGAATGAAGGCTTAGTATGCTTGATAAACCTAGTGTGTTTAGGAGTCACATAGATAGAGCTAGAGGGCTGGCTTTCTTCTCCACAACCCCTGGATAACACTAGAAGGGAAGTTAGGGTCCGAGGGACTGTGTAGCAGAGAAGGGACTGATTCCTTGTGTTGGGTATGTGTGAGTGTCCTAGAAGTTAGGCTAGTTCTGGTGTAGGTGTCCTTAGCTCTTCAATGAGCCCACCAACTTAGCATTCAACTTTTCCCAGCTCTCTGATGGCCTGATAAACCCAACTGTGTTGACTTGGCTGATTTGTGTACCTTTGGCTATGTGTGAGCCTGCTCAGTTCCTTATTCCTTGGGGAATCATTCCTAGCTCGAGGGTGGCCGTGTTGATGAGAGATTAATGAGCACACTAGCCTATGGTTGGGTGGAACGTTGCAGCGACGTAGCTGGTTGCGAGACATGTTCTTCATAAGATAAGTATTCTTGTGTTCAATCTCTACAATCATATTTGATGTTTAATGAATTATGATGAACATGTTGAATGCCTGAATGTATGTTTTGCTTCCTTTGTATGCTGAATAATTATGCATCTTTGCATGTTTTACTTCAAAGAATTTCAATTTTTATGTATGTACATGTTCATGGGGATAGTTGTCAAATAGTTAATGGTATGGTAGCGTCCTCTTCGTCGGTCGAAGGGTCGAGGACGTTACACTTCCAGCTTCATTGCGATATCCAGAGCCGCCATCTACATCGCAATCTTTTGTTGCATCAAGGGAATCTTGATATGTGGTACTAATGCCGCAATGAACCACTCCTTGTGCTATACATCACTCAATCCAAAACTGAATTTCACCATTAGCATCTTGAATCACTGATCAAAATCCCAGACTGATTCATTAGGATATTGCTTGATTTCTTTTAGTTTCGTGATATATTGCGACTCAAACTTGGGATTCCTGAACTCTTTGATCAATCCGTTCCTAAAATATGCTAGAGTCTTCTCTACCTTCCCTATGGGAACATGCATAACCTTCATGTACCAGTCAAATGCGCGACCTCGAAAAGTTGTCGCCAATTGACCCTTCTTCATATCCTCATCTAGGACTTGCTTGTCAGTCCAGATTGCTTCACATAGAAACCAATACTATTCGAGATCCTCGGTCTCGTTCCCATGAAATAGAGGTAGCTACGCATCGTCTCCCGCCATATTGGGCCTTCTTCCTACGTTTGTTGATCCACTACTATTAGTGTGTTGATGACACGTCGGACAATTTGGTGTTGAGCTAGTATTTCTTCCTGAGTGCGGCGTAGTGCACAGAGGTTGGGTGCGTTGTTGCTTTGGGTTGGTCTTTCCTCGGGCTCGGGCGTAGCCTAATCGTATCCTTTGTTGTTGTAGGGTCACTTAGTCCCTTGTGATATCCTCTCGTAACTTCTTGGTTTGGTCGCAGCAGGACTCTCCTCAGTCCTCTACCTCTTCTCTTGCTAAAACCTTACCCCACTTCGCAGAAGAACACACTCTTCCTCGAATTCCCTCACAGTTTTGTCGTAACTCCCATCCATCTACCCCGTATTATTCCATCCAACCCTCTTCTCCACAGTACCTGCAACCTTCGCACACCAAGGCTCTACTTGTCGAAGTTCATCCTCAATATACCCTTTTCATAGATGAGCATTTTAATTGAAAATTGCAAAGATAACATAAACCTACCTCTTGGTCCTTTGAAAGATTCCCTTTTTGCGTCGCTATAAGACTTGACTGTGTCGACCGCGAACTAAGTGACAT
Organism: Pseudotsuga menziesii; assembly: GCA_001517045.1. Taxonomy (NCBI): domain Eukaryota; kingdom Viridiplantae; phylum Streptophyta; class Pinopsida; order Pinales; family Pinaceae; genus Pseudotsuga; species Pseudotsuga menziesii. The sequence goes on along the minus strand of LPNX010859070.1, from coordinate 194,698 downwards.
AGCCTTCCAATATGATATCAAGCCACACTTCAACAACCCTCGATGCTCTATTTTCTACCTCTTTTAGCTATTGGATTAGCTCTGGGGTCCAACAAGTGGGTTCACCTCCTTGAAAATTCATCTTCTGGTAGGTTAACTGTGCCAGCCACTTGTAAAAGATGATCGAAAACTTAGAAAAGAAATAATCATGGATATCGGAATAGAGATACCTTCCCAACCACTCTTTTGTCGTTAGTCTCAAATTTTTGATCCTCTTCCGCTGCAAATTCTCGAGCCTTCTGATCGAACCAATCTTTAATCTCCAGTCTCGTCGAATGCCATAATATATCCTCCTTCTCCTCGTACTAGGGTCCCGAAAATGGAACCATTTGTTGACACAGATCTGTCGACAGGGGTTCACACTTTGTGGACACCCTTAACTCAACGATCTCCCTGAGCACTGGCCTAGGTAGGTTTGACACTGTCTAGCAACACATACAAAGCAGATGAAGTCTCACCTGAGATGTTCGAGGGAGAACTGTCGGAACCAAATCTCCATAATAAGGAGGGTTGTGCATCTATTGTCTAACTATCGCAACTTAATTCAGATATCCAGACAAGGGTTTACTATCCCGAATTAATATCATAAATCATCATATCTCATCAACATATTCATATTGCAACAATACAATTACTCATAAATATATCGATCACCATAACATGATTCAAAACACAGAAACATCGCATCATTTAGAAAAAATAGACATACTGCAGCATTGGTTCATTCACATTGCATCATTCAACACAAGAAAAGCAGATAGACATAAAACATAATGTTTTCATCAAGCTCCGTCATGTCATATTTCTTCTGCATCAAGACAGGTTTCCCAAAAACATCATCACAGTTGCGACAAAACAAAAATCAATATTCCACAGAAGATCATACAATCACGTTAAAAATTCAACATTCATCTCTAAGATCTGATATCATAGCATTTCATAGCGTCACTCAACATTACATTCCTATTTCTATTTATAGGCTTGCGCTCTTTACAAAATGGCCCACTTTGGCCGACTTCTTAACTAACTTGGACCAAAACTACAAAACTATGACCAATTACTACAAAATCATGACCAAGCCGACTCTTTGTCAACTTTCTTGCCTTGCACGCCATCTTTGGTCTTGCACATCATCCTTGGTATTGCACATCTTACTTGGTGTTGCGCAACTTATCTTCATCAAAGCCATCTGCCAACACATAACGTTAAATTGCTACTACACTACTTTATCAAAATTAATATAACTTCAGTCTATTATCATAAGGAAATTCTACAAATTCAAAACTCATAGAAACTTCAAGAAAAACAAGTATCGTGACTTAAGATGCAAAACATGCCCAAGCTTGGGGCCCTTCCAGACTCGGGATGTTAAAAACTTTGTTGCTATCACATCAAATTTAAGAAATCCATCTTCTACTATATAAACATAACAATATGATATAGTGTTGCAAAATAGCCAAGTCTAAATATCTTTCTATATCCGCCTCTATCCCCTATACTTCTACACATCTGCACCCTCCTACTATTTATACACTTACATCAAGTCTGAACAACCTGAAACAAACTTCCCCAATTTCAAAATTCGTTCAAACAACTCAGAAACAACCAACTCAAAAAACGCAATTTGGAAAAAATTGGGAAAATGCTGCTTTGATATCTCTCTGGTGGTTACAAATTTGGAAAAAGGATTTTTGGGTTTTGTAGCTAGATAGTTTGTCTTCAAACCCATTATACCATTCGCATAGATATGCTACCACATGCACACAAATTGAGAAGGAATATGGCAGTTCAGAAATATTCACTGCTGAAAATCTGGGTACCGGATTGAGTGCCGGATCAGGTACTGGAATGGGTACCGGATTGAGTGCCGGATCAGGTACTGGAATGGGTACCAGAAGTGTAGAGTTTTGAATTTGAATGAATACTCCCATGGAGTGATCATCCTTGAAACATTCACACTCGTCTCCTTATGGTGCTGGAACATCAACATTAGTACAAGAATTCATGATATAATATTATGAGTGAGAATTTGCATTAAAAACTCTCAAAACTTAATTAAAAACAAGAAAACTGTTAAAGACAAGTTCTGGGCCTTTAGATATTTATTTGGGTCAATGTTTAAATCAAAGCTATACAAAATAAGGGATATGAGAATGTCACAAAGATCATATAAAAAGATATAAGGCATGTAAAATGATCAAAATTTGGGTCCTAACAGGGAGCATAAAAACATAAAAGAGACCAAAGGAAAAATCCAATGGGTTAGTCAAAACAATAGCAATCCAAACCATGTCATAGGCACAATGATTCTCCTGCGAAACCACGAGATACCTCGAAGAAGAAAAATTAACAAAGCCACCTCCGATGCATAGGTATAGTTTGGGTTGTCGACTTTAGAGGATGTGCACCACTGGCACCATCTGCATGAAAACACACCACCCAAATGTTGCACCACACATGATCTTCGCCGACTTGTCACTCCACCAAAAACATCATGCTTGAAGGGCCTCTACCTCACCTCATATGTTACCACTACCATTGCAAATGAACCAAATGACGCCTCACTACATGTTGTCGTGTAAGGGCGTCACCACCACTCCTCAAGGAAATCCACATGTTTAATTCCCGCATTGCAATTCTTTCTAGTTGTATGTTTCTTCTTTTTCATGAAAAAGAAGGGCTTGAGCATATACTGTACTCTATCTCTACCTATCTAGTGGAGGGATCTCAAGGCTTGAGCTTACACTTTAATTTAGCTTGTCAAGTGGAGACATCTAATGTATTTTGAAAACCCTTTGTGCCTAATTATCACCTAACTTTTTATGTCTTTGAATTTCACTTAGTTTAATTCATAGTGTTTTATCTATCAAACACATTTCTTTTATTTGAGCTTTTAATTAAGCCCTTTTTTCTTATTTTAAGGTACATTTCATTCATCATTGCACCGAGAGAAGCGAGGTGATCTCCAACCCATTATGGGGAAGATCCTGTCACGTTATGCTAGCCGACATAAATAAAAATAAAAAAAATAAAAAAAAATGAAAAATATAAATTACAGATAGACTTAAAAAAAAAACTAGCATAGATCCATTTTAAACCCATATATATAAAGTACCGAGAGGGATCCAAATGGTAAAAAAATGTACACCTCAAGAAATTGGATCCCTCTCGGTGCTCGATAGATCCAGGTTTAAAATGGATCTATGCTAGTTATATAATGATGTGGTTGTTCATGTGATCCAAACAAAATGTGAGTATAACTAAGAATATTTTATTTGCATAGAAAAACAAGACAACAAATTGGAATAAAAATAAATCGTAGCAAAAATAAATTGTATGAAAGATTTTACATAGAATTTCATAGATAATAACGAAATTGTAAGAATATTAATGTGTTGAAATGCATATGAATGTTAGGTCCAAACCTAGCTAGATGGGCACAAGTAGTCCATTGTAAGACCATGTTTGTTTTGTTTGATTCACAAGGAAGGGTATTGCATGTAGAAACATTGGTTAATCTCTATGTTTCTTGATTAGGTCAACACATTGTGTGGAATAAACCAACAAGCAATGAATTGATCACCAACAAAACCTAAGCAGTGTGAAGATTGCAAGCATAATATAACTCTGCCTAATGTCAAACTATTATGCACAAAATTCACAAAAGAGAATAGAATAAGAAGGAGAGAGTAATCCAACACCTTAAGAATGAAGGAAAGAGATGAATAAAAAGCCTATTCTAAGGGGGAAACCTCCTTGTACAATGTGCTGAATACACAAGACAAGATGAGATAATCTTAAGACTAGGTATTCTAGGCCTTTTGTCTCATATGCATGTGTGAGGTAAAAGGTACAATTACATTTAAGTCCCTAACCGACCAATAAATACAATACTAATATAATAATGGAAGCAAAATGTTACTATATATAGAACTTAACATGCCCCTCTCCTTCAAACAACTTTTGTCCTCAACACTTGGTTAATTGTGGATGTTTCTGCATGAAGAACTCAACTTCCCATGTGGCCTCTTCCATTGGAAATTTATTCCACATGATGAGGTACTTAGTAATTGCTTTGATTTCTCAATTACTTGGTCCATGTTTCTAAGATTGTTTTAGATTCTATAAAGTTTTTCCCTTTTTCATCAATCTATGGTAAAATATTCCGAGTTCAGATCTTGTCACCAATTACCTTTTTTAGGCATGAAACATGGAAGAATTGATGTACACATTGTTAGATTAAGAAAATATCTAACAACATATCAACAAGGAATTTAACTATTATAATCTCCTTTGCAAATCATTAGATAAATCAATAAAACATAAAATGAAAGAAACAAAGAGAGAAGGAAGGAAATAGTTTACATGGTAAATCCCAAGATGGGAAACACCCATGGAAGCTTAATTGCATTCCTTGGGAAAACTCTCTAATCTTACAATATTGGATTCCCCACACATGCATAGATCATGTTATGTTGCATTGCATTGTGAGTCATTAGGCCTCTTTCACCTCTATTATATATCTTAGAGGGTCAAGAGATTGCATTCTTGTGATGCACGCGGGACAATAAATTTATAGGATAGGTAGTTATTGAATAATATCTTAACCTAATAATCTAAGATTGCAATATGGCCTAGGCATATACATTAGACCATTAGGCCATCAATAACACATTCCAACACCCCCATTAATGATGAATAGAGGGATAAAACATAGATGGAGAAGTATTTCATTATGCTAACATTCCCCCTCGATGACAACTTCTTGCATCCCTAATAAGCTGGGAAGATGGAGAAACTTCGCCTTTGTTATGGATTTGGTGAAGATATCAACAACTTGTCGTTCAATAGGGCAATGCTTCAAATATATAACACCATCAACAACTAGATCTCAAATGTAAAGAGTATCAAGGTCTATATGTTTGGTTTTGGAGTGGTATACTGGATTGTAAGCAAGAAAAATTGCACTATGATTGTCATATCTTAACTCAATAAGAGCATTATGAACCAACCCAATCTCAGTAAGGACATGCTGGATCCACATTGTTTCTTTAGCTACTTCCTTAGCTGCCTTATACCCCGCTTCACAAGAAGAAAGAGAAAGTGTTCTCAATTTATTTCTAGACCATAAAATTGGACTTGAACCAAGATTAAATATATATCATGTAGTAGGCCTCATTATATGCACAATTTACTCATAATGATGTACTCACATCTATCGTAATGATATGCTATACAATGGTAAATGTGGCTAATAGACAATCATTACATTACAACTAGAAGAATGTGACATTGTATTCATTTCCCCCTTAATAACAACTTTAAACACCATGGATAAACTAGAAAATAGAGCTTTAGTTATTGTCAAGGACAAGCTATAGAGTGGAACAATGTAGGAAGCCATCAATAAGCTATAACTAGATCCCCAATAAAGTGCAAGGAGAAGACACCTATTACTATAAAGAATCAATTCAAAATGACCAATAATGACAACATCGATATGTTCATGGTGAAGTGCTAAGAAAATCAAGATAGTAGTAATCCGCAGAACCAATCTATCTCCAAACTCTTCACGGATACCACTACGAAAAAGGTGAAGCAAACTGAGAGCTAACTGCAAAAAAGAACCTCAAAGAGTAAGGAATAAATCCATGACAAATCCACAACGTGTCAAAGGAAAATCTCCCTAACAAGACATGAAAGTTAGTAGAACATGAAGCTTAAAATGATTCAACAAACTGAAAGTGTCAATGAGCAGCTTTAATACTTCAATTAAGAACTTAAGCATGATCTCACAATGATCATCGATATCAACGGGTGCTCAAATATGCACCACATGAATGTAAAATGGTCTCCCCATCATGATACATGATGCCAAACAAAACATTAATTTATTCCATCAAGAACCTATCTCAAACATGTTATTGTCATAGTCACATAGGATACATGTGACCATTACCATCCTGAATATTACTTGAACCTACCACTGAAAGTTGGATACCATTACTTATTTAGCCTTGCAGTTCTTTTTTCTTAAGAGGTGAATAATAAAGTAGTACTAGTCATGTGAGATGAGGCACTTGAATTCATAATCCATTCCACACAATAAGAGGAGTTACTTGGTTGAATATAATAGGACCAAAGAGATACCTATTGTTCCTTGGAGGTTTTTTTCTTGTATTTTGCAAGTTCATTTCACCTCTTAAATCGATTCTTCTTAGTGTGATTGGTTTTGCCACAATGCTTGCAAGGTTTCCATACTTTCTTATTTAAAGCATCTAGAAAATCATCATTAGAATTTTGGTTGGAGGTACTAGTAGCATAAGGTTTGGTGTTCTTACGAGAACCTTTAATTGTATTATTTTTACTATGTGACAAATGAGATTCCCAAATTACTAATTGACCCAATGAGATCAACCTATCTTGTTCACAATTCAATCCTTTCCAAAACTCTTTAAAATTAGGTTTCAAAGATCCCTTAGACATGTCGATGGATCTATTCCTAGTTTGTACGAATAGATCTTAGGTTGGAGGAAATTTATGCTCTACTAGAATAATGAAGGTTATATCGTTTTTCTTATAATATTTACCACAGTTATTTCATTTCTCATTACAAGTTTTTAATTCAACTAGAAATTGTTTGATTCAATCAAAATCCTTATGATCTATTTCATGGATTTTATTCTCAAAGTAATAGGAAGAAACATCATCAAACTTGTTATACAAAGAAGCTAAAGTCTACCATACCTCAATCGGGTTATCTTCAACTTCAATATGTACATGTCAATCGTCTGAGATAGTTAAACTAGTGGGACCTCTTCCTTGTTCACATCGCTCATCCCACACAACTAATACTTTGGCATCGGTTGATTTTCGAATATCACCATGGATGAGGTGCCAAAGATTCTTGATCCTATGAATGTCAATCATCATTCTCTTCCAAAAAATAGTTAGTCCCAGTTAACTTAGGAATTGAAACAACTTTTGAAGTCATGATGATTAAATCTAAGAAACTAAGAGCCTAATGCAAAGTAGGAAGCTAATGACAATTAAATAGAGATTTAATATTTGCTACATCTTAGAAAAAATACAATTATAGATATGGTAAAAAACACTAATGAGAGATTTACCTAACTAATTAATCAAACCACCAATTGAGTTGTAATTTTTTTTATTAATCTGAGATAAAATATCAACGGTTGAATTCAAAAACTTTTGAATTGAAATCAAAGCAAAATTAATTAAATATATTAAAAAACAAATTAAATATATTTAAAAAAAACCAAATTTCTTTTTCTTGATAAAAATGATTTTTTTGCTATCCGCGAAAAAATGACTAATTGCAAAACTAATAGAAATTAAACACCAATTTCAAGCCTGGACTAAAAACCACAATGAAATCTAGCACCCATTATTTTGTACTAATTAGAGAAAATTTGGGGTCTAAAATGGGTCTTCTAAGGAAAATAATAAAAAAAGCCACATCACACTACAAATATGCCATGCCAGATTAAATCTAATGAAAGTCAACCTAAATCATCTCATTAATGGTAGTTGACAACTATATTGAGTTAATGTAGAATTAAGAGATATTGATTAAAAATATTAATGAAATATTTAGATTTTTGTGCACACATAATAAATGATAGGAAACTTTTGAATTTTATATTATTTTTTTTTTAAATGAATAGACCACTACTTTTTCTATATTTAATAAATATAAAACTCAAATATATTCATTTATAATGAAAAATATAATTATAATAGTATTAAAAAAATTAAAAAATCACTATTATTTTTTAATATAAATTTTATATTAATTCACATAAAAAATATTACATCATATAAAATAAAAAACAATAAACTATGTATATTCATATTATTTTTATATTAATATAAAAAAAAATTGTGGTTTAATGGGTAGGTAGGTAAGAGAGAAAAAAAGTAAAATCAAATTTTATTATAATTTTAGTAACATTAAAAATACTTTTTATTTTTTATTTTGTTAGTATCTAAATGTTTTATTTATTTTTGGATGTAATAATTAAATATATTTATTTTTTAAATATTATTTAATAATATTAAAAATACTAAATATCTTTTATTTAGTATTTCAAGATAAGTCTATTTAAAATAAAATATTATTTAGTTTTCTTCTTAAAAAATTGATTAATAAATGTTTTTAGTATTTCAAAATGCTTCCACTACAATTTTAATTAATGAGAATGTTATGTTTTAGAGGAGTTGGAAGTAGTGATCAAATAAAATATTCTATATTTATTAGTTAAAGTTTATTTATCTTATTTTGAGGTGATTGTTTCAAGAACTTAACCAAGGTGAGGTTGATATGGAGTTATCTATTGTCAAATAAAAGTATGACACATAAGCATTATGTGTCCAACTCAACCATAATGGTTGACCAAAGATATTGAAATTCTATTGGTTTAAAAATTCAACTCAATCCAGCTCATCCATGGCACAGTTTTTTATAAGGCCCATTTTAAACCCCAAATTTCCTCTAATAAGTTGACCTCAACGTAGAACAAAAAAAACACCCAACTAAGAAATCCTCGAACAAAATTCGTCTAGCTAGCAGATAACTCGTCCCTATAGGCTATAAATCCTCGTAAATTCATGCAGTAAAGGATTCACAGTTTGTACTATGCGAAGAGAATATTGGGAGAAGAAAAAACAATCATACAACACATGCCCATTATCCCTATAGGCCACGAGGAGGGTAAATTCACCCAACGTTGGTAAAAATATTTGGGAGGAGAGAAAACAATCATACAACACATGCCCATACACATGTGAGGAAGGGTGAACATTATCCACCCCACATCGTAACATTTAACGTTGTTGCGGGGTGAATGTGGATATTTGGATTGATCATTGTATCAGATCTAACAATCCACATCTCGACTGCAATAGCATTATGGATATTGTTCACCGCGAGGAAGGGAATGTTGTTTGTACAACATCAGGAGTCATTCTCTGGACTTGTGAGTAATATCAAGTTAGACTTGTGAGTCATATAAAGTCCTATGTATCCTCATATGATTGAGGTGGTAATGTTGTTTTGTAAAGATTATGAGTAATATCAAGTTGAGTCTTGTGAGTCATATCAATACTAGACTTGTGAGTAATATCAAGTCAAGTATTCTCATAGATGGTACCCTATGAGAATGGATCTCCAATTGTGGAGATGATCTTGTGTTGTATCAAGACTATGGACTTCCATTTGTTGAGATGGTTATACAATGTGATATATTTCTAGTCATGGTCATTGAGTGTTATAAGTCTCCTTTAGGGATTAGCTACCCCTAGAGTGAATTACTTTAGCATATAACTATATGGCCCAAGGTAATATATATGATCATCAGTATGTATGGAATAATTCTTCTGAGTATAATAAGATAATATGGATAAATAATAAACATATGGACCATGCGTTAATTATTTAATGATAATGAGATAAAGCATAGAGAAAGATAAAGAGAATTACCCATGCAAATATCTGAGTGAACTCAAGTTATAAATATTTAGTTAAATATGGATGCCTCAATCAATGCCTCAGTCAAAGCATCAATTGAACTACTAATGGATGTAATTAGTTAAGTAAAGAAGAGCTTAATGTTCATCAATCAACATGCATAAGTTAACTAAAGAGATCCATGCAAAAAATAATAATAGAAATTGTGAATGGATGGCATTAAGAGTGAAGCACTTATGACACTTGAGTTATCCTATTAACTAAGTGATTAACAGTCAGTTAAAGATTGACTTCAAGTATCTCTGATTTTGATCAAATATCAACATGGTATCAAAGCATAGGGCGTGAAAGAGATGAGGTTTGTGCAGCAAGTTAAGCCTACGTAGATCTTTAAGAGTTGAGCAAAAAATTGTAGCCATGACATCAATCTTCGTTTGACTAGAAGATCTCCTTGAAGGCACTTGCAACTTCAACACATGGAAGGAAAGGATGTTGAATATTCTTGAAGAGCATAACCTTGATGGTTATGTATCCACAATGGTAGAGGAGCCTAACACCAATGAAGGATGAATCAAATTCAAGAAGAATCAAGCAAAGGACAAGCATATCATCTTTGATTCAGTTAAGGACAATCTCATGTCCATGATCATTTTTTTGAAGAACGCAAGGGAGTGTTTTGATACACTCACCAATCTTTTGAAGAAGAAGGCCTCAAGTCAAGAAGAGGGGTGCATCCAAAGCAAGGTTATGTGCACTAAAGAGAAGAATATTTTCCTCATGGAAATAATGAAGAAAGGGAGAGATCCTTTCACTACAAAGAAGCTCTTCCATTCAAGTGAATAAAGAAGGACTTTGGTTTTCTCCGGTAGGGGGTAGATATCAAGAGGGATCTCACACAAATCAATAAAATATCAGTACTTTATATTTTTATTGTTATATGCTGTTATAAATCAGATCTAAAGGTTTTTGAATATGTTTCATGACTTTCTGATAGAGATTTGTATTCCTATACTTTGGAATTGTGTTGAGCATATACATTATTGTTTGTCTTTTATTAGCATATTGTCGATCTCATGAATCCATATTATGTGATATAATATAGGATTGATACCTGACTTATGTAGGACTGATATATACTTATATAGGACTGATATAAACTGAAAATTTCCTTCATAAGACATTAGATAGAGGGTTTCTTGCTTGCTTCATGAGTTGTGAATATATGACTGCATGATTGGTCATATATATCATATAGAGGGCTCCATGCTTGCTTCATGAGATATGAATATGGGATTGCAAATTTCCTTCATAAAATATGAACTTTTGAACTGAAATAGGACTAATATAGGGTTGCAAAACATAACATAAGATATGAATGGGGTTATGTCAAACCATTGATTTAGTCTATGTACATAACCGTGTGAACCATTCCTAGTATGTTGAAAGTTTTCATGTGATTAAATTTCTTGGTTATGTAATGTTATTAATCATTTGAATATTTTTTCTTGTAGGGAAAAACAAATTCCCTGACTTACATGAAGAGAATGACATGGAGTCATTCAGATGGATGATCTTGAAAGATAACAGATCAGGAGGTTCCTATGTTTCTTAGGAAGAAGACATAATAGAAGCCCTAATTCTATTCTCATAAATGTAAAGACTCCTGAAGGTAATGTATTTATCTTAGTTATATTCATATATGTGTTAGATATAGAGGAGTATGAGTCTCTGTGATGGAGGACTCAAATTTATGACTCTCATATCCTAGATGTTGAGAGGGAGAAGCTATATTTGCTAGCTCCTAAAAAAAACCAGTGGAACTGGTTTAATTAACCTCCCGCTATGTAGAAACCATGTATGGAACTCATATTCAAAAGGAATATATATGTAAGAATATTGGATTTCTTAATTTTAGAGGTGTAACAGTCATTAGATAAGATTTTCTTCTATTGATAAAATGTTCAGTAGAGTTGCTGAAAGGATTCAAGAACAATGGATTATAAATCCATGATCACACACATAAAGATAAATCCGATTCTTGTTCAAATTTGTAGGATCTCATAGATGTTAGATATATCTATACAGGTCCCATGATCAGTTATATGCTTTATAGTCAGTACATAGTCATGTACAACAAAGCATGTGTTGTGTTACCTACTCGGTACAAGAGTATGTGGATTTAGACATGTCACAATCAATGAAAGTAAGTTTCATGGATATATGGATTTTGACTAGTACAGTGATCAAGAACTATCACATCAAAGATGTTGCTCAAATAGAGCATATTGTAAAGCAATAAAACTTTACAAAGTTCCTAGTTATTTATATCCGAGACATGTTGCTGAAAGGAGTTGTGTAACTCTTGTACATATCCACAAATGAGTAGAATTTCTAGCATATTTACTAATCTTCTGTTCAAAACATGCTTGGTGTAGTATAAAAAGACTACTCTAGTTGAAAAGGGAGCATTGATGTATCTTCATAGGAAACATCAGTTAAAAATCCCCAAACTAGTTAGTCATGGTACATGACTCGGGAAGCTATGGTATGTGATATCTTGTGGATAATAAAATCCACATGAGAAGAGACATGGTCAAAGTCTCCGAGACTATTGGATACTCAAGAAGAGTTATATTCTAGACTATCAGAAAACAATCAAACCTCTTGGAGAGATAGCCATACAGATCGCTATGTGTGGTACTATGATATGAAATCACTATGAAAGTGATCAGGTCTTGAAGNTCTGCATGATAATTACACATCTAATGTGTTGTTTATGATGGATATGAAATCCATAGTTTCTAGTTTAGAGAAACTGCATTATGGATTGGATCTAGATTATGCTACTTTGACTAAGTAGCTAGTTGGTATCTTAAAGTACCTAGCAGAACTGTTGTATTTTTATGCTTGTGGATAATGTTATATCCCAAAATGACACATCTCTACATGTGACCACTTTCCCATGATTTCGTCACATGTCGACACTTCATGAAAGCCACTAAAAAAACATCTATATTGGAGGTCCCATGTTCGGAGTTCCATAACTCCATTTGACCTCTTTTCTACATCGTTGGAAAGGTATTTGAGTTAGCTAAAACGTTATGGAAGAAACCAAAGTTGGAAAATGTCCAAAAGTACCCTACAAATGTTTTTTTATTTTTTTTTTATTTTTATTTTTTATGTATACGCGAGTTGCATTAAGGAAACCCACGTATTCCACTTTGTATATGCGACTTGTTCTACACGATACAACGTAGTTCCCTATATACGCGACTGTTTCCATTGCAACCCACAGATCATACATGAGTATTGTTACTTCAACCCACATATATCCCTTGAATACGTAGCTGTTGTCTCTGCAGCCTGAGTATTTTTCTTGTAGATGTCAAAAATGGAAGTTTCTCGAATTTTGGGTAGTTTGGGTGGTTATGCAACTGACTCCTTTGGTTGTAACTAATTTGTATTCGACCTTATCTCTTTAGAAACATATAAATATAGGTAGAGAGGTCCATGAGAGGAGACTTGAACCTTTGCATTGTTATGCTGGAGGAATTGGGACTCTCATTCCCCCCACCTTTTCCCTAGAAAGAGAAAGAGGAGCAAGAGGAGGATTGAAGGGATACTTGGATCAAATTTCATTTGGTTAAGGTATGAACCATTCCAATCTCTGAACTTGTTTATATATACTTGTAGAACTATATGCATTCACCTTTCAACCCCAGTACGTTGATGGCCTCTTAAACCCTAGCCATAGGAAACTTTCCTCTACAACAGATAAGCATATGTTTGAGTACCTTTAATGTACATTAGAATAGGTTCTTTATTGTATTTTGATAAATAGTAGACCTATTATATAGCTTGGGATTATCTATGTGTATTGAGGTTAGTACTACATAAGCTAAATGTATTTTGTGGATAATACTACCTACCGAGGGGTAGTGTAGCTTGGGATGCTACCTACTAGGTAGAAATACTTCAGCCTACAGTTATTAGGTGTTAATAGTCAAGCTTTATGGAAAAAAAAACTACGTGTCATGATGGAACACATTGAGATGAAGTTTTAATTCATCGAAGTCACGGTCATGTAAGATAAAATCTTAGTACATAGCTAATGATGAGCAGATAGCAAATATGTGGAAAAGATTCTGTCGGTGACGAAGTTGAGATACTTTTGAGATAAGCTTGGTATGGCAGGAAATTCCTAGTAAAGCAGAGAATGTATCCCTCGCTGAGAGGAAGTGTTGTTTGTACACCATCAAGAGTCATTCTTCAAACTTGTAAGTAATATCAAGTTAGACTTGTGAGTCATATCAAGTCTTATGTATCCTCATATGATTGTGGTGGTGATGTTGTATTGTAAATCTTGTGAGTAATATCAAGACTAAACTTGTGAGTAATATCAAGTCAAGTATTCTCATAGAAGGTACCCTGTGAGAATGGATCTCCAATTGTGGAGATGATCTCATGTTATATCAAGATTTAAGCCTCGTTTTGTATCAAGACTGTGGACCTCCATTTGTTGACGTGGTTATACTATGTGATATATTGCTAGTCACGGTCATTGAGTGCTATACGTCTCCTTTAGGGATTAACTACCCCTAGAGTGAATTACTTTAGCATATGACTATATGGCCTAGAGTAATATATATGATCATCAATATGTATGGAATATGATAAGATGGATAAATAATACACATATGGACCATGCATTAATTATTTAATGATAACAAGATACAACATAGAGAAAGAGAAAGACAATTTCCCATGCAAATATCTTAGTGAACTCAAGTTATAAAGATTTAGTTAAATATGAATGCCTCAATCAATGCCTCAGTCAAAGCATCAGTTGAACTATTAATGAATGTAATCAGTTAAGTAAAGAAGAGCTTAATGTTCATCAATCAACATGCATCAATTATCTAAAGAGATCTATGCAAAAGTTAATAATATAAATTGTGCATGGACGACACTAAGAGTGAAGCACTGATGACACTTAAGTTAGCCTGTTAACTAAGTGATCAACATTCAATTAAAGATTGAGTTCAAGCATATCTGATTTTGCTTAGACATCAATAGAGAAAAGGGTGATTGTACAACCTAGACATATCCCCCCCCCAAATAAATAAATAAATAAATCACAACAAAAAAACCCCTCCAATTAAAAAATACGAGGTTTGGGAGGAAGCCTAGTAAAAAAATAGGCTTGGAAAATACGAAACCTAAAAATTTGCCAAAAACTTTAGGTTAAAAAAGATTCTTAGGCTATTTCAGGGTAATCAATTCATTTATGGGCAAATAGAAGTTAAATTCGAGTAGCGAATAGTCAATTTTGAGTAATTCCTCTCTTCCAGATATATGGTGAGGTCATATTTTCTATAAAATACACATAAAGATGAGAAATGCTCATATCCAATATAAACCTAAGTGGTTGTCTAGGTGTGGTTACAGATCCAGAAGAGAAGGGGGTCCCAAATAATAGATCTACTGAAGTAAGATGAAAAAACAATTCAATATAGAATTTAATCAAGGAGACATAGCTTATATGCTATGGTACCATGTTAGACAAGGAAAATATGTAACAATATATAAACAAGGGATCTAACTAGTATAATCTTCGATGCAAAGCATTAGATCAATAAATAAAAAATGCAAGAAAAGATAGAGAAGAGAGGACATAGTCTATGTGTTAAAACCTCAATATGGGGAAATCTCCATGGAATTTGAATAGTATCCTCAAAGAAAATCTCCAATCTTACAAGCTTGGACTCCCCACATATATATAAATCACATTGCATTGTATTGCATTGTGCTTCATTATGTCTTCTTCACCTCTATTATATACCTTAGAGGGACAATAATCACATTCTCGTGATGCATGTGGGATGCATTTATAAGATCGGGAGTTATTGAAGAATAACTTAGCCTAATAATATAAGATTACAAAATTCTTTAGGCATATACATTAGACTACTTGGCCATCGTTAACCCATTCCAACAAATGTGAAGATGAAGGCAACTCCAATTTGTAAGTCATACTTCTAATCCTCTGCAACACCTTATAAGGACCATAGTACTTGGGTGTTAGTTTAACGTCCTTATTTTGTTGCTTGAGGGAAATCTATTTATATGGTTGTAGCGTAAAAGATACCCAATTCTCCACTTCAGTTTTCCCTTCACTGTGATGTTGATATGCTTGTTATTTCATCATACTTTGTGCTATAGCCATATTATCTTTTAGTAGTTGGAGAACCTATTGTTGGTGATCTATGTGATCATCCACTACTTGAACCTTAGCTTACTCTTTCATGGATGATGTGATGGATGGAGGTTGATAGCCATAAAGTGCCATAAATGGTGACATTTTTTTAAAAGTATGGAAGGACGTGTTGTACCACAGTTCTGTTAAGGGAAACCACTTACCGCATTGTGTTTGTTTATTCATAATCTTAGTTTTCCCATTGGATTGAGGATGGTAAGAGGAGTTGTGATGGCATTGAGTACCCAAACAAGAAAATATTTCCTTCCAAAATTTACTAGTTGAAAGTAGATATCTATCACTTAAAATAATCCTTGGGATTCATTGTAGCTTCTGAAGCGTTTCCATGAATGTCTTAACTAATGTAATTTCTTTGAAAAAATGACAAAGAGAACAAAAATGTGCATACTTTGTGAGTCTATCCACCACTCCCATGATGACATTCTTTCCTTATAATTTTGGTAGACCCGTGATAAAATCCATTGAAACCTTTTCCCAACGGTTACTTGATATAACTAATGGTTACAAAAGACACGGTGTCTTAATTGTCTCTCTCTTATTTTGTTTACAAACTAAACATTCAATCACAAATTTTTGGACATCAGTTTTAAGATCTTCCCAAAAGAAATCCTTCTTTATTCCATGGTAAATTTTTAAGAACCCTTAATGTCCTCCGATAGGAGAAGTGTTCAATTCCAAAAAGACCTTTTGTTTGAGTTGGGAATTATGACATAAATATAGGTGATATCGGTACCGTAGTGAATCATTCCTCTACACAAATTTATCTAATGAACTATTGCCATCTTATACTTGATAAATTATCTTGCATGCCTTTTGATCTTGCTTCCATTCTATTTTTATTTCTTCCACCCACCCAATAAGATTACATAATGGAAATAACACATAGTAATCCCTCTCTGTCATCTTCTTTCCTTGAAAGTGCATCTGCCACCACATTTGTTTTCCCTTTTTGTAGATAGTTTCAAAGTCATAACCTATCATCTTTGTAACCCATTTTAGTTCTCTTATGAAGATAATAATTGTTCCAAGGAGTACTTATGACTATCATGAACTGTTCTTAGCTTGAAATGTTTTCTTGTTAGGTAAGGTCACCATTACTCAATTGCATGCAATGTGGATAACGTTTCCTTTTAATAAATTGGTTTGAGTAAATTTGTTCCTTTAAGTTATCAACTCTCAAAGGTAAGGGGCCTTCCTTATTGTATTAAAACTGCAACAATTCCATGCCCTAAGGAATCACATTCCACAATAAAGGTTTTTGTGAAGTAAGGTGTGGCCAATATAGGAGTTGTACACTAGGGCGATAGGCGTGGGGGAATCCTATTAGATCCTGAAGGAAATATAAATCTTACTTACGAATGGGGAATGGTTCAAGCTACACATAACTAGGCACATAGGTATTCCTTATTCATGGGATTACAATTGATCGTTTCTCTCAAGATCATCATGGTTCCATCTTAGGTGATTCCTTGTTGGTGATAACTCAAACCAAGAAAATGGTCCTCATCGATGAAATGAACATGGGACAATTACAACATAGAATCAAGGATCTACTCAATTAGATCAAGGATGTGAATATCACGCATATCCAAAGACATAAAAACTCAGGTGCAAATAGGCTAGCCAATCATGCTATTATCTTAGAGCGTGTTTTTTTTTGTGAAAAATGGGGGCCATCTTTAATGTCGATAGGAGGTATAGTCCATTTGCTTGCTAGATTGTATCTTTGTTTGGGGATCTAATGGAGGCATTGGGAACCTTGACCTCCATGGAGGGTTCTAGTTGGGGTTCGTGTCTAGGTGAGGTTCAAGGTGCCATTTAGGACTTACAAATCATGATGTACACGATTAATTAATAACTAGAGGGATTCATTACAGATGTGGAACAAATTTCCTCCCATGTTGCACATTTGGATGCTAGGTTTGATGTTTTGGAGAAATTTTGGGAACAACATGGACACTTAGAAAGTTTGACATATTGTAAAGGTGTGATTTTATTAGTGATGAAATATATTTGTAATTTCAATTATATTTGTGCTCAAAATCCCCTTTTCAATGCGAGCCACCTCATCATTTTTCTATAAAAACGTCATGTTCAAGGAAAAATCTATAAAAAATATGCTAAGAGAAATTATGCATTTGTATGAAATATGAGTATCTACCAAGTTTCAAGTGGTTTTAGAGAAACAACCCATAAGGAAAATTTGACTTCATTAAACTACTTGTTTTCAATTTATATTTATAATAAAATTTAGTTGCTCATAATGCTCACTCACATTTTCATGTATTTTTTACTTATTTTACATTAAAAAAAATCAATTTTAACATTTACTTTCTTAAATGTTTTATATTTTGCTCTAAAAGTAGTGACATGCATCCATTGAATTGTGTTCTTACACTAAATCATTTTTGGGGTTTTCCATAACTAGTTTGATTCTTAATACATTTTTGTTGAGTCCCTACATGAGAATCCTTGAAGTAACATACCTTATAAGTTCCAATTTAAATTTGAAAAAAAACTTTTGTTTTAAAAAACTAGCTTTCATATTTTGACTTAGCTAACATCAATGACAATGTCAATTGATGTTCTTCATCCCATATTTTCAGTGGTCACTCATGGAAGATATTTTCATACAGCAAGTACACACCCTTAAAAATAATAGAAAGTATAGACATAGCTTCTACACCACTACATCAATCCACTCAAGAAATCATGTTTGGCACTTTCTTATAGTCGCCAATAGGCATGGTATATCACATTCAACTATAGCATTGATTGCGTACTGATTTGAATGTTTATTTTTTTGAGTCAAATTCTCCATAGTGTTACATCTTGCATAGGATTTTTTAAATTTTTTTCTCACATATTTAAATCCAATTATTTCCCATGTTATTGGTTGATCTACTTGGGGATTTATTATGGCACTCACAATGTCCTTCTTGGGATTGAATAAGTTCAAAGATAATTATAAATGGACCTGCCTTGAGAAAGTTGTAGAGCTATGTTTTTTTTATTTTGAAGCTGATGACACCCTTCTTGGGATTAAAAAGTTTAGACATAACTGTAAATGGATTTATCTTAAACAATTTTTAAGATGAATTCTCTTATTGTAGAGTTGATGGTGACTTTCTTGAAATTGAATATTTCAAATATAATCATAAACGGCCTTACTTTGAATAGGTCCTAGAGATACGTCCCCACTGACACACAACTAAGCCTACTTAAGTTGATGTTGACATATAACCATATTAAACTTGATTGATTTAGTTGAATAAATAGAGACTATTGATAAAATAATGACCCTCCTTGCTAATTATATCCATGGCACTTCAGAATCTTGAGTATGATATCCCACTAGTCAAGACAACAAGGAAATATTGTATGCCTCGTCAACTCTCAAGGAGACAAAGACATAGACAATGACTTGTTTTGTCTAACCCTTTAGTATATTTAAGCATTCACACAACAAGCTAGAAGGATTATAAGATCATGAGATGATAATATGGTGAATCATTTACTCTTGATATTAATTCAATAGTTCTAGCAATTTAGTTTCAGGACCATGTCACGATATTGGTTTATATTTTGCATGCATGTATAGCATAAGCCATGTCACATGAATGACCCTTAGGTCGTGATGATGTCAATTTGGATGATTTTACTCACAAGCATATTAATCACATGGGTTGCCTAGTTAATGAAAATTTTAATTCAATAGTAGTTGCAAAATATGGATTCTACATGCAATCCTTATTGAACCTAAGAATGTACATATGTACCACAAAGAATTTGGGCAAATTTTCATGTAATATATTTGGGGAGATTCTCGTATAAGTTTAACAAGATCCACGAGATGAGAATGTCCCTGACATTTCCACCTACGATGACTATTGATGAGCAATTGAAGAATATTTTGGGATTTGAGTCAATATTTGATGATATTCACTTGCATTCTTCAAAGTCCGAAAAACATCCCACTCATTATCATCTGTCTATGGGAACAAGCTTTTCTATGAGTCAATATGAGGTGCAAGCCATCAAAGCTAAACCATAATATATCATATTGCATTGAAATCAATTGACACACACTAAAGGCACATTGTGTTGCAATGGCACCTTGGATATGCAGGATAACAAAGTACTATTTATCATGCAATTGCAAGAGCACATGAAATGCAGAAGTCAAGGAAGGCAGATGGAGATGTGCACAAGTTTTGTGCTAGATAAGTTATCTATGTAGAATGTCAATAAAAATTAGTTAGCAATGTCCATGCTCCATAGGATGTCAAAACCATATATTTGAAGCAAATTTCATCCTCTTGAAGTAAGTTGCTTCCTAGATGTCAAATTCCATTTTAATATTATATACCATCAAATGTATATTGGAAAGCAATGGAACCTATAGTGACTGAACTTTAAGCTTGTTCAATATCAATGCACAAGGTAAGATAGGCAAAAGCACATAAACAAACTAAACTCAAGTGCAAAGATGCACTTTAAGCTTGTTTAATATCAATGCACAAGGTAAGATAAACCAAACTCAAGTGCAAAGATGCACTTTAAGCTTGTTCAATATCCATGCATAAGGTAAGATAGGCAAAAGCAAATAAGCAAACCAAACTCAAGTGCAAAGATGCTAGCTATTGTCCATAGACATTAACCAAACGTTGACATTTGAAATGTTGAAAAGGCATGCATTCACATTAGAAAGGCTCATAACCACATTGTTTTTAACAATTTAAACAAAAACTGAGTTGTTGAAGCATACATAAGTGTCTCTGTATTATAAATTTGAACATCGACGAGCTTATAATTATAGAGGGATAAGTTAAGTACATTTCCAAAATTGGTATGGAGGTTTTTTGACATATGCAATGGATAGTATTCAAATAGCAGATGATATTCGTAACGATTTATGATATGTTTCTGTTTTCAGAAAAAAACAGTGGGAACAATCTAGACAAGGATCAAACTTGTTGGGATTCCATGTATAGATTGAAATGTGTTGCAGGAGTTTACTGTCAGCAGGGCATTGCAACTAGTTCAATGTTACATGCGGAATTTGCAAAACTAATGGCAGGAAGCAATTGAAGCACCATAAATTTGTGTTTCCATGTCTGCATTTACACAAATTGCAACAACATATCCTGTATAAACAATGGTTAGTACAACGAAGAAGATACAAGCACCGTATGAGCTTGCAATTTTCGAAGCAGACAATTTTCTTTGTCATAGCAATGGAATGATTTAAATACAAACTATGAATGACAAATTAAACAATTTATATGTTTCAAATACAGACAACAGAATAAATGACTTTAACAAGGCATTGCTAAAATTTCAAATGCGACATTTATCTATTTGCAAATGAAACTATGGAGCCCATATACCATGATATATACCATGATACACTTCATGATATAAAAAATCGCCATCGTTTATAATCTAGCCAAGGTATCAAAGGAATAGAAGAAAGCAAAAAAGAATCCCTAGAATATGAATTACATGTTCAATCACATGGAAAAAAGTCAATTTCTGAGATGGGGCCATATTTGTTTTTTGTTCTTGTCTTTTTTTTTGTTTTTGTTTTTCTGTTTTTTTTCTTTGATCAAGGAGTTGCGACATAGACAATGAATATCCAGTGTAATATCAAAGAGCAAAAATCACAAACATGAAGTTCTTGTTTTTTTTCCTTTTTGGTTTTGTAGCAAATGTTTTTTTTAAAATCTTTTGCAGTCGAAGGTATCTTTATAAATAAAAAAACAACGGAATAGATCAACTATGAAGCGAAGCTACAAAATTGTACAAGATGACGAAGTTTGAATTGAATTCATAAATTTGGCCTATATTTGGTGTTGTTGTGAGGGTGGCCAGGATTTCTACCATTGACAATGTCGGTGTTGGAATAGATATTGTATGAATTAATGGCATAATCAATGAAGGCTAACCAGATTATGCATCAGACAACAAACCAGTGGGGAAATGCTATCTATTTTTGGAGTTTGAAGTAGTTGCAAAAAGGCAAACCAGTGGGGAAATGCTATCTATTTTTGGAGTTTGAAGTAGCTGCAAAAAGGTATTGATAACAAATCAAGGCAAAGAAAGTTGACAGTATTCCAAAAAAAGGACACAAGGTCTAGCACAAGTGTTTGCTTTCGAATCAAATAGGCGACAGGCAAATCTGTTGTTGTGGTCCGTGGAACAATGCAATGATAAATTTGAAGTTGATCAATAGCTTCCTAACAAGTTTTTTTTGGAAGCGAACATTGTAATGTACCTATTTAATGTTCTTAATTTTCAATAGAGAGTGTTTGATTGTGCAAAAGAAACCGTAGTTTTTAATGTTTTTTTTCAACCAAAGCAGACATATACAAATGTACAAACACATGTTTTAGTTTGAGTTTTTTTTTTTTTTTAATGAAATCATAGTAGTTGCAATTTAACAAAACATGTATTGAAAAACTGTAACAAAACATGTATTGAAAAACTGTAGATTCAAAGATTGTCAAATGCAATGGCAGAAAAGTGCAACACTTGGAAAATTGTAGAGAATAACAAATCAAGGCAAAGAAGTTGACAAGTATTCAAAAAAGGACACAAGATCTAACATAAGTGTTTGCTTTAAAATCAAATAGGCGGCAGGCAAATCTGTTGTGGAACAATGCAATGATAAATTTGCAGTTGATCAATAACTTTTAACAAGTTGTTTTTTATTTTTATTTTTAGACGAACATTGTAATGTACCTATTTAATGTTCTTAATTTTCAATAGAGAGTGAAGCAGACATATACAAACGTAGACGAATGTACAAACGCATGCTTTAGTTTGAGTTTTTTTTCTTTTTTTGCAATGAAATCATAGTAGTTACAATGTGCAAGGAAACTTTTCAACTGGAGAACAAAACATGTATTGAAAAAATGTAGATTCAAACATTGTCAAATGCAATGGCAAAAAAGTGCAACACTTGGGAGAATTGTAGGAAACAATCAATGACTCTATTGTTCATCGACAGAATGAACAGTCCTTGACAAAAGAGTTTGTGCAGGTTGAAAATTGTTGATGAAACACTATTTGAATACTCTTCATAAGAGACATTTGCAACAACTGGGCAACATTCTTTCAACTGTGTCCCGTGGAGTGTGCATTCGATGAGACCGTCTTGTGTCTCCAATTGGAAATCTAGATTGTGCTCATATCTAGTTGTTGTTTCATGAGTGCAGAATGCACATATAGTGGCATTTTGAATAATTGGCAACTTACATTCATCACAGATGCAGTGATAAAGTGGTCTGTCCAATAAGCCTCTGAAATATTGAAGGCAATGTTATCGCTATGTAAATTAGTCCAAAATCGATCAAGGTCGGAAAGGACATCGAGCATAAGTTTCCCATTCATGTCATTGATGACCTTGTGGATGAGCTCAAGGGTGCTTAATTCTTCACTAAACTTGATCTCCACTTAGACTATCATCAAATTCACATGAAGGAGGTAAATACCCAAAACTACTTTTGCACTCATGAAGATCGTTACGAGTTCTTAGTGATTCTCTTTGGTCTTTGCAATGCACCCTAAATCTTCCAGAGTCCCATGAAAAAAATGTTGAAACCCTTTCTCTATAAATTTCTTCGGCTCACCTCATATGTTTTTGTGACATCTTAATCTACAATAAACATTCTCAATCCCATCTAGGCCATGTGGATTAGGTCCTACAACTACTTGAGGATCATCAACGCTTTCTTAAAAGGTCCAAATGTGACTGTAGTGTCTCTGAAGTAGAATATTTGGGCCATATTGTCAATTGGGAGTGTGTGAGCGTGGATCTAAAGTAATTTGTAGCAATGAAGGATTGGCCTCATCCTAAAACTATTAAAATCCTCCAAGGTTGCTAGGTTTGAGTGGTTATTACAACAATGACGACCACATTGCATGTTGTGGACCTATGGAATCCATACCTAGTTGGGCAATGTTTCTAAATCACAACTGATCATTGCAACCTGAAATACTTTCTAGAATAGATAACTTCCTTCCCTGAGTAATAGAAATGGGCCACCAAAATGTTGGGATATTGCTGTGAAATAATTTACTAGAATCACAAGAAGAATGTGATATGATGCTCTCTCTTGACAATTTGAAGAAGTAGGATCCGTCTTTCTCATATAATTCATCATTGCAAACTGGTGGAATGAACTCTGTAATGAATGGTTGATAGATCCCATGCTTGCTACCATGATCCAACAATTCATCAAGAACCCCAAGCATATCTAAGCTACACCTGGCACAGTAAAAAGATTAAAAAAAAGGACATCTATATTTTCACAAGAAGTCATCATTGAGAGCACGAGTGTTATCTTAGATCCATTCATCCCCCATATTCGGTCATTCAATATTTCGTAAAACATATGAAAGGATCAAACATTCATTTTTATGAGAAGACTTGGAGAAGGACCTCCACACAATTTTGGTTGAATCTTACACTTGCCAAAGACATAGATATAAGATAGTGAAACCTCCACGTGAACTTCATCCACTTCCAATTCCAACTATAATATGGATTGGCATTTCTGTGGATTTCATTATGAGGTTAGCAAAATCTAGTAATAAGTCTATAATCATGGTTGTGGTTGTGGTTGATCACCTTTCCAAATATGCTTATTTTTGTGCCCTACAACACCCTCTCAAGGCCTCGATGGTATCTCAAGTATTTATGGATAATATCTTTAAACTCCGTGTTATGTTACAAACTATTGTCGCAGACTATGACCCCACCTTCACTAGCCATTTCAAGTAAGAGTTGTTTCATCTTGGGGAACTGTGACTGAATCTTAGTATTGCATGTCACCCCCAAACTGATGGTAAAACTAAAGTGGTCAATAATTGTTTGGAAGCATATTTGTGGTTCTTTACTTTAGAATGACAATCCCAACGGGGTTAGTGGTTACCTTTAACATAATGGTAATATAATATAACTTATCATACAACCACTTTAATTACTCCCTTTGAAGTTGTCTATAACCAAAACACCCCCTCAGTACTATCCTACATACTAAGCATCTCTAAGGTACATAAGGTTGACAAAACACTCATAGCTCGATACAACGTTCTCCACATCCTCAAGGATAATATAGTAATGGTTTAGAATATGATGACGCAATAGGCTGATCATAGTAATTCAAAATGTGATTTTACATAATGGGATTAGGTGTTTCTTCTCCTACAATCCTATAAGTATACCTCACTTAAGGAGAACCACCACCAGAATCTTTCCACCAAGTTTTATGGGCCCTGTAAGATTATCAAATGTGTGGGCGCCATGTCTTACAAATTGGCTCTACCTAACAACTCCAAGATTCATCCCATATTTCATGTCTCTTGCTTGAAGAAAGCATGTACCTCACTATTATTTTCAAACAAGCCTTTTAGAATTGGATGACAAAGGTTCCATTTGGTTGTAGTTTGAGGCCATCCTCGAAAAAGGGAACATCGTCTCCACCTTAGCACCATCCAAGAGGTCTTGATACAATGGAAATATATTTGAGGATGCTACATGGGAACCAACATAAATCCTTCAACAATTTCTACATCTACAACTTTGAGAAAATTGTTTTTTTAAGGGAGAAGGCATGTTAGGGTCCTACCATAACCACTTAAATACGTAGGTTGTTATGTATTGATTCCGCCTATATTAATAAGGAAAATAAAGTAGATATAGTGTGAAAACAATATTTTTAAGAAGACTTACTAGAAGGTTCCACCTATTCGAAAGTTCTTATAATGTGAAAACAATATTTGTAAGAAAACTTACTAGAAGGTTCCACCTACTAGAAAGTTTCTTCACTAATAAGGATTACATGGAGATTCTGCCTACCAGAAAGTTAATTCACTAGAAAACATATATAGGAGTAGAAGCAATTTAACAAGATGTCCGGTGAAATATTTTGTAATTGGAGCTTAGCTTCATTTGGATGTTCCCCCCTTGAAAAGGCAAGTCAACACTACTTTCGTCAATAAAGGTATTACTATTGTGATATTTTGTTATCTGTAAATGTATATTGTTGTGGTAATTCTATCTTTTCATTTTGAAATTGTGCTTTATTTTGTTATTTCTACTTTGAATTCCCAATTATGCTATTCAGGTATATAATAACTACATATCATAGTAGTCCCAAACATGGATGAAATTCCAAGGTAAAATGTGATTATGAATAATTTGTCGCAGATGTTCCTTGAAGGAAAAATCAAAAGGGATTGATTTTCCAAGATTTATTTCTAGACGTCAAAGTATGAGATTGCACATTTCTCACTATTTTATTGGTGAGTAAGTTGACCAGGTTTATATTTATCATTCTAATTTGAAGTTAGCATAATGAACCATAAAACTTTTGCACCAAGAGGTGCTCTACATCCCAGTATGAGGGAGATCTTGTAATGTTTGTCGTATGAGGGAGATCTTGTAACGTTTGTCGATATTATAGAGATGTTGTAACGTTTGTTACTAACAAAATAATAATTTTTTTTTTAATTATCCGCCAAAATAAATGTCGGCCACAAAAACCACCTAATATGGGGGAGATGTTGTAATGTTCTTACCTAACAAAACAATAAAAAATTAAAAATTTAATTATCCGCCCGAAAAAATGCCGGTCAGAAAAACAATACAATATGAAGGAGATGTTGTAATGTTCCTACCTAACAACATAATAAAAAAAATGAATTATCTGCAAAAAAAAAGTTGGCCTTGCACATGGCCTCCTAAACAACCCATGGTTTTATTGTACATGGTTTACGAGGACCTTGCAAATGGTTTTAAAACCATGTGCAATGCCTCCTAAAGAACCCATGGTTTTATTGTAAATGGTTTAGGAGGGCCTTGGAAATCGTTTTAAGACCATGTGTAAGGCCTCCTAAACAAACCATGGTTTTATTGTACATGGTTTAGGAGGGCCTCGCAAATGGTTTTAAGACCATGTGCAAGGCCTCCTAAAAAACCCATGGTTTTAGGAGGGTCTTGCACATGGTTTTAAAACCATGTATGGGGGAGATATTTGATCCCTCTTGGCGCTTGATAGAGCCTAGGATTTGGATCTATGCTGGTTTAGACCAATATATGTAATGAATGTCAACATCCTATTATATATATGTATGTGTGTATGTGTGTGTGTGTACACACACACACACACATATATTATCCCCAAGGGTTAGATCAAGTGGTTTTTAAGGCAGATGTGAGATATCTCCCCCCCATAGTAGGGCATTTTATGCGTTTGAGTATCTTGATCCATGTTGACCACCTAACCAACTAGGTGGGAAACCATGTCCCATACACATGTACCATGTACCTTGAATACGAGAATGATGTACTTGACAAAGTTTTTCAAGCAAGGAAGCCATTATTCTTTCTCATCAGATCTTTTTTCCATGAAATTTCCTCATCCCTTCGTGGGATTTTGTAATGATATGTTAGCATGAAGGTCAAATTTAGTTTCCTAGGACTTTATCATTAGGGAATTCCTTTCTTCGAGCGTTTTATCCCTTGGATAATCAAAATTCATTTTTAGTGATTTCAATTATCTGAGTTTTCACTCAAAAATTCCTCCAAAGTGGTGAAAGGCATTTTAATGATTGATTCCACTTGGTGATTAAGGTCTATGATTGTTCTATGTTACCATGCTAAACATTATCCATAGTCTTACATAATTTCATTAAGTTTTGCTTCGGATTTTTTAATTTTTGGTGATTGAAAAATGTCCCTCATCATAAAAAAAGGTTCTATTATAAAGAGGTTATGTTGCACCTAATACCCACAAATAAGGGAATGGGTAATCAAAATCAATGGCATGAGACTTCCTACACCCTTGGACCAAGTTTGAAGTCATTTGGATGAGTGTTTCTAAGGTTTTGGGCATGTTTTCCTAAGTCAGTTAAAAAACCCAGGAAAATTGACATTAATTAGAATGACGAAATCTTGTAAAGTGACTAAAGTCACTTTAGGAGGGGAAATTAAGTATCCAATTGTTATATTATGTTCCTAAAGTGAATTTAGATGCAAAAAGTCACTAGAAATTAAAGCACTAGTGAATTTCTTCTTTTTATGTTGTTAGAGATCTTGTTTGGTTAAGCATTATGAGGTTTTGTGTGTTTGGAAATTTTTGAAGTTTGAAGAATGAATTATTAAAGTTGCATGGTGTTTTCATTGATTGTTTGAAAATAAATATCTCCTTTTTACTCCAAATATAATTAATGAAAAAGAGAATTGCATCTCATCTATACATTGTATTAATCTTGCAATCATTGCACACTACATAAAGTCCTTTAATCGCCAAAGATAAAATTAAATGGTAGCTTAGGTTAAAAATATTTAGAAACTTGAGTGATAAGTTAGAATACATGTTTCGACATCTATAAACATATGAGATGTCATTTATTTCCCACAGTGCATCTCAGGGACTGTGTGGTTCTTCCACGTACTAATCGGTATATAGAATGGCTTTTCACGTACCCTTGAGGTATACAGAAAGGTTCTTCACATACTTGATGGTATATCGGATGGCCCCTTTCGAATGGTTGTGCATTAGACAACACTAACACGAATTTAAGCTCCCATGTACCTTGAGTATACCAGGAGACCCTTCTAGGAACCTGTAACCAACTAAGAAAATCCATTTCCCTCCTTGTTGAAGCAATACACTGAGAAAAACACTCGGGGAGCTACTACGCGTGTACCATCCAAGTAGTCGGGTATTCAGGAAAGGGTACGGTCCCAATCCTCCTTACCGCGTTTTAATGTTGGACCCTGTAGTATATCGCGAGTTGTGACAACTTGACACTCCTGGTGAGGATCCAACTTTTCAACCCCTCTCGTCACCTAAGTTTGCTTGTAGCCTTATATTGTGTAGGAATTTTGTGTGTGATATTTTCGATTAGAAGACCATTAGGGTAAATTTTTTATCCAAGATTATCGTTGAGCCACCTGTGAGAAGATCTTGCACGTTGCATGGTTTACCACCTGAAGATCCTCCCTCCAAGGAAGGAAGAGAAGGGGAAACCATGGACCAACCTGTTACGGTCGATCCACACATAGAAGGCATTCCAGTTATTGTATATGTGGGAAAATATTCTTCATTCGAAAATCCATCTACCCCTACTCTGGTAGTGGTTCAACAACCTTCTTCGCATGATTCAACTTTTCACTTTCCATTAGAAGGGTATTCTAGAGCACAAGATTGGGTATTTACTCAATCTCCAAATGATCCTGTAGCATTAGAATTTGGTCCAACTGCTCCATTTTGGGAGACTTCCTTAAGACAAACCATTTCAGAATATGTCACTACTACTTTGTCATATGTCACACCCCAAACTACACAAGATACACGATTACTTTCAAATGATGAATTTTTTAGGCCGGTTCATGAATCTTTGGCTCGCTTGCGTAGAATGGGGGAGATCATAAGAAGATGGAGTTTATCTATCTTAACTATTTGTTCAGAAACGACCAATCCTGGATACCATACTCCTATTCGGTCTCATGTTGCTATTGTTTCAGGAATACCAGTTCAAAATGTGGTTTCTTATGATCCAGGTCAACCATCTATCCCAACCTTATCACTTCAAAATATCCCACCTATTTCAAATTATCCTGTAAATTCCATGACTGGGGGGCAATCTCTAGCCCAAGTTGTTTCAAGGTTCGGGAGTACGGTTTCAAATGTTGGGAAGAATGTCACTTTAGGTAGACCAATAGTAAGTGGACATTCCATTATGGGAAATGTGGTTATCCCTTCTCCCGTCACTAAAAAAACATCGTGGGTACAACCTATTCCTAGTAAACCTGCATGGGGTTACACTTATCCAGGAAATCAACTTGCAATGGTTAATCAAACATATCAACCGATTTCCTTGGGAAATGTTTATCCTAGGATCCCTTACCCTGGAAATATGAATACCGCATGGGGGAAACCTAATTGGATGAATGTACCCACACCTGGGAGACCAATTGAAATATTATTTTTGAGGACCACCTAGAGGGTCACCGGGTGGATCACCTACCGGACCACCTAGAGGGCCACCCGATGGACCACTTGGTAGACCCCCTAGCATAACATCCAGGAGACCACCGGGAGGACCACCTGGAGGACCACTAGGGGGTATGCAAGGAGGACCACCTGGAGGTCTATCACCTAGAGGAGCACCAGGGGTAACACCTAGAAACCAACCACCATAAAGCCAACCCATTCTAGGGGGATCATCGTCACATGTTTCTCAACCAGCTTATAGTCCTACTGGTACATAGATGCCTTATCAATACTACCAATATCATCAACCAAATTAACAATTACCTTTTCTCGCTACACTTCATCTTCCAGATTTGTCACGATCTTATTCACCATGATCCTTCATGGCCAACCATTCCTATAAAGTTACCTTCGGATATACCAAAATTTGACGGTAAACCAAGGGAAGATCCAAAAAACTATGTGATGGCTTATCACTTGTGGTGTTCATATAAATCTCTCATTGATGCTTCTATCCGTTTGAGACTTTTTCAGAGAACTCTCACTGGAATTACCGCTAAATAGTATATAGAATTACCTCAACATTCCTTTTAGGATTTCAACACTCTAGCAATGTCCTTTTTGACCCATTTTAAACTACCAATTAGATATGAAACATGTACATATCTTATGACATCGCTTTGCCAGACCACTTCCACCCATATATCATATCATATACATGAGTGGATACGACAACACAGGTTGATTAATGTTCCCATGCCCGCTCGATTACTTGTTGATTGGTTTACTAAGTCATTACTTCCGCCCATTGCTAGAGATGTTTCCATGGGAGGCATTGTTACCGAAGAGCAATCCATTAGTCATGCTCAGTACCTTGACTTGGTTTATTCCCAGTAATGCACATTGTATTATTTGATTTTGAATGCTCCTTGTCATACTTTAAACCCTTCAAGACCTTCAACAGAACCACCTGCCGATGGAATACTCGGTTCTGTCCAAACACACCCTGAAGCTAAATCTACAAAAAAACAAATCCAAACTGCTTCACCCTCTAGTCAGACTGTTTCCAATCCCAATACTACTTTTGTTCTTGTTGTTTCCACCGAAGTGAATGTGGTTCAATCCTCAGAATATTTTCCAGGACCAAGAAAAAAGCAAAAAACAAATCCAAGAAACCTACAAATCAACACGAAGATAATAAAACACAAGCTATGGATGTCGAATCTAAAAATAAGAGAAAGGTTAAATTTCCCTGCCTAATATGTGGAGGTGATCACTTCACCAAAGAATTTCCTCATCGTGAGGAGGTCAAAAACTTCCTAAAAATCACTTCCACACCGGTAGTTTGGTTGATCCTTTCCCTACCCAACAACAATTGATTGACCATCAATCCTTGCATGGGCCTTCCTCACCTTCCATTGATGAAGTTAAAATGATTTCCAGTGAATCAGTTCATATTATGACTAGGTATTAGTGGTACAACCCTCCTCCAGAGAAAAAGGGTGACAACATTTTGATTGATAAAACTACTACTTCCATTCCTCCTCCAACCAACGGTCTTCAAATTGAAAAACATGTTCTTTACGCAGTCCTACGACCACCCAAGAGTATCATTCGCAAATCTATATTTACTCCTACTGCACGTGCTACCCAATATTACTATAATGTAGTGGAATATTTGGCTCAAGCACCATGTGCTATGTCTACCATCAAAGTTCTCCAAACGTGTCTTAAACAGAGGAATAATATGTTGTCAGTTCTTGTAGCTATTGATCCTGAAGATAATAATGTTATCAATTTTAAATTGGAGGATTTTAAGTCGAGACTTTCCCATCAATTAGCATTTCAATTATCCATGAAAATTATTGGGAAAAAGGTTCATCATATCATTTTGGACAAAGGTACCTCGACTTCGGTCATGTCTCTGTCCTGTTGGCATGCCGTAGGTTCCCCTGATATTAATAGATCACCTACGACATTGAAGGAATTTGATGGTCATGGTTTTCAACCCTACAAATTATTATCATCCTTATCAATAGAATTAGGGGGGACATCATTATCCATCCATGTCTAGGTTATCGATGCTCCCCTAGATTACAAATTCCTCCTAGATAGAAATTGGTTCTATGCGACACAGGCAGTGGAATCATCCGTCTTTCATGTGGTCAAATTTCTATTCCAAGGGAAAATTGTTACTGTCGATCGGTTAGATTTTTGTTCTCTAGATACGAGTTCTAACTATGAGAACAATGTTCCACTCTTAGCCTCTTCAGCTCCGCAGTATTAGAACATTGGAGTAGGCCTTCTTAAAGATTCTTCTCCTATGGGAGTCTTTCCATTAAAAAATCCTCCTCCTCCTTCGGAGGTCACATCTGTGAACATGATCTCGACGAGTCATTACAACTCAATTAAAGGGAAACCAATTGTTAATTAAATACCTTTGAGTCCTTCTAAAGAGATTTACCGTACTATTCAATCCACCACTAATGACCCCATTATTAATGATCACGTTGTGGTGGTATCGAACCCATACCATCTTCCATATTGGTTAGAGTCCCCCCACCCATCTCTGGATTATCTTTTACAATTCCTTCCATCAGATGAATCCATTATGGAATTTATGTCTTTAGATGAGATGCCTTGGAAATTTCATCACCATCGATCTTCTGTCCTTCCTTATTACCAATTGGTAGAAGATAATTTTGAGTCGTTGGTTTCATCTGGTTTCATAACTGGTCCTCAATTTCCTATGCTCATCCAAAATGTTGAGTCTGAAGGTAATTTGAGCAATTTTACTAAGACCACCCCGGTCGATATATCAGTGAAACATGCAGTTGTTGAGCATGTCCATTTGGGCCAGAACTGTTCTTCTCCAAAAGTTGAAACTTATATGGCCATTTTTAAAGAGTTTCTAGATGTTTTTGCTCAGAAATACGAAGAGATGTCAGGGATTGGTCCTTCGATCATCATTCATGATATCAATAATACCCTAACGCTAAATTGGCTCGTCAAAAACTATGTCAAGTACATACGTGGAAAGAAATGACCATTAAGGAAGAAGTTGAAAACCTTCTTAAGGTTTGGTTCATTTATCCCGTGCCGCTGATAGAATTAGTTTCTAACATTATTCTTATTACCAAAAAATAGGGTACAATTAGGGTTTGTATTGATTTCAAAGACCTTAATAGGGCTTGTCCAAAAGATAATTACCCTACTCTGTATATCATTCAAATTATCGATAATTGTGTCGAAAGTGTCATATTTTCATTTATGGATGATTTTTCTGGTTCTGACCAGCATAAGACGAATTTCATTTTCCCATGGGGGACCTTCGCCTATTGTAAGTTTCCTTTTGGTCTTAAAAATGTCAGTGCTATGTTTGTGCCATATCTTATGCTTTCCACGACATTAAAAATATTGTGGAACTGTATCTCGATGATCTACCTACTCATTTGTGACACCAGGAACACCATGTTGACCATCTGAGAACCATTTTTCTTAGATGTCGTCATTATTACATTCGGTTAAACTCTCATAAATGTGTCTTTTTTGTTGAGGCGAGACTATTGCTTGGATTCATTCTTTCCAAGGATGGCATCCGTATAGACCCTCTAAAGATTGAATCTATTTTGTCTCTACCACCGCCTACCAACATCACATAACTTCAAAGTTTGCAAGGGAAGACAAACGTTTTGCATCGTTTTGTATGCAACTATGCCGAAAAGACACATGGTTTCATGTATTTGCTTAAAAAGGATACACCCTTTGTTTGGCATGACCTTTCACAACGTGCATTCAATACACTTAAGCATGCTATTACCACGGCTATTACACATGCGCTTGTGTTGCAACCACCCGATTATACTAAGGATTATTACTTATATTTGGCTGCATCTTTAACTACCATCAACATGGTGCTAGTTCAAACTGATGATAATGACCAAGAACATGTGATATTATACCTGAGTAAGAGTCTTTGTGACTTTGAGACATGTTCCTCACATGTTGAAAAGTTAGCTCTAGCTACAGTCATCGCAGTCAAGAAGTTTCATCACCACATTTTGCTCTGCACAACCCTAACCCCATGTATTACATATTGACATGTCAAGTACTTGGGGGAAAATATTCTCGCTCGATTGTCATTCTCCAGGAGCTCGAATTAGAATTTTCCAAATATAGTTTAAATAATTCTTTAGTCTTCGCGGAACTCATGTATGATCTTCCCCATATTACTGAGTAAACACAACCCTTCGATTCATTACCATATGAATCCGTGTTCCTCATTAGTACGTTTGAACCTTGGTATGGAGATTTTATTTTATATCTCCAAACTCAACGCTTTCAGCCAAATAGAACCCGAGACGAACACTGTTGTATTCACCATCACGCCAAGTATTACCTCATCGTCAATGATACATTGTATCATCATGGAATTGATTCGATTTTGTGGCGTTTCTTAATCCATGAAGAGGCTAAAATCGTGTTGAATGATTTCCACTCAAGAGCTTGTGGCGGTCATCTTTCTGGGATGGATACTACCCAGAAAATCCTATGTGCTAGGCACGTTTGGCCCTCAATATTTGAAGATTGTATGGAATTCGTTAACAAATTCCCACCCTGTTAGTTTTTCCAATAAAAAAAGCGCACCCACCCAGATCCACTCCATCCCATCATTGTTGTAGTTGCCTTCGTGAAATGGGGAATCGATTCCATGCATTGTAATCCTACCTCAGTCGGGGAGCATGGTTACATTA
Organism: Pseudotsuga menziesii; assembly: GCA_001517045.1. Lineage (NCBI taxonomy): Eukaryota > Viridiplantae > Streptophyta > Pinopsida > Pinales > Pinaceae > Pseudotsuga > Pseudotsuga menziesii. The sequence continues at coordinate 160,126 of LPNX010859070.1, read as the reverse complement.
TCGTAGTCATGGAATATTTCACAAAATGGGATAGGTTATGCCTACATATGCTGAAGATGGAAAAAGTGTTTCCATTTTCTCTTTAATCACATTATTACTAGGTTCAGAGTCCCACAAGACATCGTGACTGATCACGGTTCACATTTTCAAAACCATATTATGCCGGAATTAAGTGCCAAACTAGGTTTTCGTCACGATAACTCAACACCCTACTATCCGCAGGCCAATGGCCAGGTTGAAGCTATCACCAAAGTATTGAAAACTATGCTTCAATGGGTGGTAGGAGGTGCTAAGTCCAGTTGGAATTTTCAATTATTTTCTACATTATGGGCTTATAGAACCACCATCAAAACATCCACCAGCTTTACACCATTTCAACTGGTGTATGGGTTGGAAGCTACTCTTCCTATCGAGTGTGAAATCCCTTCTTTAAAGCTTGTTGTGGAACTGCTATCCAATACCACTATGGAGGAAGAAAATTTCTTGTATTTGAACAAACTCGATGAAACTCGTCGAAATGCAACCTTAGCTAATGAGATACAAAAGCGATGAATCAAAGCTCAATAGGACCGATCCATTCAACCTCGCCTCTTAAATGTAGGTGATTTGGTCCTGACATGCAATAAAAAACATGATAAGTTGGGAGGCGGAAAATTAGTATCCATGTGGAATAGGCCCTATATTGTGAATCGCGTTTTAGAGAAAGGAGCCTATGAACTTATCGATTATGATGGGATAGCTTTGGGTGAGCCTCGAAATGGGATTTACCTTAAAAGGTACTATGCCTAAGAAATCTCTCCTAGATACCTTATAAATATTGTTGATAGAATGTGTTGTGTGTAGTTTGGACTTTTATTATTTTATAAATGTAGGATTCATCTTAGCTAAGTCTTCTTATATAGTGTTATGCTTGAATGAACAGATGACCACATATTCAGAATTCGCGGATGGTGTTAGTCGACATACCTTGAACCTCGCATCAGTGGCTTGGGTACTTTATTCCCCTATGGATGATTTGGTAAGATCAAGAGGAAGTTGTTTAGGTCCTGCTACGAACAATCTTGCAAAATATCATGTAGCTATTGGATTATTAACTGAAGTTTTTTCAAACAATGTGACTCAAATTAGGGTCTACCTAGATTTCGAACTCGTTGTTTCACAATTAAATCAGGTTTATACCATTTGAAATCCCTTACTCTGATTTTGCTAGAGAGTTTGGCTTCTTGAGAGGTCTTTTGGGTTTGTTTCATACCAACATATTCCAAGACACTAAATGTAGTTATTGATTCATTGGCTAATTACATTTTGGACTAGTATATAGCTCATACCCGATGTTCATTTAAGATAGATCACATGTATAAACATTACACATAAACGCATAATAAGTAGTGATTTATGTACACACACTACACAGACACACATTTATGTAAAATGTTGTTTTTTATCACTTAAATGTAGTTGTTGATTCGTTAGCTAATTACTTTTTGGACTGGTATATAACTCATATCTGATTTTCATTTAAGATAGATCACATGTATAAACATTGCACATAAATGCATAATAAGTAGTCATTTATGTACAAACACACAATATCGTCACACATTTATGTAAAAAGTTGTTTTTTATAAATATTTTACAACTGATACTAAGGAAAAAATCTGAAGCCATAAGCTTTCAGTGCACCAAAATATGAAACTATGAGTTTTCAATACATCTAAACAGTCAAACTTTGAAGCTTAGAAGATTTCAGTGTAATACTACAAGTCATAATGACTCCAAGCTAATCCTCATGCTCGTGGAAACACATCACGACACGGGCTACTCTACATAGTAGTATCCCAAAGAGACCGTAAAATTCTGCAATATGGCGTTGATAACACCAGGGAAGGTCATCAATGGAGATATTCGACACTCCAATGGTCAGTCTCTATAGGTTTTACTCAATCTCTTGCAGTTCTTCTTCTACCTCTATGTTCTAGATGATGGTCTCTATCACCGCCCCTTGCCTCTCAATAGGTGATGCTCGTGCTAGTATTGATGGTTCGATATCTGCAATGTAGAATACAATGTATTATTATCACAAACTAACAAAAACAAAATATATACCAGAAAATGAAAAACAAAATGAAGAATGGCATATTTCTTACCTCTGTTGTCCCATTGATCATCTTCAAGCAAGGGAAAATCAGGGTCACCCCTAAATTCTGTCCTTGCTTAAGAGCAGTCCTCCACCATCGGGCGCTGACCACTCAGCCATCAGAAGAATATAGAACTGTAGGTCACTGTAGGCCCACCACCTCCCCCATGGTGAGCCATGGCGTTAGGATTATATTATCCTCCCTTGTCGATATATAGTCTATTTGATCATTTTTCCTAACTTAGGAGGGGGACATTATTACTATACTAGAGTGTGGGGAACACATATAGAGGTTAATTTCCACTTACTGCATGTTCATGCATGATTTTATGTGCATCTGAGACCAATCCCTATGTTATAGGAGCCCACTCTGAGTGCCACCAGAAGCCTCCATCAGTTGGTTGTGGTAGGTAAGTAGTTATGTTGAGTCAACCTCCAGATACATTCAGTTAGATCACTCTCAGTTAGTCTAGCGCCAGTTTTGCATTGTTGCATGGGGAAGTGACACCTTTTTCCACCTACCCCATCAGTTTAACTGATTGTCGGACTGATTTAGACCTCAGGAGTTATACTAATGGCTTCCATGCAGTGATTTAGACACTCCTAGTTAGCTATTCAGTCATCTTGAGTTGGTAGATTCAAATCCTATCCACATGATTTGAATTCTCCTTATTGTAACACCATTGTATTACTGCTGAATTAACAAAGATTAATGTTGTAATTAACTGATCATTTCTTCTCATATTTGTCTCAAATTGTCTTGTTCAGTGTACATTTTTCTTTAGATTCCACTGCATAATCCTACATCACAATTGTTCTCATTTTCTTGTATATCAATGGTTCACAAATTAAACATGGTATCAGAGCCTTGTTCAGGATAACAACAAGTCTTGTATGATATCCATTGTACACCAGAAGTAGCTAAGTTTCCACATAAATCCTAGAATGATAGCCTTGATCCCTTTGAATTCTATTCGGAGAATTCTATCCAGGTGTGGTGGAAAGAAAGTGTACATTTCGAGGTGGAAAGGCTTGAAACTAACATGATTGCAAATTGAATTTGGTTTTTGCAATGTTTTGCAGGTGTCTACGTAGATTCTTGAGGAATTAACTGTATCAACAGACACAAAGATGGATCCTTCATCTCTTGTACCCCAAATCCTTACACCCTTCAACTACACTAATTGGAGGGAAGATATGCAGGTGTCCTTGTGCAAGCTTGACCTGTATAGAATGACTATGGGAAAAGAAACTGAGCCCCAACAACATGTTGAGAAGAACAAATTTTTGAATCGGCTTGATGATGCCTTCAGCTTCATGTGCACTCATATCTCCCAGGATCTTTTGTTCCACCTTGAGGGACTAAGAACTCCGAAGGAATCTTGGGATAAGCTTGAATATTTTCTTGGAAAACAAGATGAGCTTCGAGGGAACATATTAGAGAATGAGCCCATTTCTCTACAACCCAATAGATTCAAATCTATTCAACAATTCTTCACAAAATACAAGTCACTAGTACTGCAATGCAAACAATGTGGATTAGAGAGGAAAGATGAGAATATTGTGTTGTCGGTACTGAGAAATCTTAGCTTTGAGTACTCATTATTTGTCTCTACATTCCATTCTGGAAGAGCTTCCATCCCTAATTGGAATATTCCTTCCCTAGATGCTTTTGTTGAGTCCTTGATATAAGAGCAAGATAAATTGGTTCAAATGGGAGTGCTTCGAACCTCCAAGAATCAAGCACTTTTTGCAGGAGACTCAAACAATGCACAAGCAAGAGGGAAGCACAAAGGGAGAGAGACCAAAGACACTGATTCAAATCCAAAGGAGAATCATGAATATTTCGATGGAGCCTTAGGTTACAGGAAAAAGAAGACTAAGAGTCCATACTGTATGAGAGGCTTTCATCCAGAGAGCTAGTGCATGAAGAATACCATCGACTAGCTTTCAACACTCCTTGAACAGAACAATATTTCCCTTCCACAAGGAGCAAAGAAGTCTGATGTTGGAAAACTGACAAAATATCATGAAAGGTGCCATGCCTTGAAGGCAGGCCTCACTCCATCGAAGTCTTACTTGATAGATTTTGGAGCATCCAACCACATTGTTGCCTCCAGGGAATCCTTCACCACTCTCACTCTATCAGGATGACCTAGTATTCATTTGGGATATGACTCCCAAATCCCAGCTGTTGGGAGAGGTTCTATTAAAATCCAGCATGATGAGTTCAAGAATGTACTCTGTGTTCCCTCTCTTGCAACAAATTTGTTGTCTGTTTGTCAGATGACACACACTGGCTCGCCAAAGCAAGTTATATTTGGTCCTGACTCAATGGAGATCTGAGATATATCAATCAGGAAGATTATAGCAAAGGGTGTTGTAAACCATGCCTCCAAGTCATATGAATTCTCACACGTTATGCCATACTATGATCCAACACAATCTCAACATCCATTTGAAAGGGAAGGTAAAAATTCTCTTTCATCTCCATTTACAGATAATGATATTTTGTCTAAAATTTGAGTTTTAGAAGATGAGGAAAAATACCGACATGATATTGATATTGAGACTACTCCTCAAGATTATCTAGATCAATATCAAGCTCCTATTCCGAATCAGAATCCTAAATGGGCCCAAAAGCTCATGAAGCAGCTGGGAATGGTGTCGAGAATCCGTTTGATAGAAGAAAAATGAGGTCCCAATATCAGAATGAAAGTGTTGCACTCTCTCACACAGCTTCTCTACCTACATAGTGGTGCAACAAACTTCCAGAGAAATGCTACTTGGTGTTGAAGATTGATCCAAAATTTGGCCCACTGATGAACAAAATGGATCATTCCATTCCTCCTCCAGAAAGAAGAAACAAAAGCAACATTCAACATATCAGAAGAAGATGGAAAGGTTCACATGCACAGTCCCAGGATGTTGATGCATAGAAGAACCATGATTCTACATGGCTACAAATTGCAACAAATGTTTTACAATTTTTTACCCAAAGAGGAAAATTTTCTCTCAAGTATAGCTTGTTTCCTGATTCCTGCTTATTTTTAGGGGGGGGATTCCCATGAGGTTTTTCCCATTTCCCTTAGTTTATTAAGTAGCTTTTATTTCTTTTAGATTGTATGGCCGACTTTTGGCCTCGTTTCCAGGGCCCAAGTTATCCAAGTTAGGATTAGGGGGGGTGTTAGGATTATATAATCCTCCCTTATCCATATATAGTCTATTTGATCATTTTCCTATCTTAGGGGGACATTCTTACTGTACTAGAGTGTGGGGAACACATATAGAGGTTAACTGCCACTTATTGCATTTCCATGGATGAGTTTATGTGCCTCTAAGACCAATCCATATATTATAGGAGACGACTCTAAGTGCCACGAGCAGCCTCCATCAGTTGGTTGTGGTAGGTAAGCAATTATGCCGAGTCAACCTCCAGTTACATTAAGCTATATCACTCTCAGTTAGTCTAGGGTTAGTTTTTCATGGTTGCATGGGGAAGTGGCACCTTTTTCCACCTACCTCATCAGTTTAACTGGTTTAACTAGTTTAATTGATTGTCGAACTGATTTAGACATCAGGAGTTAGACTAGTGTCTCCCATGCAGTGATTTAGACACACCTAGTTAGTTATTTAGTCAGCTTGAGTTGGTAGATTCGAATCCTATCCACATGATTCAAATTATCCTTATTGTAATACCATTGTATTACTACTAAATTAATAAAGATTAATGTTGTAGTTAACTGATCAATTCTTATCAGATTTGTCTCAAATTCGTCTTGTTCAATGTACATTGTTCTTGAGATTCCACTGCATGATCCTACTTCACAATCGCTCTCATTTTCCTGTAAATCAATGGTTCACAAATTCAATAATGGCCTCCAACCATATCAACATCCGTGGGTCTTGTGGATCCATTTTGTTCAATGTCACCTAAGGATGTAGTAAAGGGACTCTCTATAAGAAATGGATACCACTATAGCACCGTAGTCGAACTGCTTAAGTTTCCCTCGACGAAACTTTGTTAGTTGGTCCTTGAGGCGTGCTAAAATCCCCTCACTCTAGTTGAAATTTGTTGGATCCATACACTCCAACGCGTACAACATATGAGCTCAAGTAGTTTGGTAGGCAGTCCTGCTACCCATCACCTTCTCGATGGTAAACACAACAATCCTCAATGGCATATCATTTATGTGTTTGATTGGAATATTTCCACCTTGAGATATTGTCCCAATCATACAGTGCTCATTAATCAAGTTGTCAATGGACATCTCTACCCCGCGTGGTACAGAGAGTGACACAGGGTTCCCCCTTCTAGAGAGCACAGTCAGAAAATAGATATCTTCCATGTCTATTGTGAGAAAATGGGTACCCACTTGGAAATGTTGATGTTCGGGGTCCCACATTCTAATCATATGGTCTAGTATACAAACGTGGGCCTTCATGCCCAAAACCTTGAAGTATTTTAGAAGCTTGCGTTCTCTCAATTCCATTATTGTGTTTGGTTCATTCTCGGCTTGGGATTCATCCACTTCATGTTCTTGATCCTTCCGAATAACCATGATGTGTTTTCAAACAAGTGGGACATCCATAAAACAATCATTAGAAACATCTCATGGACAAAAAATGTTTAAAATTGTGCTTTAAATCATTGTTTTGGAAATTTAGGGGTCGTCTACGCTCTTTATTTGAGTGAACAGGGCACCAAAACTCATCCCCTTTGGGAACAGAGAGGGGCTGCCACTATTTCCCATTTTGGGGAGCACAATAGCTCACTTCTCGGATGTCAGAAGAGCTTCGCCTAGGGCGTGCTCTTCCTCCCCATAAAACTAGCTCAAAATTATAAAAAAGATTGATGAAACATAAAAAATTTACTACAAAATGAGGGGAAGAGCGCGCCCTATGAAGAATGTTTACCTAGACCGGACAGATCGACAAATGATTAGTTGTATCTCCCAGAATATTCGCCGCAAGTTCACCTCTCAAAGAACTATTTTCACTAGAAACTCAAATGGTAATTTATTTTTACTATTGGCCCTTTTCATACAATTTTTGGTTTAAAAAATGAAAAATAATATTTAATTAGTTAAATATTGTTCATTTTTTACCATATGTTCTAAAGTTTTGAATGTGAAAATGTTCTAATGGCCTTTTTGAATATTTCAAGACTTATTGGGAATTTTTTGTCTACGATGGAGTTTCTTTTTTGCTTTTTCAAGCTATGTCAAACTGAAAAAGCTTCCGGGCGCCTTTTATACCCTAGTCATGCTCGTTAAAAACTTAGATAAAAGGTATCGAGTACACTTTTGTTGATTTTTCGGACTTGTTAAAAAATCAAATGCAAGTGATCTGGGTGATCGATCCTCTTATGAGAATGTGCTGGCAGATCATCAAAGTAGGGTTTGACAATGGCTTTAATGTCGTGAAAGGAAAAATTCATTGCCCGCTGAAAGGTTGCCCCTTCATTTTTCAATCCAAAGGGAATTTTCTTGTACGCGAAGGTACCCCAAGGACAAATAAAAGTTGTTTTATGTTGGTCTTCCGGTTTAATTTGGGTTTGATTATACCTAGAGAAACCATCCATAAATGAAAAGACTTCACATCCTGCATAGGCATCAATAATTTGATATATAAATGGCGTGGGGTAGTTGTCCTTGGGACATGCTTTGTTTAGATCTCGAAAGTCAATACAAACGCGTATAGTCCCTTGCTTTTTATCAACAGGAACAGGGTTGGATACCCATTCTGTCAAAGCTATGGGATAAATGAAACCGGCTTTCAACAGTTTCTCAACTTCAGCCTTAATCGCTGTCGCTTTGCGCGGGTTGACAGGTCTCAACTTTTGTCAAATGAGACTAGCATCAGGGTAAGTTTGGATTTCATGCTCGACTATTGATGGATCGATGCCTAGCATCTCCTCATATGACCAAGCAAATACGTCACTGAATTCCGTAAACAAGGTTGTATAGATCGCAATCTCCTCCAGAGAGTAGTTCGCACCGATGTGTACATTTTCCACAACGTTTGGTTTTGCAGAGATGTTGATAGGAATCATAGCGGAAATGTTTTCCATATTCCCCTCAGCAAATATTGCTTCCCTTGGTAAGGGATTAATAGGTGTATCAACATCACCTGCCAGTCTCATAGGGAATTCCTGGTTCTCTATCCTGCTTAACTCTAGAAGAAAATAGGATTAATGGTGAAGATCTTCGTAGATCTTATCTCATCCGCACATGGCTTCCAGAATGGATTCATCCAAAGGTAAAACCATATCTAAGCAATCTCTAGAATGCAAAGAGTTCTCTACCCAAGTAGGTAGATAGGCTTCTTCCAGGTCCTCTGAGACTGTGAGAGGGACCAGAATGGGATAAACAATGGTATGAACGATATCTTGATGAGCTACTTCCACTACTGATAAGGGCACTTCAGGTTCATGGTGGGAAGGAAGAACCCAAGGATTTGTTCTATCAACAACCATTCCTATAGACTTCCCTACACTAGTAGAACCTAGATAATTAATTGAAGCCGGAATATCAAATGTGCCCATCAATGAGGCGTACATTCCAGCCCCTAAGCTCTCTGAAGCAGGTTTAACCTGATCAACCAATGGTACAGTGGACTCATTAGTTTCCATGCGGCCTTTTTGAGTAAAACTGAGTTGGTCTACAGTAACCAACTTCCCTTCGTGTGGAAACACTACCACCCGAAATACAGCCAATGCAATAGCTGACATGGTGTAAGTCCAAGTTCTTCCCAAGAGCAGGTTATATTCCAAAGGTGCATCAATCACCTCTACCTCAACAGACACTGCTTTCCCTTCCAACTTAATTTTGAAATCCGGTAGGATACCATGTAGACGAAATGAACTTCTGTTGAAAGCAATAAGTAGGGTGTTCGATGGAACCAGCTCTAGAGATCCAAGAGCTTTCCAACAAGACAGGGACATGCCACATGTAGAAGTACCCTTGTCGACAGCTGCCCTTCCAATGGTATTTCCACCATGGATGACATCTATCGATAAGGCTACATGATATGGCAGCCGAATTTGACATCAGACAAATTAAACTTTGCCAAGAGGATCGATGAGTCCATACTGCCTAAGGCTGCTAAGAGTGCATCTTGCTGCGTGGGACAAATCTGTAACACCTCTAAAGCCGACATCGCATAAGGGGTCTGGGCTAAATCTTCAACTACGGAGTAGTTTGTTGCAACCCTAACATTAGGATTGTGTAAGGTTTTCTTGAAGACACCTTTCGGTATCTTCGGCATAGGTTCGGTAGGCTTCTTAATCGTGAGAGGGCTGGAAGTTTCACTTATTGACTTACCCTTCTCCGAGGACTCTGTTTCATAGTTCTTGTTCCTAGTCCGGAGTAAAGTCTGGGATTGAACCATGTTGATATAATTGGGGTCAGGAGCATTTGGGGTGACCCTTGTTGCATTTGAAGCTGAAGCATAATTCTGTCATTGGGGAAAAGGATCCTTTAGGATAGTCGGTTGTTGGCCTTTTAACAGGTTCTGAGCTTGTTCCATAAGGGGACATAGATGGGTCAGGTGATCTTCATGGCACAACTTACATGGGAATTTCACCTTCTTCTTTTCTTTTTTGCCCCCATCAACATTGTTTGTGGGTTTTTACTTGTTTTGGTTTCCCCCACCCTTTTTTCCTTTCTTCTTTTTCCCACCGGGCTGCTGATTGCCCTTTAGAGAGGATTGTGCAAAAACATTTGCATTCTGGGGTGAGGGGGCAGCCTTTACTGCCTCTTCCATAGAATGTTTGACAGATAGCTCATGGATTTGTTTAGCCAAAGACTCTACAGTGGGAGATTTCACAGAACCAACCGCACCATCGGCATGGGGTCCAGGATTAGGTTTCTCTACATTGTGCGTTGGCCTTGGTGCTTCAGGGATAATTTCATATAAAATCCTAGACTGAGAATATATCAAATCTAGCTTTTGGGCCCTGAGGATAGCTTCTTCTTCATTGGTCACTCCCGAAGTAGATACATCCTTAGATATATATGGCAATAGGGATTTAAGGAACCATTCTAATAAGAACTCAGGAGGAATAGTGGCTTTGATAAGGCTCTTCTGTCTTCTCCACACTTGGATGTTATCTGAAATATGAGTGGCCTTGTCCTGCCGAAAGGTAGACAACAAGTCTGTCTCGAAATCATATCGGACAGGAAGTTGGAAGTGACTAAGGAATACATTAGCCAAGTCCCAAAAAATGTTAAATGCAGCAGAAGGAAATTCGATATACCATTTTGCTGCAGTACTGGTTAGAGTTCTTTGGAACAAACTCAACCGAATTGAATCCTCGTTCAGTGAGTTGGAAGAGCACCACAAATGGAAAGTGGTATCATGAGCTCCTGGATCATCACCAACTTTGCCTTCGAATTTTGGGATATCCGAGGGCAGCTTGGCAGGCCCGAGTGGCCAGGAGGATTTATGTCTCACCGGGTCATTCATTAGTTTCGACAAATCTAGCAAATTTAATGTTGCCAGGAAAGGGAGCTTGGATCTAACCGGAGCGCTAAAAGTACCATCTTGGGGATTAGAGGAACTTTCCCCCATATTCCCACATGTGAAGGTGGCGTTTCCCCCTACTGCCAGTTGTGAAGTGGTTGGGATGCTTTCGAAAGGATTCCATCCATAAGCCAGTGAATTATTTATGTGCAGTGCAGTGTATGATGTTCTAGCTGCCCCAGTCGAAGCTTGGGTTTGGAATATAGGAGCAGGTATCCCTCTGCTGAAAAGAGAAAAAGGAGAGCTCGTGAAAGGAGCTAAAACTGGAGTTTGAAAACCTTGACCATAAGGATTAGGGTTTTCAAATTGCACCCCTACATATGCATGTGTTGGGCCTACGTATGGAGTGGATGGGGGAATGTGTCCCCCATTCCAAGAAAAACCCTGGACAAAAGCTGAGGATCCTATAGGACCACTCTGAGCAGTGTGTGCGAAGGAAGTAGGAACTGAAGGTACACTAGGAATCCCAGTGAACATACCACCAGAAGTACCTGCTAAACTTGTGGGAGCCGGTGGTTGAACCACCCGTCTAGCTAGAGTTAATGGTGTAGTAGGTATACTTGTTCTAGGGGCACCTACCGAGGGAGGTGGCGCCCCTTCAATCGGAGCGGCTGAGGTGGAAGTAGAATAACTTTCTCCTGCAGTAGACATCAGTCTTCCCAAAGGGACACCAATCACGGGTGGATTGAAAGGACGAACATGAACGATCATAGGATCGTTTAAGTCAGTTAGAGGTGAATTAAAGTTCATTGCAAACTTGTCAGCTTGCAAGTCTTCTATCTCAACTATGTTTAAATTAAAACGGTTTGCCCTAAGTTCTAGTTCACCCGGAACTTCACTAACTCCTATCGGTTTGAAAGAATCGTCCACGTCCAATCTCCGCCTTTGAGGGGGAGGTGGAGGTTCCAATGTGATAAGCGGAGGAAGGTTTTGCAACCTTCGTGACCTTCTAATATATTGGTCCTCCACGATTGTAAATTTGACTCTTCACACCCTAAGGTCGACTAAAAACACAGACAAACCACAGAGCAATCACTACAAAATTTCCTAAAGTCTCAACAATCACAAGGGGTATAAGATATGCTTTCCTGAAGAAAGTTGAGAGACAGTTTCTTAGCGTCCTTGAAGAAGTTCTTAGGCACAAGCAGAGGAATCACCCAACGCCCTCCTACACTTTCAACAAGGGTTACCTTCCAAGCCTGTCCAAGGTGAACCAGAAATAGCCTTCCAGTTTACCTGTGTATAAACCCTAGATGTCCAAGAGACTAGAGGCTACCTTAACTATATCAATAGTCTGGGGGGACAGTCGCAAGCCTAATTCGTACGCATGGACAGGGTAGCAAAGCATGAAACTCTTTCTAGGACAGAATCCCCAGATGCGTAAAAACCTTGGTCTACGTTTTGACAAGGAATCAGAGGGTTTTGTCCTTAGTCCAAGCCTCCATGCGGCCTCGTGCTTAACTCCTGCTTGACAGGAGCTTCCCAGATACTATCAACACAAAGAAGGATTTACCTATCGATTGGCCAACTGCGTCTGAATTTAAGTACTTGTGGGGAGTTTACACTTCATATCCCACAAGTCTAGCCTAAGCTAGTAGGTGTATGACCCTATAAAACAAAACTTACTAATAAATTTTAAATTATAGCTTTCATTTTAAGGGTTGTTCTTAGTCAGAGGGTAAGTGGCGTGAATGACTATGATATTATAGACTCGATAAGAAAAGTAACAAGAAGTATAAAATGAATTCCAAAGCAAATTATAACTACTTAAAGCAAGCTTCTTTTTCTTTTTGTAGATATGAACTAATGAAATTACAACTAAGTAAGAGAAAGCTAAGACTTATTTTTTGTAATTTTTGAGATTTTATTCAAAAACTGAAAATAAAACTACAATATGAAATTCAAATGCAAATGTTTCCAATGCTTTTTTTTCCACTTTTCAAACTCTTCAAAAATTACTATGCACCTAAATGCAAAAATTCTTGAGTATGCTTGAATAATCAGACTATAAAGCAAGCAAAATGAAGTATAGCAGACTTATAAGAATAAAAAATCAACCACCTAAGGAAGAGACTCGGCAAACACCTAGCTTGGGAAGAAGCAATGAATGAAATCCATTGAAATCATTAAAAGGCAAGTGACAAACTGAAACTACTTGGAAATAGTACAGGGTACAAGGTATCGAAAATCCTGATCATTGATTCAGATACACAGCACTAAACCTATCACCCAAATAGGATAATCCACCTCAAATTGCTAAAAGAAAGAATATTCAAACAATAAAAACTCAAGGGCTTACTGAAAAGCACAAAGTATGGTGCACAGGGATTTCAAACCTACAGTAAAACGCCAGCACTAGAAGACCCCAAAGTAGAGCAAAATCCAAATAAGACAGGGACAAGTAACCCTACCTAAAAATCTGCTGCTAAGAGATGTATGTGACTATCTAACAGAACAACCTGTGTACTGTACGTGACTGTTCAGTATAGAAACCCACGTATACAAGTTGTTGTACGCGACTGTGTAGCACAGCAACCCGCGTACAGGACAAAAAAATTTCAAAAAAGAAAAAGTAATGAGGGTCTCTGAAACACTACTGCAAATCAAAGCCAATATATAAAACCATACACTGAATCAGAGCAAATACTGCGCATGGATATACAGGACTAACCCACAGCAGGCTAGACTCCCCAATGGGGTCGCCAGTTCTGTTGTTCAGGATTAAACACCCTTGTAACCTAGGGTCTGGGGTTACCAACTTACTACTAACCTTGCAAACAAGAAAGTCTTGAATTACCCGATTACCAACGGTTGATCCAAGCTTGATCTTCTTCTGCTCCTCTTCTCTCCAAAGCTTCCAGGGATGCACCTCTTTCACCTGTAAAGAGCAAATTCTCCAAGTACTATCTCATGCATGTATATATAAGAGGTTAGATAAGCAATATGTCAAATACATAATCAAATATATTCATTAACCACGATACATGAAAGAAAATCAACACAATGTTGGAAGAAGAATTCTCTTTATTAACGATCAGTGAATGAGGTAAGAATACAACCCAGCTTCTGAGACAATGACTCCTCTACAACCAAAGGACTATGAGTTTTGCTGCCCCAAGACTTCTGAAGATATACCACTAGCATAATTTTGTTCTCCAATCTTGATTGATCAATGCCCTCCCCAAGGCCTCTATTTATACTTTCGAAAATAGAGTGATTTCGAAGGTTGGGGTGGTTGAAATAGTTGGGATAGTTAATGATTAGGGCCCAACTAATCTCCATTAATCGTGTTTTATATTTTTTAAGGTCGAACTGAGGTGTACGCGACTATTAATATAGATGACACACGAGTTGCTTAAAGGAAACCCGCGTACGCTGATGTACGCGGGTTGCAATGCAGATAGTCGCGTACAATACGCGAGTTGCAATGGAGATAGTCACGTATAGTATGCGGGTTGCAATGGAGATAGTCGCGTACGCAACTCAACACTTGGAAAAATTATGTAGCAAGCTGGTTTAAAGGTAAATGCATCCCAAGTCATTCCCATCTATAGTGTTTTGGAAAAATTCAATCCTAATATGTCCTTTTGTGTACCAACATAAGGAATGTCAGCACTCGGACGAAGAAGTACCATTTGGGTTGATAACACAAATGTGGGCCTTCATGCCCAAAACCCTGAAGTATTTTAGAAGCTCGCGTTCTCTCAATTTCATTATTGTGTTTGGTTCATTCTCAGCTTGGGAATCATCCACTTCATGTTCTCGATCCTTCCAAACAACCATGATGTGTTTTCAAACAAGTGGGACATCCATAAAACAATCGTTGGAAACATCTCATGGACAAAAAATGTTTAAAATTGTGCTTTAAATCATTGTTTTGGAAATCTGGGGGTCGTCTACACTCTTTATTTGAGTGAACAGGGCACCAAAACTCATCCCCTTTGGGAACATATAGGGGCTGACACTCTTCCCCATTCTGGGGAGTGCACTAGCGCACTTCTCGGACGTGAGAAGAGATTCACCTAGGGCGTGCTCTTCCTCCCCATAAAACCAGCTCAAAATTATAAAAAATATTGACGAAACTTAAAAAATTTACTACAAAATGATGGGAAGAGCGCGCCCTATGAAGAGTGTTTACCTGAACCGGATGGATCGACAAATGATTAGTTATAGCTCCCAGAATCTTCGCCGCAAGATCACCTCTCAAAGAACTATTTTCACTAAAAACTCAAATGGTAATTTATTTTTACTATTGGCCCTTTTTATACTATTTTTGGTTAAAAAATGAAAAATAATATTTAATTAGTTAAATATTGTTCAATTTTTACCATATGTTCTAAAGTTTTGAATGTGAAAATGTTCTAATGGCCTTTTTGAAGATATCAAGACTTATTGGGCATTTTTTGTCTAAGATGGAGTTTCTTTTTTGCTTTTTCAAGGTGTGTCAAACTGAAAAAGCTTCCGAGCGCCTTTTATACCCTAGTCGTGCTCGTTAAAAACTTAGATAAAAGGTATCGAGTATACTTTTGTTGCTTTTTCAGACAAGTATAACATAATATGAAAAAGGAACCCCCCTGGAGTAGTCTTCAAGCTCTTTTCTGACACTTTAAATAGGAAAATATCGCCAAGCGAACTTGATTCTTTCACGCTTGTCAAAGTATTTGAAAGATCGTCTATCCGGTGATAGTTTACCTCTTTATGGAACCATTTCGACTCATTTACAAAAAAGGTACACTCTAGTTCATCATAACTAGAATAGTTCTCCTAGGTATCGGTTTACACTTTTTTGGACCTCGGGGACTAAATTTACGAAAAAGTCCATCTTGGAGTTTTCTTTAGTCATTTCACTCTCTTTAAACATGAAACGACAATCGATTTTACCTTCTTCGGACTCACAAAATCAAATGATGAAGGACACTTTTCTGGGAATGAACCCCTCCTTTCTTAGGCTCATAAAACATATGAGGTTGACTCATCCTTTGATGAGATTTATCGAGCGTTTGTTACCCTTTTCCAGCTCGTTAAAAAGTAAATAGGTTCTCATCCATCATGATGGGGAAATTAAGAGCATGGGAAAACATTTTTCATTTGTATTAATGGCAGCTTATAATCACCCTTGGACATGGCACGTGTCTATACTTTCATTCACACAGTTGGGTATTCATCTTGTCATCGAGTCAATCCACTTTCATGAGTCATTTTACTCCTTTGATTCAATTCAAAGAATGCATCGTCTTGTCTTTGTGTTATGTCTGGTTTTTGCCTTGTTAAGTCAATGTTGCCAAGTCATTTGTCGTGTCATTCAATCTTCAAGGGAAGCCTTTACCACAGTTTAACTCTGCAATCATTAGATAAATTTTGAGGTCTAAAATGGGCCTGCTAAGGAAAATTGTACCATTAAAATTCACTTTAGAAGAACCAATAGGATTCAAGATGATGATGTCAACCATGGGGGTAAAATTTGTAAAAAAAATGTAGGGAATAAAAACTAGTTTTTCTTATCGTATTTTTCACATTTCTACTTATCGGCTCATCAAAATTTCAAGTTTGGGGACTCATTGGATGCAGAATTTAATTATAATTCCAACCCATACCCACACTGCATACTTTTGAGGTACCCATGGCAACCAAAAGTTATTATAATATGTTTTTTAATGAAATTTTCATTTTTGGATGTTGTGGGTACCTCAAAATTATGTAGTGTGGTTATGGGTTGGATGCAGAATTAAATTTTGCATCCAATGAGTCCCCAAACTCAAAATTTGGGTGAACCAATAAGAAGATGTGTCAAAAATACGATAAGGAAAAAATAGTTTTTTTTTTTCTCCTCCAAAATTTAGAAATTTTATTTTATTATTATAACTATTATTTTATTATTTCCCTTATGAGGCCCATTTTACACCTCAAAACTCCCCTAATGTACATTACCTTCCTTTGAGTTGGCCATATCCGAGTTAGTCCCATGGTTGTCAAATAATCAAGATCACTTCAAAGTCACTTTTGTTCCAAGTTTCGTATTGATGATGGGGGAAACATTATGGCCCTCCTTCAACGAGTCTATTCCTGTCAACATCAACACATCATCCACGAATTTGTTTTAGAAACCATTCAGTACCTTGAAGCCTGCATGCCTCAATGGAAGGTTTCCTCGCTTTTGACAGTGGGCTTTCATCATTGGCCTCTGATTGATATATTCTGTCGATTGTTCTACTGGAACTCATCCATTCATGATTGGAGGAATGTACTCGAGTACCTTGGGAATCATTAACATCAATGGTGATTTCCCTCGCACTTGTTAACGGTATACATCAATGACCGGTAATCATGTGGTTTCTACTATGTTCGACATCGGGACATCTATTCACATGGATAGAATCGTACTATTTGAGATTAGGATGAATTGCACCCTGGATATTCAGGAATTCACTTAAATATTTTCCTCTCCGCATGTTGCGATGGAGTTTTTTGAGTCATTGCATGGATCCACAATGTATGTCTAGTGGTTATGCTCGAGTTTGATTTAGGATGACATGGATCTACAATGTATGTTCAGTAGCTATGTCCAAATTTGAGTCTTGTTTATCATGGATCTACAGTGTATTATTGGTAGTTGTGATATGGTCATCGTACATGGATATGTAGTGTACTATTGGTCGACAACCATGATTTGAATTGGAAAAAGTATAACTCAGAGCATCTAGTATTGTATAAATCCCTCACTCACCACTGTTTTGCCTCTGATTCTGAATCACATATAGAAAAGTATTTCACCTATCATGCCCCTCTAGCTTCATACTTTGGGGGGGATTTTGTTACACCTAAAAACTGTCACCTTGAATAATTCCCTAAATTTCATATGCCAAAACATATTTTGAAGGAATTATTCCTTTCTAGATGCCCAATCCCTGGAGCTCTAACATACCTTGTCTCTTGACATGCAGCTCCAACCAAGGCTAACGCCTTTTTCCTATTGACAGGAAGCTCCAATGACACTTGTTGCACTTGGACATTAAGTGTTGGCCAGTCCTGGCGCCTATTGCTAGTACAAAAAAAGCATCAACTCCCAAAAAGGCAAAAAATAGAACTTTTGAGAACCTTCTAGAATAAATTCCTCATGGAGGCTCATCCCATTTGATCAGATTAGGTGTAACTCGAACCCCTAACCTCTAGGGATGATCCCTCACCTTCCTCCTGAAGAATCTCAACTCATTTGATCTCCCTTTGGCCTATAGAAGAAATCTCTCCCTAGGTGTGAGAGGCAAGGAACTTGATTCTTGAGTGAGAGGATTTTAGAGTTTGTGGATCAAGATATTGTGGGGATAAGAACAACATTGAAGCTTGGTTGCAATCTTTCCATTTATTTTCATTAATGCAATATGTTTTCCTTTTCCTGTAAACTTTGTGTGATCTATGAATCATTGTTTATTATCTTTCTCTTTGGTCATTGATATAGATTAGCTTGATTATCTTGTATGTTTCCATTGCTTTGTTGGCTCTAATATGTGTAGGTTATTCAAACATCAACTAAGATAAGGATCTCCAGCTGGAAAGGAAAACCTTCAGAGGGAAGGTAAATATTTCATTACAGTCAAGTGATCTTTCCAAATCTAGGGAAAAGATTTCATTGTTTTCTCTACTTTGTTCTACATTTATCCCATGCAGACTAGAGAAACAATATTTGTTTGCATTGATCGATAACTTCCAATAACACAAATCAAAGAAAAACTAGAATCTATTGGATACAATGTTGAAGAATAAAAAGTGGTGATGACTTCCTTGAAGGGTCTCCCAAGATCATGGGAATCTTTCATTCAAGGAATTTATGCTAGAAGAATGCTCACCTAATTCAGTAGGCTATGGGAGGAATGCACTCAAGAAGAAGCTCGATTGATAGCAAGATATGAACAGATGGGTGAAGATGACAATCAACCCCTAACATCTTATGTCAAGAAGCGAAAGACCAAGAAGGAAGAACATTCTCACAAGAATCCTAGAAGATCTAAGAAGAAGGACTACTCACATTTTAGATGTTACACTTGTGATGAGAAAGGACATCTTGAAAGAGATTGTCCCAAGAAGAAATGAAACAAGAAGAGATACCATGCTCAAGATACAAAAGATGATGAACTAATCAAGAAGAGAGCTAGAGAATACTCCTCTGGTAATGAAGAATATGTCTTTATTTCAACAATCACAGGTACAGTTACTCATGGTAGCAATGTTTGGCTTGTAGATAGTGGTGCTTCCAAACACATGACTGGGTTCAAACACTTTCAGTCACATGACAAAAGAAGAATCACCTCTTAAGGTGAAACTTAGAAATGACTATCAATATCCCATAAAAGAGGTAGGAGAAGCATCCTCCAAGCTAGACTCAAGAAAGTATATCAAGATGAAAGATGTTCTCTATATAACAATCTCCTATCCATATCAATCCTTGATGCGAGAGGATTCCGAGTTGCATTTATTAATGGCTAAGTACTCATGTCGCCTAAAGGTAAAACCTTTGATGATGTAGCAGTAATTGGAGAGCAAGAGGAAAGCTTGTATAAATTGAAGGGCCAACCAAAATAATCATTGGTTCATGAAACAATTGAACCAAGTGAACTATGGCACATGAGACTTGAACATATACACTACAAGGCATCACCAATTGTAATCAAAGTGGTGCCACGTCTACCAAATATCCAGACGAAACATGAAGGTGTGTGCAAAGGATTGCACAAGGGAAGAATGTGAAGAAACCATTTCCAAGTAGTGACAACAAAGCAAAGGATATCTTGGAGATCGTACACGCATACGTATGTGGACCCATATCATCCAACTCTCTAAGCGGGTATGCATACTATTTTGTTTTATAGATAATTACTCCCGCAAAACATGGATTTACTTTTTGAAGAAAAATTATGAGTGTAATAAATTCAAAGAATTTAAATCCCTTGTAGAGAATCATACATAAAATAAAATAAACACCTTGAGATCAGATAATGGTGGAAATTTTACTTCAGAAATTTTCAAAATCTTATGTAAAGAATCAAGGATTATGAGGGAGTTGCACTCTCCCTACAATCCACAATAGAATGGTGTTGCAAAAAGAAATAACAAGACAATAATCGAAGCAGTGAAAGCCATGATCAAGATATTTCGATGCACATATGGTCCGAAGTAGAAAGAATGTCAGTTTATGTCTAGAACAAAACACCACACCGTGTACTAGAGAACAAGACTCCAAAAAAGGTATTCTTAGGAGAAAAACCAAAAGTCAGCCATCTTAGAATATTTGGCTGCCCTGTTTACATTTATATTCCCAAAGAGAATAGAACAAAGTTGGATCCTTTAGGAAACAAGGGCATTTCGTCGGATACCATGATACATCGAAGGCTCGTAGAGTCTATATATTGGGATTCAAGAATATCGAGACTAGTAGAGATGTTACCTTCAATGAGGATGGAGCCTTCAGTGGATCAAGTCAAATTCACTTCGATGAAGTACATGAAGAAGAACCTGAAGCTCCTAGAGTCAAAGACACAACTATGGAAGAGAGGACTTCAGAAGAACATGAGGACCATGATATGACCAACCCACAGAGACTAGTAAATCCACCCTGAGAAATGAATACTCACAAGAGAATACCAAGATGGGAATGAGAGATCATTCAAGATGCATATAAGTATGGTGCTCCAGACGGGATTTCCAGAGAAATTAAGAGACCTCAAACACACTCCAATTATGTGGCACTATTGTGTAACATCATTGATACAGATCCTTCTATCTATGAAGAAACAACCGAGAAGAAAGAGTGGAATGATGATGTGATCGAAGAGTATCAGTCAATCATGAAGAATGATGTCTAGGATGTGGTTCTGATACCTTAAGGGAAGTCAGTAGTGTCTTCCAAATGAATCTATAAGATAAAGCATGCACTAAATGACAACATTAAGAAATATTAAGCAATATTTGTGGCTCGTGGATTTTCCCATAAACAGGGAATAGAGTAGAAGAAGCTACGATTACAAAAACAAAGAAGAAGCTTGCCGCAGAGTTTGAGATGAAAGACTAGGTCTTAAGGTGTGGCAGAATCCATATGATATTTTCCTTAGTCAAAGAAGATATGCGGTAGACATCCTGAAGATATTCGGGGTGATGGATTGCAAGGTCATGACCATACCAATGGAATCAAACTTAAAGTTGTTGTGTGGTATTACTTTAGAGACAATTGATGCCACAATGTATAGGCAGATGATTGGTTTGTTGATGTACTTGATGAACACAAGGCCATATATATGCTTTGTTGTGAACACATTGATTTATTACATGGTAAATTCGATACGTGTTCACCTGATTATTGCAAAGCATGTGTTGAGGTACCTAAAGAGTATGATTGATTACGACCTAATATATCTAACAGATTAGAGGATTAGTTGCAGGGCTATGTTGACTCAGAATGGACTGGTAGTGCTACGGATAGGAAGATCACTTTAGGGTGTTGCTTCAGTTTGGGGTCTGACATGATTTCCTGGTTCAACAGGAAGCAAACGAGTGTAGAATCGAGCAAACTGAGGCATAGTACATTGCAACTTGTTCATCTAGTTGTGATGCAATGTGGCTTAGAAATCTACTTGTGGGATTGTTTGATGTCGAGTTAAAGACGACTTGTGTATTTTGTGACAATTAGAGTTGTGTGAAGTTGTACTAAAACCTTGTGTTCCATGACAAGTTGAATCACATCAAGATATGGTATCACTATTTCAGGGATATGGTGTAGAGAGGAGAATTTAAGCTCTAGTATATTGCAACAGACGGGTAGATAGTCGATGTATTGACCAAGTCTCTGGTGAGAGAAAATATTGAGTACTTTAGGGACAAGCTTAGAGTTATCCATATAGGTATCCATCGCAAGAGGGAGTGATGAGTCCCTAGTACAGATTAGTGGTCTTTACATCCAACATGAAAAATGGTTGGCTCTGTGGAAGACGAGTGGTATTCACATCCAACATGAAAAAGGGTTGTCTCTATGGAATACATGTGGTCTTCACATCAAACATGAAAAAGGGTAGGATTTATGGAAGATCTGTGATTTACATCCAACATGAAAAAGGGTTGGATCTGTAAAGTGTTGCATCCAGTATGAAAAAGGACTGGCACTACAGAGATAGCCATCTAGTATGACAAAGGATTGACATTGCAGAGTGTTGCGTCCTGTATGAAAAAGGACCGGCATCACAAAGATAGGAATCTTTGGCACTGTGAAATGTTGTATCTAGTATGAAAATGACTGACACTATAGAGATGGGAATCCAGTTTGAAAAAGAGTTAGCACTACGAAGAGCTACATCCAGCATGAAAAAGGGTTGGCTATGTAGGGGTACATTCAACGTGAAAAAGGGTTGGAATTGTACGAACATGAGGAGGTATACCCAACGTGAAAAAGGGTTGGAACTATACGGAAATGCCGAGCTACATCCAACATGAAGGATGGCACTATAGAGGTACATCCAACATGAAAACGGGTTGGTACTATAGAGGTACATCCAACATGAAAAAGGTTGGCACTGTACGGATGGATAAAGGTATATCTAGCATGAAAAAGGGTTGGCACAATATAGACATGTGGAGGTATACCCAACATGAAAAAGGGTTGGCATTGTACAAACATGTTGAGCTACATCCAACATGAAAAAAGGCTCGCATTGTATGAATATGTGTATTTACAACCATCATGAAAAAGGGTTAATTATGCAGAACTTTTGGTGATGTATAGATTCGAGAGAGGTCACAAGTCAATCGCATGAGTACAGATTTATAGCGGCATTGATGAGATCCAGTGATGATGTCCAACGATGATTGCAGTGATGATGATCGTGATTAAAGAATACCTTCTTTGTTAAGAGGATGTCTTGAATATTGTGTAAGTTCAGAAGATATTCTTATTGTACTTTTAATGTATTAGTGTTACACCTCCCTCAGGGGAAATTATTGATTTACTTGGTCATGTAAAAGTATTGAAAGATTCAATGTAAACCTTCTGTTGTAAGTCGGGTAAATAGTACCTAAAAGAAATAGTATATAAATTTTATTTTGAGTATCCCTAGAGAAGTCGTCCCAGAAAGAGTAATAAGTCGTCCGAGTTAAGGTAAAAGGTCACTCACATGATGTGTATAAATAGAGAGGGTGCACGTCTCATTTGGACATACAATTTTCTCAAGCAAGTGTACACGAGAAAGAAGAAGTTCATTGGAGAGAAGAAGTTACTTTTGTATTTTGGGTTTATCTTATCTTGGTTTGGCATTGGACTTGGTGATAGAATCTATACTAAATAATTTGCTAGGTTTTCTCCCTTGTGGTTTCCCAGAGGAAAATATTTGTTTTCTTTTGTGTTGTTGTACTTGTCCTTATTTTAATGATCCTATTGCTTATGGTTATGATGAAATAATGTTAATTGTTTGAAGATCTAATATAACCAATAAAATTCTAACTAATTCGTAGGTTAAAACTACCTCAATTGTTGTTATTTTCAGAGAAGTTTAGCAAAGCAACGATTTTGACTTTTCCGTAGAATTTTGGTCGAAATCTGACGATTTTTCTTTTAACAAAATCTAAACATTGTGATGTTCAAGTCATGATTTTGAACTCATAAATGGATTCAACGTCCTGAAAAACCCCACAGCACCCACATTCTGGAAAATTTAAACAAAATTTTTTCGAATTTTAAGAATTTGTTGAAAATATGTACCATATTCCATCTAAAACATGTCAGAAAAAAACGCCATGAATGATTAAAATCGTCGTGTGTTTTGGATTCATGGTTTTTTTTGTACTAGAGATCATCCAAGCTTTGTTCATACAATGCAATTGATTTTGATCCACATCTTGTTGATAGTCTTCCATACATTGCAGCATTGTACCAATCATCATTTTCTACACAACCTTTCCTCGTATAGATCTGATGTTTTGTGATGTTTTGTCTATACCACTGTTTCCATATGTTTCTCTTTACTTTTAATTCATCCATGTCCTATCCATATGAGACGTCCCCCCCTTCAATTCAATTCGTGGACTATTAAAAAAAATAATTAATTCAAATTTAAAAAAATTGTATTAATTAAATTATTAAAAAATAACATTTTTTCTTAAATATTAAAGTGGGGTTCACTAAGAAAAAAACAAACCCCAAGATGGTTACTAACAAAGAATTAGAAGATAACCTAAATTGTTATAGAGATGAAGTCAACACCATCAAACAGCGTCCCTGTTGAGAAAAGAACGGGAAAAATGAGATAAAAGAAAAAATTGATCAATTATTAGAAAGTGGGAAGAGAATTGAAAAATTCATCGAACTTTCCAAAAAACAATGACAAGAACAACTATAAACAAGTAGCGTAGAGAAGGATGAAACAACAAAGAGACCCGATGGTCATAGTGAAAGAATTGAGCAATTGATCGAACATATAGACACATTTCTTGCATAACCCTTAGTCTACCAAAGACCACCATCAAGTCTAAAATTGCAAAATGAAAGTGATCAAAGAAATTAAGAATCACCAGAAATATTTAATTCAAGCAGTATACATAACTCGAGATTTCATGATAAAGAATATAAAAAAAAATAAAAATAGTTATCAACATATGATGGAAAATACCTTAAAGGAGTCGTCATTTGGTTCAACAAAAAGGGGACTATCTTTAAATCAAAACCCCGCTCGGTGAACGAGAAAAGACAATGAAAGCCTCCAATAACTTAGAAGGGGAAGCTTGCGATAAGTTTTTATGGTGGAACAGAAGATGTGAAGCTCATTCTTTTCAGTGGAAAATTTTCACCACAACATTATTACAAAGGTTCCATGATGAAGAAGACGATGACCTTTATAACAAATTCATTCATATTAAGCAAAAATTGAACATAAATGAATATACACGAGAATGGAGAGTTTTGGCAACAAGACAAAGTTGACTCACGATGAACAATAGCTAAAAATGTATATTTGTGGGTTAAATGTTTACATCTAAAGTGAATTAAAAATATGGAATCCCAAAACTATTGAGGATGCTAGACATGTTGTGAACTTAATGAAACAAAAAATAGGACAATAAGGCATTCTCCACCATACATGAGGGCTGATGACAAACACCAAAATCATGACATAAATAATAAATGGGTAAACAAGTGTAGATATTGTGGGGAGAAGTGGTCTTGTGAACATAAATGTAGCGATTTTGAATGATATAAAGATGAAGGTGATTCAGACACCCCCACCAGTGACTACAACAAAAGAAGAATAAAAAGGAAAAATAATTTTCGTAGATGTGATGAAAATAGGATTCCAGGGCATAAATGTGCTACCACTCGCTCATATCACTGCAAAATTGTAAATGGGGAGGAAGTACAAGTTTATGCAAAAGGAGATACCTCTGAATTTGATGAAAACTCACCCGAAATGTCATTATCCAAAATCACATGCTTCAATCAAACTTGCAACAAAGAAGATTTAAGGATGCAAAATAAAGTTACAACCTAAAAGGAAGAAATAAAATCTCCCACAATACGAGATATTCTACTCCATTTGAGAAACATGGTAGCATTAAGGATGATAAATCCTTTATCTCTTACGACAAAATCAAGAAGGAGGAGACCAGGGACATTAATATTTAAAGGAAATTTTAAGAATAAAGATATCACAATATTGGTGGATTCTAGAAGTACACATAATGTGATAGATATCAGGTTGCAAAAAAACACTTAAGCTTTTTGTATACCCTATGAAGAACCTCCTTGTCTCAACTATCAATAATCAACAAGTGGAAGGATCATGGAAATGCCATAAAGTTTCCCTTCAAATACAAGAATTGAACCTACAAATTAGATGTTATGCCCTACCTCTCAATGGAGTAGACATGGTGTTAGGAACAGAATGGTTGATGTAATTAGGTTCCTATGCAACCAACCTCCAAGAACAATTCATGGAATTCAAATGGAAAAGATGATATTACAAGTTATATAATGATCATGTATCAAGGCGCTAATTCAGTATTGATTTGAGCACAAAACAACTTTCAAAGGGGATGGCAATATTATGAACATAAATAATAATAAATAATATTATCTAAGTATAAATAATACGATAATTAACTAACAATGATTAATAAGGAAATAATTAGAGTTATTCATGAATGGACATGAATTCTAATGGTCGTTTCCCTTGAAGGGTCACCATGAGGGTTTATATATGGGATCTATTATAAGCATTCTCATCATTCAATCATATATGTGTGTGTGTACACACACACACACACACATATTCATAAATACAAATTGTCAATTGTAATTGAATAATTGAACACAAATTGTTCTTAATGTTTTTACCACAAGGAGCATGGCATCACATCCATGGTTAGCTGGATTTAATTCTCTATTTGATTTCTTAGGCATATTGGTATTTCAAAATAAGTACCTAGATTCAAATTGGATTATATTGCACCATTTCATGTGTACAAAGATCATGGCTATAAAGGCTTGTCTATATTGCATATTTAATCCTTCATGAAAGCCGTTTCAAATCTTAATGTTGTTCATGAGGATGTTTTGATGCAGATATTTCCATGTGCCTTGGATGTTGAGGCTTCAAATTGGTTTAAAATCCTTGGTAGAAAAGAAATATCATCTTTTGCATGTTTGATCAAGGAATTTGCAAGAAAAGGGACCTTAGCTATGAAGAGTTGCGTTTGAATGTTATTTCAAATCTTAAAAAAGAGAAATGTCTTATTGCAAATTCCTATAAAGAAGACATTGTTGGTGAGAGAATTCAAGTGTCCACCTCATTCTCCCATATATACAAGGGTTTTACATGTCGTTGTCCTATCAAGTTTCTACTTTTTATGATGTACTTGCAGATGATTTGGAGAGAGTGGTGTTGAAGAGAAACCCTTGCATAATGATGAAATATTTATTTATTCTTATGATGAGAATGAATAGTCAATGAGGTGAAGTTGAAGATGAAATTTTTTAGAATGATATTCAAAGTAGGGAGATGGATTTATGAAATTTGTATGGGGATCATGTTTATGATATTAATGGAGATGTTTCTATGGATGAAACTACAGTTTTTACCTTCAAGTCAACTTTTCATTATGGAAGAAATTGCAGTTTTTTTGTTTTTGAGATAGCCATGATTTGAGTTTATATTCGAAGAATTTTATGATATATTTTCAACCATGTTTTCCTATAAACACTATAGTAGCTTTCAAATTATGTAGCATTTTGTTGATGGTGTTTTCCAGCCACCAAGTTTCACATTTTGGTGTAACTGCATGTGAATTTTCATATGGAAACCATGTTTTTAGAGTTGGAAATGTGTTGGACAATAGGCATTCCAATCGGTTTCATATTGTAGAAATTTCCACCATCTTTTTGCAGGTTTTTGAAGCCACCTAAGCCCTTATTGCTCGAGGATATAACATATTTTTCATTGGGGGGTTACATTTTCTCTATCCAACAACTCATATAGAAAGCTTGTAATGGTCCATGCCATCTTTGGCCTGATTTTGAAGATCTTTGTCGTCGTCATGAATCTATTTCAGATTTCATCCTAGAACTCATGGAGATTCCAACATTGTTTCACTTGGTGTTTGATATCTCCTTGTTTTGGCTCACAACCAATCCTGAGGGAAAACCTTATGATGTTAACAAGATGCTTACATGTTACACTAGTTATGTGATTACACTTAACCTCTTGCTTCTTCTTAGTATCATGTAGGAGGAATAGGAATTTGTTGGACACACCTAGCACACTGATAGGGGGTGGGGAGGTTGCGTGAACAGTGTGTATAAATTTTGTTAATTTTTCAACAATAACAATCAACGGTAGCTTATTCAATATTATGCAGAGTACTTGTTATCATTATATCAACATTTATATCTCATCGTCACATATCATCATATCATCATCATACAAGAAGCATAGAAAAACATAGTACACAATATTTTTACTTGGAAACCCCAAGTCCTAGAGGAAAAACCACAGAAGCCTTATAATAATAGTTTTCCAACAACAACTGAAAGGAGGAAACAACCCCCTCGTTACAATGACTTAAATTCTTCAGTTACAACTGGAAGGAGGCTACAACCCCCTGATTTACGGGATGCAACCTGAAGGAAGCCTTAATTCCCAAGATTTCCTTGCCCCATTTTGTCACCCTGATATGAAGATAGAAATTGTTAAACCACAACCGCACTGATCCTACAGACCTGCTAATCAACACCTATACTACACTGCACCACACTGCTCAACCTGCACCACATTGCACAACAATTGTCATTGTTGACCACTTCTCATCAATTGTTACTGTTGACCACTACTCATCAATTGGCCACTGCACCACACATGTACCAATAACCTATACCAAGTTGTCATTGCTCATAATCTGATCACTTATCATCAATTGACCACTGCACCACATTCCACAACAACAGCCATTGTTGACCGCTACTCATCCATTGGCCACTACACCACACCTATACCAGCAACCTGTGCAAAAACAATGTGTCTAATAAATTTGTTGCTTGCATAATCTGACTCAGTAAATCTGAGTCTAACCAATTGAACACCGAACTTAGTCCACCTGAGTCAAACCAACTGCTCATTCAAATCAGCCAGTGTGAGCCATACCAACTGCACATAAGGAAACCTATGTCAATCCTCCCCAACTGAACCAACATGTACCAATTTTCTCGTGTACATGTGCCAAATCAATCATATAATTGTGTCAATCTAATCAAGTGATTTGAAAATCGACCAACCCTTCTTGCTTGGCCTAGTTCATGAAGTAAGAGACACATTTGAGAAACCAAGAGACTTCACATACGATCAACCAAACTCTGTCCAATCGCACTCAACTTAGTGGCACCACAACCAACCTCAATCACAGTCAAGGAAGACTTGACAGTTAAACAAGATAAACCTCAACCAACTAACCTCATCCAAGAATATAAAAGTATTAACCAACTATGTCAAACTTAGTCAATATCATAAACTCTTAGACACAAAAGGATTTTTCACTCTAGTCAAATCAAACAAATATCAAGCAAATAGTCACTTACAATACTGTCAAAGGTTGTCATTAACAGTCAAGCAACACTTAGGTAAAAGATACAATGATAAACACTTTTCAAACTAGTTTTCAAGCAAAACGCTTAGGTTGATCAAAGAAATCACTCAAAAGATCTATTACTTACTTGTCAACTTCTCATTCAATACTATACTATACAGCAGTCAAGATAAACACCAAGATCTATGCCAACAATATTCAAGATAATCATCAAGATCTATATCAAGATCACATCAATATATATGCCAAGATAACCATTAACATAGCCTCCATAAAATATTCAATGACTTCAAAGAGATATACCAATATAGAAGCTCACATAATAAGATCAAATATGAACTCTATCCATGAGAGACATGTGTCATCACAAGAGAAACCCATAAGCATGAACCATACATTTTCGAAGATCACAATATGAAGAAACAATAAACAAACCAAAAGAAACTTTGGATCATGTCATCACATAGCCCTTGCAACAAATAAGCCAACAAGCAAATAATTTTGTAATTCTGATTCCGTATGAGAAAGTTATGCCAATTTTATTGAATCTCTTCAATACTCAAAGATGCCCAAAAAATTCTCCTCCACAAAGTTTCACACTTTTCTCCAAGACTTGGGAAATACCAAAGAGAGACTTGATTGTTGAACAAATGAAATGTTTAATCTTCTATTTATATAGGTCGTGGAGGATTTATTCACATGTCTGGACAACATGTAGTAGTTTTAATTAAAAATTAATTGAATTCTGTTAGCAATCCAACCTACTTGTAAAGGGGCAAGTTAATACATTGAATTTAAAAAATCAAAACCCATCATAGGCAAGGACTTAGGAGGCACTCCATATATCAATGGAAGGGATTGATGGGGACCATCATCTTATGGAGAGATTATTTGCAAATACTTAGTCCATTACCCTTAAATTCTACAATTTGCACAGGACATCAAAACTTGATTTGAAATCTTCCTGATGGCTTCTTCAAGTAGTTTTATGGCACCAAGAGCTACATCACCAATCAAGGGAATATTAACAAGGGTTTGTTTAAGATATCAAGGGATTCATTAGGTGTACAATGTCTTCATGTAATATGAGCAAGGGTTTCATCAACATTCGTGTGGGCTTATGGCCATCAAGAAAGGGCTTCTTCAACAACCTTGTGGAATTATGCCCAACAATAAATCTTCATCAAACAAGAGCTTCAAAATTTTCAAGGGCATTCAAGGGATTTGTTGATCAACTCTATTATGGCTACGTGTGTGGATCCAAATACTTCTCATGCAAGAGAATAAGGGAACCTTAATGGTATTCAATCAAGGGGCATACTCAGTGATATGTTCCAAGAACCATCAAGTGTGAGTTCAAGACCCTCTTCATTTTTCTAAGGTCATCAACTGGGATTAAGGACCACCAAATGAGGGCTTCAAGGATTAATCAAGGTAAACATGTAATGGGCATCATCATATACTCTTCATGAGCTCAAAAGGGAAGCACTATGCAACATTAAAGGCATCATTAATGCTTTAAGGGCAAGCATGCCATATTGTCAAACCACCATACATCATAGGGTCATCACCAACAAGGAAGATACTTTAAGTGCACAATAAGGGCTCCAAGATCTAGTTTGTGGGCTTAGGAATCAAGATACAACTTAGGGGCACTTGACCAAGTCAATGGGTAACCAGGGATTTTTCCATTGTCCCAAGGCCTCCAAGGGCTTCAATCTTGCACTCGGACAAAGTCAAAAGGGATCCTATGACACATACAACCACAAAATAAACAGTAACCCTCAAGGGCTCCACAAGGGGAAGCAAGACTCAACAGTTGGAATCAATGACCAGACACAATTGGCATTAATGACAACTTAATCAACAAAAATGACTAAGTTTTAGAGAGCAAGTACAATAAGATCATAGTAGCATTTCATGCTAAGTTGATGTTTATTGTTATTTGGTTCATCTCGTAGTAGGTATTTCATAGGTTCTCATGCATGTTGTTCCAGATCACATGCCCTTAATTGAAGCCTATGCTACACCTCATATTGTATGAGTTTTTTAATGTTATCACATTGTTGGGGATTCCTAGTTAGTACCTATTACACCATATTTGTATGTAGTGTTAGAGGACCATTTTTCATGACACCTAACAAGATGACACATATGTACAATGGACAAATTTTAGATAAGGGACATTATCACGATGCACATGTTTTCCTTGGTCCCACCCTTATACATGGAATTCATGGAGACTGTGCTCAATTAGTTAGCCATGCCTTTTCACTCTCATTAGCAAGGATTCATTATGACTGTGACATTCGAAGAGGTTTCTTCAGTTGTGTATCATGTATCTTTTCATGTTGATGGAGGAATTCTTCTCACATTCAATCATTGTAAGGGAGATCTCCTCCTTATTTCTCCTTGTTGATAATGTTCTAGTCACTACTTTCATTTAGTCCTTGCTTGGGGGGATCACATATTTGCTTAGTTATAACCCTTATCACACCAATATTCCACCATATTCCTATTCCTAAGGGGTACATGCGTCATTTAATTCATATTCATATACTTTTCCTTTCATAATTAAGCTTTCATTTGTTATATTTCATTATTTTGTTGTTTTCATGTGTGAACACATCAAAGTGGTTTGGGATATTCTTATTGCCAAACCTTAGCTTGAGGACTATAGGACTATTAAAATTCATGAGTTATAAACCTTCTTTAAGATCTCATTCCCTCAGTTGATTTTTTTTTTAATAAATAGAATTCCGTAGGGAATGCAAGTTTTTTTTTCCAGAAGAAAAAACCTAATCCTTGATATTCATTGAGAATCAAAGGAAATGGTTACATATCAGAAATGCAAGGTATTCAGTCTCAAGGATGAGCCATCTCCAAACTTGTACAAAAACTATCAAATTTACTGGATCAATATATCACGGACTTCTAGTAATGTGGGCTGCTTTCCTGACTGCTTTTTACAGGGGGCATCAAACTTGTCCACAACAAGTACAAGATGAGCCCATGCAACTTATCCTAGGAGGAACTCGGGGGCAAGACTAAATCAAGATAGACAGTAATTCCAAAATCATATAATGTGCCAAGATGTAATAAAAAAGGAGACACAGCTCTAACATTGAGCTCTAAAAGAGTTGATATTCACCTCCCCCAATTATGTCATATTCATAAGATTCTATGAAGGAAAAGAGGCCAGAGGCCATAGAGAGTGTCTCCTTAGATAAGCTGTCTGACCTCATGTTGTGCTCTCTATAGACATGTTGAAAGTCCAGCAAGTGGAAAGAGTCTTTTAGCCTTGATATATTTTCACACCAGAAACCCAGATCTAAAGAAGACAGGGTAGCCTTGTTGTTTTCCCAATTGATAATATCAAAAGAGTCCCCATAAATGTGGAGAGAGGGGAGACCAATAGCCTCAGCAAAATAAAGTAGGATCCATAGATCCATAAGCTCTGCTCTTGTATTAGTGTTGTGTCCACGGCCCAGTTGTAGACTGAGGGAGTGATTAGAAATGAGTGCTAGAAAAATTCCAGCCCCTCCATTCTAACATGTTGCATCTCCATCAAAGAAACCATAGGGGTAATTTAGTACTGGTTCAGGTCCCACCACCCTTACTTTCTTTTATTTTCCAGATGATGGACGAGGGCACCTCAGATATGTTCTCAAAGATGGTGAGGTTACGAGTGGCCCATATGCACCAGATAACAAAAAGAGGGAGATGTGTGCACTCCAAATCAAGAAGGAACCAGTCTTCTAAAATATCCAAGAGGGAGATGTTGGACCACGAGATCACCAAGTCGAATCTATGACAGAAATTTTCAATGATATTCTGTGCAAACGGACAACCAATGAACAAGTGACTTACAGTTTTCTCATCAGCATGGCATAAGTAGCATTGACTGGGGCCATTCCAGCCTTTTTCTTTAAATTTTCCCACGTTGTGATGCGGTTTTCTACAGCTAGCCAGAGAAAGGACTTGATCTTTAAAGGGATAGTGCAGGCCCAAATACGAGATATAGTTTTTTTATGTGTTGACTGTAAAGTAGATGGAGCAATCAAATCATAAGCTAGGCTGGTTGTGACCTTCCCGTATTTTTTATTATGAGTCCACAGTAGAGAATTATTCTTATCACTTAACCTTATTCCACCATGGGAAATTCCATTTATGTAGTTGTTCCATTCTTCCTTCCATCTTGTGCCAAGGTCCAGATTCTTTGCTGACATCCAGTAGGACTGCATATTTAATCCACAACCTAGATTACAGGCATGTTGTAGTTAATGTAATCCATAGTAAAACAAATAATCTATGATATATTCAGAAATAAGAAAGCATGAGCTTAAACCAACAATTGGGTCTACACCTAGTTTAATGCACAATCCATTGCCAACTTTCCAACCCAAACTTCTGTTGAGCCAAGTGAGAGTCCTTAAAAAACCATTCCATAAGTAAGACGTACCTCTGACCGAGAATTTTTTTTTACACATCCAAACATCTACATAAAGGTATTTGAGGTACTTTGTGCTTATGATTTGATGCCAGATGCCCGTTCCATTTAGAGCCATCCTCAAGCTCTTCAATATTAAAGAGGTGATGAACCAGTCCAAGTTATTTATGTCACATCCCCCATACTATAGAGGTATGGATAGGGACTGCCAGTATTCCATATGAAGTCGATGTTTGTCCCCTGTGCTTCCCCAAAGGAAGGAGAAAATAAGCTGACGTAATCTGTTAAGGATGGTTTTAGGTACATGAGCCAAAGCAAACCAATAAACAGGTAAACTAGTGAGGATCGCTCGTATGAGAACTAGTCTTCCACCTAAGGAGAGGAGTCTATAATACCAATGACTGATTCTCCTCTCAAAAGTTTTTAATAACCATCTCCAATTGTTGATACCATAGCTCAGGGGCTTGAGGTAGTAACCAAGGTACTTGAAGCCAACCTATATGGGATCTATTTTGTAGGGTAGAAGTGTTGAGATTCTATCTAGTACCTCCTCATCCAATTCTATCTAGTACCTCCTCATCCAAATCATTGTAAAGAAAGGAGGATTTATCCACACTAATGCACATTCCAGATGTTGAGCAAAAAATATCCAATAAAACATCAAAGGCATGCCATTCATCAAGAGTCCCAATCCCAAAAAGTACCACATCATCCACGAACAACAGGTGGGTTAGGGCTAGAGAGGAGGAAATATTAATTCCTTTAACCATCCCTTTATTTTGTGCATCCTTTATAAGCAGACTGAGCCCCTCTATGACCAGAATGAAGAGCAGAGGGGAGAGTGGGCACCCCTGCCTGATGCCACAGGAGGCTGTAAAAAAGCTAGAAGGAGTGCCATTTACCAACAAAGAGAAATTTGCAGATGTTAAGCATCCCATGATCCAATTCACCCCTGCCAGGGGTATGCCAATTTGTAGAAGAATGAGCCTCAAGTAGGTCCAATTAACTCGGTCAAAGCATTTAAACAGGTCCAGTTTGAGGACCAGTGCACTCTTTTTTTCTATCTTTATAGTGTGCAGTGCTTCCTAGGTGATGCCCACTGGTTCAATAATTTGCTTGTTCTTGAGGAAGCCAAACTGTTCAGCAGGGATGGACCTATCTAAGAAGGTTTCAGTCAGTTAGCCACAATCTTGGAGATAAGTTTGTAGATCATATTACAAAGGGAGATGGGATGGTAATCAACAAAGGTTTGAGGCCTCTCACTCTTGGGAATCAAGGTAAAAAAAATTAGAGTTTAGGGAAGAGATCACTCTCCCTTCCTTCCTTTAAAATTCCATAGCTTTGAGCATTTCTCCCCCCACTAAATAAAAAAACCAGAGAAATAACTCAACCAACCAACCATCTGAGCCAGGGATTTTGTCCCTTTTAAAGGATTTAAGGCCCCCTTCAACTTCATCAAGGGTCACTTCTGAAGTGAAAACATCAGCCTCATCCCTAGATACAAGGGAGGGAAAGAGTTGGATAACCTTAAACTGATCTCTAATATTAGTCTTACCATCATCCTTGAAAATCTCATTGAAGTGCTTCACTCCCAACTCTTTAAGCTGATCAATCTCATCAAGAAATACATCCTCCTCATTTTTTAGGGTCTGAATAGCATTAAAATTTCCACGCGAAGATGCAAAACTGTGGAAGAATTTGGTGTTTGCATCCCCTAATTTAGTCCATTTTATTCTTGTTTTCAACTTCCAGGTCAGGAGTTCATGAGCCATAAATTTCTCTTTGCATCCTTTAAAGGAAAATGGAGATTCATTCCATCCTCATTGAGTATGCCAGAGGGGCTTGAAGCCACGAGGGATTGAATTTCTAGATCTATCTCAGATAGTTCTTTTTGCATGGAGAACTTCTTCTTTTATACCCATTCCTTGACCTTCCCTTTAAGACTTTTGAGTCTCAAGACAAGACGAGACATGTCATCTTCAGCATGTGAGGGCAGCATCAAGTTCCAACTTACATACACCATCTTAGAGAAACCTTCTTCCAGGAGCTAGGCCTAACTGAATTTAAAGGGATAGTCATGTGCAAAGGACATGGAGCTCCATTCCACACAGACTGGATAGTGATTAGAGGCTTCGGAAGGAAGGGCCCACACCTTATGCCTTAATAGGTGAGGAATGAGATAAACTTATGCCAAAAATCTGTCCAACCTTTTGTTGATGCCCTCGTCACCAGCCCTTCCATTCCTCCATGTAGGGCCTGCACAAGTAGGATCCATGTCAATCAAGTTGGAATCTTTTATGAGTTGGGAGAAGTAGGGTGCCAAAGGATCCAGATGATCTTTTTTGCCCCAAATATTTGCATCATTAAGGGTGAAGTTTAAGTCACCAACCAAGATCAAATTTGGTATATCAAATAAACCTCCTACCACCACATTATTCCAGAAAGGGACTATGTTAAGATAGGGCCCATAACAGTTTAGAATAGACCATTCAAAAGGCGAGCCCCAAAACTTGGTTTTTACTAGGATACCAGCATAGGTCTTAAAGGCTTTACAGCGTGCTGAAAATGGGTTCCAACCAGTCAAGAGACCTCTCGAGGAAATGCAAGTTTATGTCTAGTAGTAAAACATCTGAGGCTATAGTAGCTCTCCCTTTGGCATGCATGTCGAGGCAACTCCCTTAAAAAAATAATATTTACTAGTGCTCACCTTAAGGAAAGACCAACTTTAAGAGAGATATTATGTTTTATTACCTTGAAATTCTCAATTCTCTTGGAAAACTCTTGGAACTCTCACGTGGAGAGATAAAACTTTGTTGAAGACATATATATTCATGAACGTGTAATATTTTATTAATAGTTTGACATCTCAAACTTGATTATTTATAATAATATTATTTTATTTTGAGGTGGTCGAACCCAAAAATCCATAAGTTAAAGTCTCTCCTCGTATTGGTTGTTGATAGAATGAATATTTAAAGATAAAATGAAAAATTCCGAGAACATTTTATTCAGATTGTGTGAGGTTTGTATGTGAATGTATGTATTGGAAATTGAAGTTATTGGTTTGTACACACAGGATTGATCCAAATCCATTCAAAGAGAAACTACTTCAAATTGACGGGAAATCTTTAAATATGCAAAACTTTATTTTTATTCTTGTTATTTGTTTAAATTTTTTAGTCCAGTTTATTCAAACTAGTAAATAAACGTATGAATATTTAAGCAAATACACCTAGGGTTAGTTATGAAATTGACACTCTTTAAGAGTTATCTTTTTTTTAACCCGCAAGAACACAGATATATTTATAAAGAGACTGTTGGCAAACCAACAGAAAGGAGTATAAATTTCAAAATTATTGCATTGTTCTACAATAGAGCTTTTAGACAAAATTGAAAATTGTCCATGAAGCTTTTGCTTTCTTGCTATGCATGTCCTATGCATTTCATATAGTATTGAACTACATTACATATTGAACTAATAAAAAAAACAAGTAAACCACATATGAAAAGTTTAAAAACCGAGATTATTTCCACTATGGGATTCTTCCATTTGCTATCCTTCTTGAACTTAACCATGGACCTCTTGATTTTTGTTGTGTTCAAAGAAATCCAATGCAGTTTGATGTACTATATCTTCATCAATAAAACACTCCTTTGTCGAAGCCACTGAAACACAAAGAAGACTTCTAGCTAACTGTCAACCTCTAGCAAATCCTAGGACGATGTTGTAGTGCAAGTCTAAGTATGATGCAAGTTTGTCTTTTTTTTTTTAGTTCTTGCAGTTTAGTTTCCATGTTGGGCTACTTGGCTTCTTATTTTTCCATATGAAAGTATTCTATGGATTGCTTGATGCCCTCCAATTGACAGGTTATATGTTAGAGGTTTTTCTTGATTTCACGAATACTATCACTTGCTAGAGGACTAAGGGGTTGCAAATACACTAAACAAAAGTTCTAAGTTCAGGTTGCCTCTAGGAACAAAGCAAGATTGGTGTAATTCCAAACCCCGATCAGAATATGAACCCTAAGTGCTAATCTAAGCCTAACGGCCTACAAGATTCCAAAATTTGAAATTTCTTCAAGTTTTTCTTTTCAATTCTAAGATTGAAGAAACCTATCTAGAGCTTTGGATATGAAGATAAAAAATTGTGAGACAAAGGAAGCTATGTGGAGAATGAAACATCTCCACATTTTGTATTAAAGAGATAAGGTAAAAGGAAATGTTAGTACAAGAAGGAGTTGCAAGAGCCCTAGAAAAGTGTTCTTACCCATGAAGAATTCAATGTTGTCTATGTGCTCCAAGTTGGGGCTTCAATTGATCATGGCTTCATCCAAATTCCTCCCTCATCCACAATCCATAACAATGAAGATCACCCATGTAACTAATATCACAAATGCGTTTCATATAGAAATCAAAGCAAGCATATGGTGAAGTCCACCATCAATGATAAACAAGACTATGGGTAACTTCCTACACATGAGCTGTTAAAGGGTTGAGCCTCCACTCCCTCTTACCCTGGTACACTTGTCCATCAATGTGATGTGATTTTCATGCATTGCTAAATGGGGTTTGAGACCTTGGTTAGTGACTTGGTTTATGAGGTCTGTTGCCAACTTTTTTGTACCATAGTTGGATTAGCTGAGGAGCCGCCAATTGACAAACATGATAAATGTTTGATTCCAGTGTAATAGATGATCGCCTTTGTGTCTAGCCAGTGTTGGGTAGTCATTTTTTGTTCTGAATAATTATGACCATGGCCCCGCGGGGTTTGTAATAAAATGTGCTAGTAGAGTGTTTTGAGTGGTTCGATCTCTTAAGACGTAGAACTTCAACTAAGGTATTCCAGGGAGTTTTTTTCCCTTGACAATTATGCTTTGCCTATAGCCGAGTATAATTGACGAGGTTTTCTCCTGCTTCCTCCAAAGCTGGAATGCCCGATTTTGAATTCTGGGCCTTGGGGGGTTATTAGAGCCCAACTGAGTATATATAAACCTACTAGATATTGTTAGAATAGACCATGGTCATTTTCTAAGTCACTAGGACCCTTAGAAAAAATTTGAAAAAAATCTTAACAGACGCATCAAAATTTTTATTTTTAATATTTTTTAATTTTTTAATTTTCCCTAAGTTTTTAATTAAATTTTTCTATAAATTAAATGGAAAAATTCAATTTGTAATAAGTTAGTCATCCAATACCTGAATTCAGTGATTTAAGGCTCTAACCATAAGCCAAAAATCATTCTTGATCAACTAGCCAGCCAGATCCAACTTTCAGATCATCATTCGGCCACATAACGCATAATTTCTCAAAAAAGTAAGTTTTGGGGAAATTATTGATTAAATAATTAAAATGATTATTTTGTAGAAAATCCAAATCTCTCCAAATTAGTCTGAATTCAGTGAAATTAAATGCAGAATGACATGGCATCAGGCATTAACGATGATTGGAGTTAACAGAACTCGGCTTCAGTCAGCATTCAGTGAGCATTGAGTTATCATTCACTTAGCAAAATCGCCTCCTTCAGTGATGACCACGTTTGGGTGATGTGGAGCCTATCTATTGGTTCGTTGATTCATTCGAGGTTGAGCATTGACATGTGTCATGGATTTTAGGGTTTGGCTCCTCCAAACCTAGCACAAGCCTCCTTTAGCTTTCACCCCTACCTCCTGAGCATCTCTCATCCCTCATGCTGGAACATTGGAGGCACATGCTATTGCTTGTGGAGGCCACGTTTGGCATGGGATTTGGTTGATTAGGGTTGGAGTGGGGGCGCCTTGCCTAGGTGGAGGCCTCCCCTCACTCTCAGCCCTTCATCTTAGGCTTTGGCTCATTCACGTAGCTAGATCATTAGGGTTTGCACCCTCCCTATGTGGTGTGGTGATTAGGGTTTTGACTTGCTTTCATTGTATAAATAGAGGCTCCTTTAGCTTTATTCGGATGGACTTTTGGGCATAGAAACTCTGCAAAAATTGTAATCATTATTTTATTGAATAAAGCTTTTCGACTTTGAAGGTCTATGGGATTGTTTCTTCATTGGTGGATGTTTCTCTTATGAGGTGATTTATTTCCTTGTTTTCAGTTTGTTACTCATATGGTGAATCAAATAACTAGCTTTAGAAGTCTATTGTTAGAACATAAGATCTTCCATTTGCAGCTGTCAATTTGGATTATTATGCAAAGTTTATCTGAACCTAGATGAGTACAAGTATTCAGTTATATGAAGTATTGATCATGGTTTAATTTTCATAGCATACTAGTTATTTTGTTTGATCTCACTAGGGTTCGAGTTTGATTGCCTTAGCAGATCTTGCCGTTTGGAGAAGGGTGCGAGCTCAGTTGCATCAATCTCATCTCATCATCATAAGAATTTTTCTAACACTGTTGTCTTTCAGGATCTACAAAGTTGGGCTTTGTCCAAGAAGAAAAACATAAGGAGATCTTACTCCAAAGCTCCATCTTCAAACTTCTACCTCTACCTTTCCCTTCTTTAATTTTTTTGCATTTGCTCATGAAATAGATCCAAGTTTCAATATTCATTATTCAGATCTGTTTTTAGGGCTTTTGTTAGATCTAGTTTCTTTCATTAGATCTAGGAAAAAAATTATGCTTTGCATGTGAATGTTCAAAAAAAATTCTAAGTATAAAATTTTTTCCAAATTTTTTAATTTTTTTAATTTTTGCATTGTCTTTTCTACCATCTTTTAACAATATATGCTTGCTTATTTTTTACTTCTGTGACAGGTACGGCGGAAATGCTGGCAAAATTATGAAGAATCAAGCCCTTAAAAACCATAATTTCCCTCTTCTTCTTTCCCCTTCTGCAGATTGTTCCAAAGGCTTTCCAAAAATAAGAAAAGAAGCAAAAAAGACAGCAAAGGAAAGCATTGTAAACAAATTAATAAAGAGCAAGTAGAATTACGGCTCCCACACCTCTCTTCTCCTATTTGGGGGAAGCTTGTATCGTCTCCTCATTTCCATGCTTTGTTTCACAATTTGTTAAAAGTAGGATAGAATAGTTTCAATTGTTAGAAGTTTGTTTTTTCATTAAAGTTGGATAGTTCATTTCTTATTAGTTTATCATTCATAAAATATAAAAGACAAAAATATTTCCTTATTTATTCACTCAGCTAGTTTTAATTCTGTTTACTTTTTGATATAATATTGCAAAAACCCTAAAAATTACCAAAATCTCTTGAATCTCACCATAAGGTGGATCAAGAGTGCTCTCTATCGGAGAGTTGTTTTTTATTTTCTTTTGATTTGTTACTTACCTCCATGATTTCCCGATTAGGGCCTAAAAAACTTGAAAAAGACTCTTGGGTAGTTTAGATCTTTTTATTTTAGGTTTAATCAATTAATTAATTAAGTCTCTTGAACTTGTTATAACCCAAGTCAAAAGCACTTTCTATTGGAGAGCATAGTTAGACTTGCATATCCTTGCATTAGGCATTTAGATTAGCTAAGTCTCTTGAACCTTTGTCATAAGATAAGGTCAAGAGCGCTCTCTGTCGGAGAGTTTTAATTAATCGACTTAATAAAATTTGCAACTCATTCCCCCATGATTAATTAATTTTGTTGTCTCCTTGCTGGAGTATGCTCTGACCGACTTCAAAATCGAAGTACCTAGAAACGGCATTGGATTTTTAATCTTGCAAGAGAAACATAATAAAATTTAAACCCCATAACCAACGCACCAGCGTTGTAGGAAATTTCATAAGTTCTTCTTAGTAGAGGCACCGAAACTCCCCACTGTCTAAGCTTCTCAGCTAGCTGGTCAATCTTCGCGATACCAGCCTGAGATACTGGGCGGGTCGTCATGTCTCCAACAGATTAACTTGGAACATTTCCCCGGCTATTGAAAACCCTTCACTGACACCATAAGCAAGACCACCTAAAAAAACTTAAAATATACCAAAAGCACTTGCACAACGTTACATCCACTAGCTCTATTTCAAAACTTGTTTATTTCTTAAGGCATTGCAGAGTGTTGACTCCATAAAGGAACTGATCTTTTAATCTATGCATAATTGTTATATCTGAATCACTTGTCTTTGGTGTATTTAAAATTCTATCTGTGAATGCATCTTTATAAAGTCTTGAATTATTGTTTATCTTGTAATTCTCTTGATAGCAACGTAGATTGTTTTGTCTTATGTGTCGAATTCATAATAAACAAACACATTTAATCACTATAACTCCTAAACAACACCCATCCGCATCCGTAACCATTTAAAACACTTTAACCACATTGAGCCATAGAAAACTCTTTGTTAGGGACTACCCCCCTTTGCTTCGTTAAGAGTTAGCCTAAACAGAGGAGCTAGGAGTAGGTGACAGTACCTAGCTCTGTGCTTGCCTCCAAGGTCACACCTCTCCCACTTTCCTAAATGAGGAGACAGCTTTCGGAAAGTTTCTGCTGCTGGTGTGCAATCGGCAGACAACAAGGTCTATGGGATTACAAAACTTGGGGGCTTCCCAAGTTTCCACCAAATGCCCCTTATTTAATTGAGGCTTAATTAGTGAACATATTCACTCTATTGTTATTAGTCCTTCAAATATGGATAAATTGAAAGAGTTCCAAAGAAACAAGCATGCTCTCGATTCTTAAATTCATTCTCCCAAAAGGAGTGTCTACATTATGATACTTTCTTTTGACCGGGTCTATAATTAGAGAAGAATGGCCTAATATGAAAATTGTCTCCATATTTCTAAATATTAATAATGAGATTTCTAAATATTAATAATGAGAGGCCAAGATAGAGGGCATGAATTTCTGCTCAAGTATTTGTCATTCGCTTAAATTTCCTACACCTGCCACCTCTAACACCCTTTAAGAATTTATCTTGGATACTTTCTAATTTTAATTTTCAGCAATGTATGATTCCGGTGGTATGCATTTAGGCAACCCACTAATACTTGAACATAAATGCAATATTGTCATTTTGCATTGCAAATAAATATATCCATTAACCCAAGGAAATCTAGGCACCAATTTACCCTTCTCACCATCCTAATACAAGCTTTTAAAACAATTTTTAACCTTTCGTGTATCATAGAAAATAAATTTAATTTTTTGTTTTGAATGTTCTGAATTTTTCACCATTTTTGTATTTCATGAGTTACATTTAGACTTTCCTTCAGAATTTTTTGTATTTTTGCATTACATTTATTTCAGAAATTATATTTCCGAGCATAAATAGCCTAAGAACCTCATTCAGAATCTCAAAGTAGACTAAATGGTAAATTACATTTAAGTTTGTTACAATATTTTTAAATTATACTGACATTTTATTTTCAACATTGTCTTTTTTCCTAAAATTGTATTTTGCATCTGAAGCCAAAATTGTGAATTTTTAGTTTTTATCTAAATTTTCTGAAATTTCCAACCGTTAGTTTACTTTTGGAATTTTAAGTTTTAGATTACATTTAAGCATTTGAATTCTCATTTTCATAAGTCACTCAAACACTTCACTTTTATAATTTTAATTATTTCAACCAACATCAACATCATCCAAATTAGATTTATACCAAGTCTAAACACCTTCATATACTCTAGATTTACATTTTAGTTTGTAAACATGAAACTTACTTTGTCCAAAACACATTAACTAAAGTTGAGTCAGACCTTAAACATTGGACTTACCCGAGGAAAGGCCCTGCTTGTGTTGTAGAAGAGTCAATTTGAAGTGTGCTGATGAGTTCTTAAAGTGACAGTGGGCAGCATCCCAGAGTTATATGAAGCTATGTCCTTGGTGCATGGGACTTTACATTGAGTTACACAAAGCTATCACCATGGTGCTTGGGACATTTTACTTTGTGGGACTTTTTACATTTTACTAGATTTACATTTTCGTTTGTAAACATGAAACTTCGTCCAAAACGCATAGCTAAAGTTGATTCAAGTCCAATACACCACACTTCAGAACTTAAACATTGGACTTACCTGAGGAAAGGCCCTGCTTGTGTTGGAGAAGAGTCAATTTGAAGTGTGCTGATGAGGTCTTAAAGTGACAGTGGGCAGAATTCCAAAGTTATATGAAGCTATGTCCTTGGTGCATGGGACTTTACATCGAGTTACACAAAGCTATCACCATGGTGCTTGGGACTTTTTACTTTTGTAGGAGCTAGAATTTGTTGTAACAATCACAATATAAAATACAATTTATAAGTCTTATAAACACATTTAGTTTATTGAGCTTTGTGGATAGTTGACTCAAACTAAACACATAACATCAACAAAAATATTGATTTAAAAATTAACAAAATTGCAGGGCATGACATAACGAACCAAGTCATTCGTACAAAGTTTTGCAATTTTAAAAGTATTTAGAACAATTTAATTGAAGTTTTGGAAAAAGAACAATTTGAACATTATGGAGAAAGCTGTGAGGTTCCATGACTAAAGGTGTTAACAACCACGAAATTTCCCATTATTATGGTTTGCAATTTATTTAGATTGATCCTTAGTTTTCATTTGTATGAAAGATTTTGTATAGGCACAACAGAGTGGAGCATTCAACTCAAGTATAACAACAATTATAAAGACGTGGTTTATAGAACATTACATGCACTAAAAAACTCTGCAACGAAAGTCTCCAACTTTATGTGATACTGTCCTCTCTCACTGCAATACTAACATCACTGACAATAACTGACATGCCTTGTGAGCTCTCTGACTTGTGGCTATTGTGTATGTGATGTGCATCATAATTACACGTAACACTGCTTCAATGGCATATTCCTATATTGCAACTTTGTTCCACATCAATACTCAACTCAAGGCTCCTATTTTGTGCATTCAAAATGAACCACCCTTTCATCAGTATCACACTTCATTGTCATTTCATCTAAACTTGATGAGAGTTATCATAAGAAAACACCTCAAACAGATGGATTAAAAACTCCATGTTTATATCAACAAAAGAAAGAAGATACACAATAGCATAAAGGAGTTTTAGCAGACAAAATATAATGCAATCTGAGATCCAAAATTTAGACATTTTACAGAGGATTTCTTCAAATTTTAACAGAATGGTGAACATTTATATACAAGAAAAATGAATTGCCCTTCTACTCTCAGTTCATTTGTTTTTTTCCTTCTTAAAGATTGAGACACCTGTAAAACTTATTAATGATTTTACCGTTCGCTGATCAGTCTCCAAGCTTGGCCTATCTGCAACTCTACATGGGCTATATCCTCTTCCATCCATGCTGTTTTCCCCCCCTTGTCCAAGCACCCAAAGCAAAACAATCCTGGTGAATAATCATTACAACCTGATACTGGTATCAGAGAGCAGTCTTTGTTTCATATACTGTAGCCTAAATGATTGTCTAGGAGGTTGCTAATACACCTGTAAATTTCTGAGAATGTGAAGCGCAAAACTTAATCTTTGTACGTGTAAATGTAAGTTCACACTAAAATCCCTACAGATAA
The DNA here is from genome assembly GCA_001517045.1 of Pseudotsuga menziesii. NCBI lineage: Eukaryota > Viridiplantae > Streptophyta > Pinopsida > Pinales > Pinaceae > Pseudotsuga > Pseudotsuga menziesii. Next base: position 115,476 of record LPNX010859070.1, on the reverse strand, counting down.
TATTTTAGAAGAATATCCTGCATAGAACACCATAATAGATCCCCAAGTTCCGACTCTTCATGGTCTTTAGGATTACTTATATCTTCTGGATTCTGCTTTTAGAATTATACAATTCAGATTCCTACACAGTTACATTCAAATGAATTAAAATTCCACCTCTTATACATTGTCTCTATTTATTTTTTCCATTTCCACATTTGAGAGGTAGATTATGAGAAAATCAAGAGTTACTTGAAGTTTAACATACAAGGTAGGATGCAAATGAACGAGATTAACACACTGAAGATCTTGAATGGTGGGATAAAACAGGGGGGTATTTATGTGGCACATTTGGGAGCTCAGTCTCTGCACCAGATTCATAGAGTTGTAAGTTTGTGTTTTAGCCAAAGTAAAAGAATTAATAACAGACTATTACTGCTTCTGAGAAACAGCTTTCCCCTTCATTATATCTTTCTTTGGATTTTAACCTTGTGAACTGACAATATGCTACAGCTTCCTGGAGATTTTGATGGACAAAAAGACTTTCATTCTGCAAGACTGATACGGCGTTTCTTTGTATCTCCAATTTCTGAAAAATGTGCTGATGTCAGAACATCAGAATCTGCATTCATCATATCAACTAACATGCTTTCTAATGGTTCTTGCTTCATCATATTTCCAGTGGTCGGTGAAAAATTCTCACAATTTCTTTGATTTGCAGGCAGGTTCTGGCATTGTAGTTCAGTCAAGCCTTCACTATAATCCAAGGTCGCATCCCTTTCTGCAGGAGGATTGTAGTTTTGATGTTCAAAAAAGACAGCAGAAGTGCTGTATGAACGACCTGAGGTAGAACTTTTTAGATTATTAGCAGCCTGAGTACTGCATCCTCTCCCAGTCTGCTGCATGGATGTAGGTGATTGAACTGGCATAGGGGTCTGGGTCTTGGCTGTCGGATTTATGCTAAGCCCAGTTGGTGACTCAGACACTGGAGGCCGACATAGCCAGGGATTTGGTGCTTCAGAAAGAGACTGAGGATCCATAGAGAAAGTGGAACCACTAGAACCTGCAGTTGCACTAACAGGTCCTGCCGAAGGTAAACAATGCTTATGGAAAAGCAAATGAGCAATGGTGCGATCAATTGGATTTGTCTCCGTTTCCATGTCATTCACTCCCATACACCTGAACACAGCACAATCATTGCCATAGTATTAAACTTAAAAAAAAATCACTGCCAGCTAAACTTAATAAAGGAAATACAACTCGAGAAATGTATGGTTCAAGTAAGATGTTTAGTGTGCAGAAGTCATGTCCAGTGGCAGTGATGCAAATATGTCAAAACAAACACACTATGTAGAGCACTTACAAATCTGGTTCATTTTCAATGCCATTTATGTTGCCTACTACAGCATCCATACTGTCGAAAGTTATGCAGTAGATCAGTTAATTAGAGGCTTGTTTAGTTTTGCACACATGACTTGCAATGCAGCTGAGTTTGGAACTCAGGGATCTATGGTTTTGAAATGTTTTCTTGTCTTTGGCACACATAACAATATGGTCAGAAGTTTCATGCTTGCTTATGACCAGCATAGATCCAAATCCCAGGCTCTATCAAGCGCCGAGAGGGATCAAATCTTTGGAGGTGCAGACCTCTTCTTAAGTATTGCACTCAACTATCAGCTTTAATGTGATTCAGACCAAAAGGCACATTTTTTTATTTAAAGTCCACAAATAATATTTTTATTATTAATATTTAATACTATTTATGGCTGCATATAATATTTTTTATTTTGTTAGGAAAAAACATTAAAGCATCTCCCCCATACATAGTTTTAAAACCATGTGTAAGGCCCTCCTAAAATCATGGGTTGTTTAGGAGGCTTTGCACATGGCTTTAAAACCATTTGTAAGGCCCTCCTAAACCATGGGTTTTTAAGAGGCCTTGCACATGGTTTAAAACCATGTGCATGACAACCATTTTTTTGCGGATAATTCAATTTTTTATTTTTATTATTTTTTATTATTTTGTTAAGTAGAAACATTACAACATCTCCCCTATATTGTGTTGTTTTTCTCACGGACATTTTTTTATGGCAGATAATTAATTTTTTTATTTATTTTTTATTATTTTGTTAGGTAGGAACATTACAACATCTCAACCATATTAGATTGTTTTTGTGGCCGACATTTATTTTGGAAGATAGTTAAAAGTTTTGTTTTTTATAGCCGACATCTATGTAACTTTACGTAACATTACAACGTTACGTAACGTTATAACGTTACATAACGTTACAAGATCTCCCCCATACTAGACTGTAGAGCGCCTCTCGGCGCAATTACTGTCATTGCTCTAGTTTTGAAACGTAATGACATAAAAACTGAACAATAACGATTTTTTTTGTTTCTGAACCATATTATATCAACTGCTTAATAAAATTACAGCAGCACATCATAGTGCAACTGCAAAGTATTTTGCTTGGGTAGCAAACCTATTAGTCTGGGTTTCGTCACAATTGATAGACATGCACATGCCACCTACTCCAATTTCTTCTTCATGATTTTGACTATTGTTCTTGGTATCACTGACACAGCGCCGTTGCATTGCACTTCTAGCAAGACGAAATAATGCACCTCGAATGCATAACCTTGTTCTGATATCCAACTACAGGAAGAAACAAATTTTAGCAAGAGTGATATTACAACTGTATTCAAAATAAATATCATGCCATTCCTCTAATATGAAGATAGTTAGACAAGATCCACTTATAGCCATTGTTTTACCCCTGCTATGACATTTTGAAGCTGATGAAGTACGGTTGCCTCTAGAGAGCCATCATTATCAATGCAAGTAACTACTGAAGCTGCAGCAGAATTTTCCCGTGGAGTTAATGTATCTGATTCTACACTTAATGACTGCAAAACTTTGCTAGCCCCTTCCTTTGGACTTACAACTGCATGTTGAGACTGATTTTTCTGTGACTGCTTATCAACAGCAGAATGATCCATGGAATCATTCTGACCACCAAATTGCTGCTGTTGATGTTCGATTGCAAGTCTTGCCTGCATCTGCTGCCGCCATCTTAGTTTCTCTATCTTTTCTTGTGGTGTCATATTAGAAGGCCTTGAGGGAATTTCAAAAGGTTTCTTTGTATGCTGTGGTTGATTTGATACATCTGCTGTTAGCTGATAACCAACAAATAGTGATTGAGATTGATCTGACTGAGGTCTAAGATTTGGTAAAGAAGGCATGATAGGCATATAATGCAAAGGATACCCATAGCCTGGATGGATGTATGGAACCTGAGGGTACACCTGCCTTAAGGAATTAGCTTCCCCCAATTGCTTCTGTGTGGCATGCACTGGAGAAGGGAATATTTGTAGAGCTGATGACACTGAATTCTGCATCTTTGGAGATATAGACTGGTGCCCTTGAAAACCTGTGGAATAAGAGATAACAGGTTGCATGCTCTGTGTAGCTTTTTTATCAGAGAGATGCTTCTTGTGCTTGTCTTCAGGTTGTTTGTGACTTGTCTGCTTTCTGTACGAATTAGCCTGTAATAATGATAGTGAAGTAAGATAAACAATGTAATATAATTAAAATAACTGCTTATGTTTTACAGTTGTGCCCTAAAATAGTCAAACAAAATTTGCATCCTAAGCACTGAAAATTCAACTCAAGAATATTAAAAGCTGCACCACTAGAAGATTACCAACTTGTTTGAACTTATTACTTGCCACTATATTGTTCCAAGTGGAAACGATATCAAACACAAGAAACACTTTATATGCTTAATCTAAGAAGTACAACAATCAAAGAATTATAAGTTTTTGTTCCTATAGAATAACAAGCAATGGAGTTGTAACTATGTTATGATGAATCCTGATTACAAAGAGAGCTGTCATTCATAAGGCTAACCAAGTCATAAAATATGACTTTCTCAATGGGCTGTCAAATTAAAATAAAGCCTTTCTGCAGACTTGCAAAACTAGACTTCTCTAATCTTATACTAAAATACATTTTCTCTAAAAAAATATTTTTTGTGTATTGTCCACAAATCTGGCAGACTGCTAGACTAACATCAATGTTCCACCAAGTTTCAGGGACATGGGGGTACAGGAATGGGGCAAGACTTGCTTTGGTTGGAGAGTCCAAGTTGACTCTGGACAAGATTCGTTTTGGCCAGAGAGGCAGAGTTGACTTGGATACAACTCATTTTAGCCGGTGAGTCAAAGTCAACTTTGAACTTCGCCCACCATGAAAAATACAAAAAATGTAGATTTAAAAACAATAAAAATATATTTAGCTTATACATGAGAGATTACAAGATTATAACACAAATACATCTAATATGATGCAAAAATAAACCAAACATAACTAGGTATATCATACAGTGCACATTGCACAAGATATGATCATGATCAATAATCATATCTATTATCATCACTCACTCGTCAAGATTTAAAAAGATTATAAATTGTCATGGACCATGGCTTAGGATTCATGAATGTCCAATGTTAAGACTCCAAGAGTCGAATCCATATGACAAAACACTAGAGCTGGTCAAAATCCTAGCTGGTGTGCTAATGTCCAATATGCTCACTGTTGTGTTTCAAGTTCGAAACATAAGTCAGAAACCCTTCTCATAAGGAAAAAAATCCCCATGCTTTTCAAGGCCATAACGAGGCCCATTGCACTGTTGCAGTAGATCATTAGTTTACTCAGTGCTCATACTTATTGGTTGGTGACTGGTCCAGAGACCTATGCAGAGACCTAGACCAATCCTGTGACAAGGCTCTGAAGTGTGAATCTCTCTTTCGCCAGTGAAAGAGGAAATAGATCTATCAATCCTGTCTTCCATGGGAGTGGGAGGTAGAGTGGAATCCTTAGCTCCACACCCTGCACCTTGCATAAGAAGAAAGGCATGTAAAACTGTGAGCATGTAAAGAATGAAACAAGAACCAGAGGGGGCACATCATTACACTAATCACTCTACAATGTACATAGGCTAAAGCTTGCAGAACTATGGACCAAGTGGAGAAGAAGCCAAGGGGAAGTGAGTAACAAAGGTGAAAAGGCAAAAACCTGTGACTTTATACTCTTTGACTCAACAGTTCTGTGGTTACACTGGAGGTTTATGATTGACTCGGGTGGTTTTGTCCTTATCCAGGCAAAATAAACGGGTTTGTCTGCTTTTTGATGGGCCCAGTTGGTGAACCCAGGTCCAAGTCAGACCCACTGAGTCTAGGTCAAAACAACCCACTTCAGTTACAGGTTAAGCAGACATTGCAAAATCCATGTGGACACAAAGTGCCCTGTTATTGTGGGGGGATGTGGAGACACCCCCCAGATTTTAGAAAATGTCATGCAAAATAGGGGACCCTGTCTGAAATCTTTAAAAAAAGAAAAATTTTAATATATCAAAAATAATGACGAGTCACAAACATGAACAATGAAAGCATATGATTATATTGACATTTGCTTTATGTTCGGATTTTGATTTTAGTTTTTTTAATCTTTGGAGAGTTAAAAACCATTGTGCCTACGCTTACCCTATTTCCTAAGAAATGCCCCACCCTGCACTGAGTTCCCTATCCTGGAAACGTGGGAAGCATGGGGGTGTGCATCCATGTGTAATAACAACTAACATCTTTCACAAATCAAGACAGAATAAAGGAAGTGAAGTAACCAAATAAGCCATGTGTTGGGAAATTATACCAAGGAAAATGCTTGAAGCACATTACCTTGTCTTCTTGCTTGATATCAGTGTCTTCAATTTGAGACCTTGGTGTTCCTTCTGGCCTCTCACTGTTCTCTAATCGCTGCCAATCAGCATGATAAGGAAACTAAGAAACCTCATAAGCAAGAAGCTGCTCAAAGAGACTAGCAAAATCATTTCAGGATCATATTGAATTTGACTCTGAATAGATCACATACAATAACAAACCTATGCATTGTTTTCAAAGCACTCTAAAAACAGCTTTCATTAACTCTGAAATTTAACAAATCCGATACTGCAGCCCAGGACACTAATTGTAATAAGTCACTTAATGAATGTTCTATGCACCTGTTCTTCCAATGAGCATTTGTTCTCTTTCAGTGCATGCTGTTGTGATTGCTCGATGTGCCCAGAAGACTGTTTTTCAAAAGGCTTGTCTGTATTTGAGATACTATCATCCTTCTTACAATAAATCATCTTTGAATCGTCTTTCTGACATGAGGCAAGGAGAGGAGGATTATCACAAGGCATGAATTCCATCTTTAGTTCATCTTCTTGTGATTTCCTTCTGAGTGCTCTTGAATCTTGGCTTGATGAGGCCATTCCCTGTTGAACTGTCCCCTGAGGGCTATTATCAACACAAGCAGAGGAAGATGAGACCCATAGTAATTCATCCACGCTGCTATTCACTGCATGTCCAATTGTAGATTCACAGTTTCTGGAACAAGCATCACTCATGAGGAGAAAAAGGCAAAAATAGTTCTTCAAAGGCAATAACAAACAAACTACGTTAAGATAGCCTAAACAAAGCCAAGAAAGGAATCCACTGAAGAAGATGTGAAAAAGGATAATCAAAACCATTACATGATAACTACTGCATGTGGAATTTATCTAGCCATATACATAAAGTACACTGAAAAAAATAAGTATATCTTTCTATTTGTTGATATCACTCTGGATGAATAATTAACATATACATAGATAGCACAACCATTATATCAAAGTTGCATGCTGATAATGTGCAAAATAAAGTCTTCATGTTTTCACTGGCTACTAGCTGAAGGTAAAACAAAGTGATCAAGTTTAAACAAAAACATTAAAGTTACCTAAGAAGTCTCTCAACATCTTCAAAGTTGCCAATGTTAGCCCAACCATACTCCAGCAGGCTGTAACTATTTTTATCTTCATGCTCATGCCCAAAAAGTTGAAGGTCATCTTCTGGTGGGCAAATATCAGTAAGCGAGAAAGGGCAAGAATTATTCATAATTGTTGCATCCCTGTCCCCAAGTATAGAATCCCCATTCTCAAGTATAGAATCCTCCCTATAAATGCCTGTAATCAAGTCATTCTCATCTGACCCTAGTTTTGCATCTGTGTAGCAATCACCACCTGCTCCTTGTCCAGATTTAATCCCCATTCCGGAATTTGCATGCATCGGGTTGTAAGTAGCCTGCTTTTCATCTTGTACATCACACCATGGATCCATATCCAATAACTGAGTTGATGGTTCCTCATTACCATTTGAACATGCCATAACATCCTCCTTTTCCCTGTGCAAAACATTTTTATTCCCTACAGACTTTTGGTCTGTACTTTTAGATAGAACATTGAGATTCTCACTACACGACTTTTTCCTATATTCACCTTTCACCATCCATGTACCTTCTTGTGTGTCTTCAGCATCAGGCACAATATGGTCATCACTCTCCCCAAATCCATCCCAAATCACATCATCAATCTGAGAAAATCACAAAAGAACATATATTCTTAGATCGATCCTCAAGAGTCTTTTTATTTATTTATGGCAGTGTTATATTTAGGCAAGCATTAAACTTTAGACAAAATATTTGCGTAAGAATGAAATAAAGATTAAAAGAAATTGATTCATTTCGAGGCCAAAATATTTCTACATCCAAAAGTGCAAGACTGCAATATTAGATAGCTATAAGATTCTTCAATAGATATGAGTAGACACAGCAAAGGAAAAAAGAAGTCATCAGAAAGCAGTAAAAGTCCTTTATGTGTAGACAATAACAAACGCAATGGATTGACCAGCGCTACAAATAATTGGATAAATTCAGCACTGCTAGAGCCTAGTGGTTGACCAAAAATGTTAGCATTTTGTAGCTAGCGGGTACTTCTGCATCTGGTGCCTAAGTACAGGGGTCCGAGATGATATGGTTTCATCAAATGTCATAAAGTGACTTTATAAGAGCATTTATTAAAGTACTTTATGATGTGACTTTATAATTTGAAGTGAGATGTACTTTATTAAGTTTATAAAGTGACTTTTAAATTATGAAGTGTACTTTTTAATATTTGGGGTAAATGTGACTTTTCGAAAAGAAAGGTGTTTTTATATAGTTCACTTAAGTGATTTAAGTGAACTTGAGATTAAAACACAGGCCTTGATCTTGAAGCCAAGATCAAATCTCAACCGTAGAAAACGAAGAGACATGAGGAGTTACCCTAATGAGAAAATAAAAAGGCCCATTGAGACTTCATTTGGCATACATTCCAAGAGAAGTTGGTGAGTGACTCAAATTCCAAGGCGAGGAGTTCTTGTGTGTGGCTCGAATCCCAAGGAGAAGCTTGGAGAGAGGAGCTCAACTTCCAAGAGTGAGGGCATTTAGTGAGCAGCAGAGAGAAGCAAAGGAGCAGCAACTGTAGTGGGCATGATTCCCAAGGTGTGGGTGTATTTCCCAAGGTATGTACAGCCATTAATGAGAGAGGCTGTACAGTACAAGATGGGGCCGTAGAGCTGACTTGGTGGGCACAGAAATCAAACAAGAGGCACTGTTTTTTAGGCAAGAGATGGCATTTATTGCTGAAGTACTATACAGCTGAAGAGAGGCCGTACTGTTGATATGACTGGGCACTGAAATCGAGGTGAACAGAACTGCTTGAAGACTGTCCTGGGCCATACTGTGCACGTTTTCCTATGCAGCACTTTGCACAGTTTACGAGGTGATCTTATGTGCTTAGATTTTAAGAAATGTTTTGTACTGCACTGTACATTTAATTGCTGTACCTTACAGCTATTGCAAATCAGAGTTTTGACTGCTGCTCATTAATATAATCTCTTTTGGACTGGTTTTCCCCAGGAGGGGGTTTTTCGAGGGTCATTTTTTGACCAAAAATCTATGTTAAAGTGTGTGAACACTGCTGTTTTAAGTGATTTTCCGCTGCTATTAGTGCCTACTTAACAGTATATCATCCTACAGTATTTGTGCATTTATTCCTTGAAAAAGTACATGTGTTTTACTTACTGTTGATGGTCTGATATCAGTGGTTATTAAGTGTTTGACATAAGTTCTCAGTCTAACTTACCAGGATACGGATACAGATTCGGATTTGGATACGGATCCGGATATAGATTCACTAGATTTTTTAAAACCCAGGAGCTGGATACGACGGGGAAACGACAAGTACAAACAAATATAAAAATATTTTTATAGTAAATAGAAAAATAGAATGAAGAAACAAACTATTTAGAAAACACAAGAGTAGAACTATAAGTTATTGCCAAAAAAGAGAGTTCATGTACCATAACTGATAATTTGATAAGTTGTGATATTGATAATTTTAAAAACCATTTCAGCATGAACTTGAAGCAGGTCATAATAGTGTTTTTGTGAGCCACATTCAGCCCCTATCAGTAGGGAATAAACTTATAAAGTGGTTTTCTTGAACGCTGTGGTAAGACTACAGAACAGTGTACGTGAAGTGAGCAACAACATAGTACATAAAGACAATTCAGCCCTTGACAGCAGACCTTGACCATAAATATATATATCAAATAAAAATGTTGAGACACTTGACCATGTAATCTCTCTCTCTCTCTCTCTCTCTATATATATATATATATATCAAATAAAAATAAATATATATATCAGAGTTCAAGAGAATATCTTGACATAAGGATAAATCAGACCTTGAGCAGAAATGGGTTTTACGCTTTTAGCCATTAGGTGTTTAGGGTTTTTTAAGCTTTTCATTAAAAAATAATTTTTTGGGGGGGTCAATGGGTCATAGAAGCACTGGAAGTTGCAGGCTCCGTTTGAAAATTTCAGGAATTGTTTGATTTTTCACAGGATCCATTTGAAAATTTCAGGAATTTTTTTTTTTCACAGGATCCGTTTCATGGGACCAAGATATGTTTCCTCCTACAGGGGATTCGTTTCCGAGGCGGATCCGATCCAGATACGTATCGGATTTGTGGATCCGCGGATCCTACACACTAGGGTGGTGAATCCAGTAACACAGTTCTCAGTGGCTGTGTGTTAACAGAGGTCTGAACTTAGTCATTTTTTCTTCAGAAAATACCACAATTTAACAAAATATTCACTGAGATATAGTATTATACCAAGAAAATATCTCTCCCACATGAAAATCCAACAAGATCAACCTTGGTCTGTCTCCAGTTAATCAGATATTTTGAGTTGGACAGATTTTCCCTAAAATCACTAGTCTTAGTTTAACAAGAATAAGCATGTTAATTCTAACAGTCTTCTACATGTGAAAAACAATTACTCAGGAAATTACTGTATCTGATAAAGGAGATCACTCCCTAAATACTTAAGTTTGTCAAATTAGTGATAGTGCAGTTTCATGAAAAATTAAATCAAGGAGTTCCTGAACTGCAATGAAAAAGAGTTAAATCAAACATAATAATGGCTTTAAAAAGGTAAAACATATATTGGCAAAAGGATTAAAAATTTAAATACAATAGGGATGTGGCAACTTCAATGGTTCCATAGAGTCAGAGTTATAAGAGAGAGCAACTGTTTTTTTCTGATAGTTTTGCAGAACCTGTAGGAAAAAAAACATCTGGCTATTTGCTTTTTTTGTTAATGGACACGAACACATTTTCCAATTATAAGCAGGATGCCCATTTTAGTTGTAGATATCAAGGAAAGAGAAAGTTATCACAGAAAATTATTACCGGCCAAGTTACAGAACCATTCACGCATTGGGAAACAAGCATAAGTCAATTGCAAGAAAATAAAAATTTCATAACGTAAATACATGCTACGACTCCTCTCCAAGCTTGTTGATGAATAAGAAATTATTTAAGGTGATATAAAAGTATAATTATTAATAATGTAATGAACATAAACGTTCATTAATAAGGCTAAGATCTAATAAGCTAGAATAGTAATTATAAATAATGGTCCCCTTAAATTGTTCCATCAATGTTATTCAATAGGTGATTCCAGGATCAAATAGAAACTCTGAAAACTCGGGATCGAGCTATCATGCATTTACCTATATTGGATCGGTTCAGTCCAGTTTCAAAATATTTGTTCCAACAACGAATCTTTGGAACCCATTTTTTTGAAAGGATGATGGATGAAAAATTGTCTCCAATTCATCGTATAGGTAATCTCTTTCCAGTCCCTTATAAATACTTTAAAATTGAATATTCTATCAATAGGCAATCAACTTCCAAAATTGATCTACTTTGGGAAACTTTCTCAAGGAATTAATCAATAATTGCCTTCACAAAATGATCTACAAAGTATTAGGAAAGGAATAGAAAACATAATTAAGAATGAATAGCGAAGGCGGAGGAAGGATATTTCAAGTACCTATGTCGTATGCCGACTACAGAGAACTCGCGGGTTCAATTCTTGCTGGATGCAGGGGAACCGCACATAATCATTCTTTATGGAATGGAAAAAGTATGAGGGATAACAACAAACATTTGAAGAAGACCAAACCTTTAGAAATGGAAAAAGTATGAAGGATTACAACAAACATTTGAAGAAGACCAAATCTTTCATTTTATTGAAAGGCTTGGTACTGTTCAGTTAACCAATACACGGGCTCTTCATGGTGCTTTCAGACCAATAGGTTTCATGTTATGTCAATTTGAACTTGCTCGATTGGTAGGCCAATTGTCAAGTGCTACACTAAACATGTATCAATAACACATTGCACTCTTTTCACTCATCATTCAGTTTTCACTTCTGAAATATTCCAGTTACTTCTTTTACTAGGTTTTAGTGCTTACTTGATCTGAGTTAGATTGCATAACTTTGAATGTGTATACTTCAAGTGGTATCAAAGCCCCATTTTCATGAATATTCCATTGTGTAAACAAGCTTCAATTCTGATTTTTTGTTGCTCTGAGTGGAAGGTTTGGTTCATAAAATTTGTCAAACACTTGGCAAACTTAAGAAATCTGGGTTTTTGTTAGATGTTTTTTTTCCGAAGGTCGAAAGCTCTTCCTGTTCAAACTTGACCCTTTTCTTGTTGCTTTTGCTCCATAGCTAAAATCTCTCTAACCTGCAAATTCACACTAACTCTGCCTTTGGTCACACCAAGTAACTCCTGTTATTCTGTCTTTTGGTATCAGAATTTGACCCCACATTCAAATCATACCTTAAACCACATAAAAAAACATGTCCATGCCATGCCTATCTCTGCCTCTTCTATGCCCTAGCCACATTTGTTCTCTGGTGATCCACATTTTAATCAATCGTTCTCGAGACTATACCATTCCCACAACATGCCTCCTTCTCAAAATCCCCAAAATCTATGCATGTGATCTAAAACCCAACCTGGAATCTTTGTTCTTTGCCTCTAGGTTCCCTCGAAATCATGACCCTGTGTCTGGCTTCCATCCTGAACTAATTCATGAGATCGTCCTTTATCATGGACCTACAATACAACTCTTGTTCAGTCACACTCTTTGGAGCCATTTCTGCCCCCAATTTGCATGCCATTAACAATGTTCTTGGTAACCTAACAACTAATTCAAACTAGGAACCCAATTTGTGCCATAAATGGTTCAATTGATGTTCTTGCTACCACGATGTAAATCTCTACTGAAAACCCTATCCTCGAAGAAGAGGATTGTCTTGCATGAGGACACTTGGATAGCGAACCACCATGGAAGTGGGAGCATTGGACTTGGTTGGACTAACATCTTGTTGGAGAGTGCACAATCTTGGAGGAAGGGCATTGAGCCCTAGGAGGATCATGCTTGGAGGGCATTGCGCTTTGGGGGTTGGATAAACCCTAGTTTCACAAATGTACATCCTTGTATTTTAGAGTGCTCCATGTGGGATTGTCTTGTTGGTTTCTTGTATGCATCTTCCACACTTTGATGGGGAGGGTACGACAACTGCTGAGGAACACCTAGATAAGTTCATCGTTTTTCTTGAATATTTTAATATTATACATGAAGATATTAAGATGAAATTATTTGTCTAAAGTTTGAAGAATGAAGCACAATACTGGTGTGGTTATTTTCCCATTTGCACATATAGCTACATTCATCGCCTTTGTGCATGCTTTTACAGAAGAATAGGGTAGCAAGGAGTACCGATTTTTTGTTGATTTTTCTTCTCTCGTGAAAATGGATTTTGAAACAAATGGTGAGTTTAACAATAGGTTTGCTAAAGATTATGCAGAGATTGAGGCATTACTCAAACCAGATGAAGCTTGTGCTTTAGATCTACATTTTTGTGCTTTGATTCTAATTTTGTGTTGCTTTTAAATAAATTATGTTGAAAAATAACTCTGAAGGTCCTCACTCATATTTTTGGTGTGGGTGTGATGAGGAGGACTTAGACATTGTCCTTGTATATTTATGTAATGAGTGAATGTTATATAAATAAAGTGATGTTTCATACTTTATAGAATGGGTCTCACTTAAGTGATTATTTAATAATTAAAGTGAATTAATTATAAAATGTGAGTGCGTTAAATGATGCCCATTGATTTTGTAAATGTATTTCAACCCTAGATTAGGTGGTTAAGATAGATGGTTACAATTTTTAAAAGTATAAAACAAAAAGAGAGAGGACAAATTGAACACAAGCCATTAATGAAGAGAGAGGAAGAAGAAGATTGAAGAGAGAGGAGATATATTAGATTCTGATAGGCAGATCTTGGAACAGAAATAGTCTTCACATAGATTGCACAAGAAAAATATAGAGAAGAATAATTGTTATTACACAATGAGTTGAAGAACAATATGAGAAATCTTCCATTACAATAATATTCACATTATGGGTGAATATATAATACAATCATCAAGGAATAATTCGAATACCTGAAGAGGCAGTTGAATCTACCACCTAGACTGACTTAGGAGCTAACTCAGTGTGGGAAAATCACCACTAAAGCTAACTAGTGCAACTCCAGATCACTAAAATAGTTAATAACCAATTAACTAAAGAGGGTAGGTGAACAAAGGCTCACAACCAGTTAACTGAAGAGGGTAGGTGAACAAAGGCACCTATATTCCCTTGAATCATGCAAACTGGCGCTAGAGACACTGGAAGTGATCTAACTGATGGGGATCGGAGCACAACTGGACATGACTGAATACCTACCGGAGTCAACTACTGGACACTGCTGGTGACGCTCCAAGTGGATTCCTAAATTACATGGATTGATCCCTGGAGCACCAAAATACATGCAGACAGGCACAATAAGTGGTAGATGTCTAGTAGATGTGTCCCCCATGCACTGGTGAAGTGATGAAGACCTCCTAAGCTAGGGAAATAAACAAATAAACTAATGTGGTCAAAGGGGGAATTAATAATAATCCTAACACCCCCCTTTATGTTGAAATATTGTAACTTCGAAGAATATTATATTCTATTTTATTATGGTAATTTATTCGAAGATGTTTTATTCCTCCGTCGAGATGTTATTATTGTATTTGGTCGTCATAGAGTCATGAGTAAAACCTCCCTTGTAAGTCAGGTAGATAGAACCCTCCATAAAGTAATATTATATTTTTTTAGTCTTCCTAGGTAAGTCGGCCCAGTTAAGTTTGTTGGGGCCGACCTAGTTAGTGAAAAAGTCAAGTGGAAGATAAAGCAGTGTAGTCAGACTCTTTGAATACTCGCGAGTCTTGCCGAGTGACCACCAGGACGAGTACTCGTGACATACTCGCAGGGTAAACTCGCCACTCGCCGAACTCGTCATTTACTCGCTGAACTCGTCACTTACTCGCGAGTCCGTTGACTGTTTGACCGTCACTTTTGCATTTTGGGGGGAACGTGGGGAGGGAATAAGCCCCCGAAACAACACTGCTCTCCCCTGTCATCTCATTGAATAGTTTGGCTTCCCCCGAGTTGTTCTCTTTTGCCCCCTAGCTATTATCAATTTATCAGTTGTCTGTGTGTTTGGAATTTTGGAGTGTCCGTGCACTGAGGAAGGTCGCTAACACTGGTCTGAGCATTTTCAATTTTTATTTTTTTTCATTGAACTTCTATACTTTGGATTTTATAAATGTAAGGCGATGGCGCTGCCATCAGTAGTTTGGTTGAAGAATGTGATTGCTCGTGGTTAGGATAGGATGATGATAGTGTATTTTTTACAATTTGCTTTTCATTTTTTTAATATTTTTAATAATTGTTAATTAATGAAATTTTCTTATTATCTTTTTTTTTAATAATTTTATGGTTTTTATAATTTGTAATTAATAATTATACTTTGTGATTTCAAGTGAGAAAACACTTATCGTTAAAATGCATTGCTATGTCTTTTTATCAATTTTTTGAATTGTTATATGCTTATATATTAAATTTTAATTTTTAATATATATGTTTATATATTATTTTTTAAGTTACTATATTTTTAATGTTTTTCATATTTGTCGAGTCTTTGCCGAGTCTTATCTGAGTCTTATCCAAGTCACCAAGTCTGCCGAGTCCCAAGCCAACCGAGTATTTGCCAAGTCCAAGTCTGACTACACTGAGATAAAGTATAAATAGGAGTGATGTGCTCCTCATTTGGACACACACTCACTTGTGTAATTCGGATAGGAGAGAGAGAGATATCTGCAAGGAGAAGGAGCACTTGTTTGGGGTTTTTATCTTTGTACTTTTGATCATCTATATTAAGGAAGTTTTGTTGGGTTTTTTTCCCCTAGAGGGTTTCCCAAGATAAATCTGTGTCTATCTTGTGATTGTGTTTCTTTCAGTGATCTTGTATATGCTATTGTTGTGAAATTGAATTGAATACTAATGTTGTGTTTTATTGCAAATTTGTATTCTTACCTAGTGACTCTATTGAGTTCGAGAACACCTAGAAGACATCCAAACCAGTCTACTTATCCATTCTTGGACAAGGCTGAAGAACTATTTCATCAAGCAAGAGCTAAAGCTTCTCCTTTGCAAATAGATAGCAAGGTGGAAGTAGTTCTTCTAGTGTTGTTATTCCTTTCACTTCAATACCTCACATTCTAATTCCATTGGTTTCGGTCCCTACAATTAGACAAACGTCTCCTATGGATTGTAGCACAGTTATTGGGTATCCCAATGTGTTGTCGGATATGGGTTGGTGCAAGATTGTGCCTAAATTCTAGGTAATAATGTTATTTCTATAAAATGGCATCTTGAAAAAGTTTCTATCTCTTGGATAATTTCCATGTCACTCATGACGATGTTATGATGAAATTATTTGCCTAATCCCTTTAAGATGAGGCATGTAGATGGTATTCAGGATTGACTAACAATTCCAGTATTACTTGTGTTAATTTTCCATTAAACCAAGATCACGATTTCCGCTTCCAGTAAATTTACTTCACACAGATTATTTGCACAGAAAACAATATGTTCCAAATATGAAAAACTTATGAATGGAAATACACTAGATTAAATCAACAAAAATGCACAATAGCATACACATTTGAACACATATTTCTAGGCAATGCCCTAAAAAAAACCCGAAGGAAAAACTAGACAACTGAGAAAGAAATTTTATTATGCTCACAGAAAAAAACTCAAGAATATTACAACATTACTTACAACAGCAAGAAATCTGTACCAATGCCTATAAATTTGTGCCTAATTGATGTACGGGTTGTACAGCCTCCAACAGCAATTTAGATGCCTCGAAAAATATGCCAAATCAACACCAAACAACATACAAACAATACAACCCAACAATAACCTCACACATGCGGTTGTACAAGCACGACCATACATTGTTGTATGGACAACAAGCTCCTCGATTTTTGTGCCCAAGTTTTCTTGGTAGTTGTGCCCTCTTCCCTCTTAATACAAGTCTTCCTCTCTCTTCTTCCCTTTCATCTCTCCAAAACTTCTCTTCACTCAAAATATGTGTCTCTCCACTCTCCTTAGGTCTCTTTTTTAATTTAATCAATAAGTCTTCACCTTCTAGTTCCCAAGGGTCAAGATTAGATCTTGGACTTACTAGATCAATGGTCGTGAATTAATCTCTCATTGAGATGACTTAAATCTCTTAAGTCATTCAAACTTTATAAAAGTCACTTTATTAAGTGTTCACCTAGAGAGTGTCGCTCGAACACTTCCACACGCTAGACATCACGATTGTAGAAGTACTTGTTTGGGCTACCCAACTCAAAAACTAGCACTCCCTCTTAGTGAGGAAGGTACGTTTGGAACCTCCACCTGGATTTGTCTCCAACCCCATCACTCCACCCGCTATTGTGGCTACTACCTATTGTTACCACCTGAGTTGCACTCAGCTGGATTTTCAAGTGAGCCGCCAAGGGCCTTTTTTCAGAGTTCAGAAGTCCATTCATGCCTTCCAAGGCCCTTTTTCACTTTTTTACCACATGTTCATACCTTGCGAGGAGATTGTAAAAAATGTGCTAGTATGGGTTTTTCATAAAGAACTTGGCTTCCTAGGACTTAAACATCAATCAGGGTATTCCAAGGTGATTTTTCCTTGTTAATTATATGTCGTTGAATAAATGACATAATTTTCAAGTTTTTCACCTGCTCCTCCAAAGATGGAATGGTCGTCTTGGTGGTTAAACCCTAGTAAGTTATTAAAGTTCATGTGTCAATGTATATGAACATGCTAGACATTAATATTGAGTCATATGGACATGTGTTAAGTGCCCCTAGGTTTTATTTCAAGTTTTGAGAAAAATAAAATTTCCTGTAAACTTAGGCTATTTTTTAATAGGTTAATTGAGAAAATTATAAATGTAATAAAAGTGTGGTTAGAATTCGGATTTTGCCAAGGGGTTGCTCATTTCTAACTCAGAGCACCAGTTTCACCCCTAAATCCACTTTTCCTAAGGTTTAAGTGATAAATTTATCACTTAAGTCAATCTCCAAAAAATAAAAAAATCAATTACAACATTAGAATAATTAAATTTGAGAGAAAATCCAAAATCAGTGGATTCTTGTCCGATTTGATTGAAATCAGCTTCATTCGACTTCCTTGAATGAGGGCGAGTTCTCTCCTTCACAGAAGCATGAGCTTCAATGGTGATTGAGATAGCTACAAGTTGATCTGGCCTTGGAGGTTATGCCCCCTCTTGGTGGTTGACGTCTTGGTTGAGGTGTGAATCAATGATTGGGTTGGTGCTTGGTAGGTGGAGATGTGGTAAACCTCATAGGTGGTGGCGCCTACCACTCCCAGCTCCACTCCCATTCAACTCTTGTAAACTCCTCCTCTTTCTTAGTTGATGCCCCCTCCATCTCCAGTGGTGGTTGCACCCCCCTGGGCCTATTTTGGCTATAAATAAAGCAAGGCTCTCTCCCTTTCAAGTTAGTTGGAATATGTTGGGAAGAGCTTGCGCATCGTAATCTGTATTCATTTGAGAAATAAAAAGACTTTGGAGGTCTAAATTATGATGTGCTATGGCTGAGTGAATGTATTATCTTCTAGTTGTATGGAGGTAACTTGTATTTGAACCATATGCATGCTTTGAATCTTGTGTAGCTTACTTGAAGGGTTGGTATCAACGTTGTGAGATAGGTTAATCATTTTGTTTAATGAGTTAATCTATTGAGTATAAATATTTAGAGATCTTATTGAATGCTTCATTTGCTTACGAATGCTTTTATATTGATTTCTAAATACGTATGCTTCTACATTCGATCTATGTATTGTGAGTGTGATATGCAGGTTGTCGTGATTGGAGAGGTGGAAGTTCTTGTTTGATCTCTCTTCCTTTCTTTTCTAATAGTATTTTTTGCAAATAAAAGTTCCTCTACACACCACATGTGAAGGCCCAAGGATCCTCTATTCTCCAGGCTTCCCTTTCTTTCCTTCTCCCCTTTTTTACGATTAATTGTTTTTGGTTTTTCCTTTGAAAGGCACTCGTAGATCTGCATTCAAATTCATATTTCAAGAATAGATCCTAAAGTTGCTTTTCCTTTACAAGATCTAAACTTGTCTTGCAGATCACTATTATTTGTTAGTCCATATCTAAAGTGTTATCTTACTTATTCAAGTTATTGTTAGTTTTTGTACCTAGGAATTTGTTCCCTAAGTGACTTTTTGCCTAAGTCACTTAGAAAAGGGAAAAAGGTGACCCTCACATTAAAAGCTACTTAATGAGACTTTATAAAGTTAAAGTCACTTTTTGATAAATTTAAGTGGGTGAGTAAATTTATTTAAGTGATTTAAATAAATGTGATTTTTACTCTCATTGAATCTTAGCCATTGGATTGGATCTTTCTCCACCGTTGGATTAAATTCCCACTTAGGGTTTAGACAAAATGGGTTGAGGGAGGCAAAACACTTTACTTTTCATTTTCTTGAGAGGAGAAGAAAGAAGAGAGAGCTGAAGAAGGAGAGTGGGCACGATTTTCAGACACCCTGCTAAAGAGATTTTGGTGGGCACGAATTTCAAGACTGCCTTTATTGTTTTGCACAGAACCCGAGGTGTACGGACTGCATTTAATGCATAGTTTTCGAGGTGTATGAACTGCACAGAAATCGAGGTACGGAGTGCATTTAATGCTCAATTTTCGAGGCGTACGGACTGCACTGCTTTCGAGGTACTGACTGTATAGTTTTCGAGGTGTACGGACAGCATTTAATGCTGCTGTACGGATTCCGTACAGTACGGATTTTGGCACAGTTTTCTAGGCAGATTTTGGCACATAAATCAAGGTAAATGCTGGCACAGTTTTCGAAATAAAACAGGGCACAGAAATCGAGGCCGTACAGTTGTACGGACTGCTGGTATTTTCCTGCACAGTTTTCAAGGCTATGCTGGGCACGTTTTTCAAGATTTTGAGATGAAATCTTGGGTGGAGATAAGTTAAATTTTCACTGTATTTCTGTTCTAATTTTTGCTGAAGAAAATAAAATCTCTCTCTCTCTCTAACTGGTTTTCCCCGTGGGGGTTTTTCTAGGGCTTGATTTTGGCCAAAAATCTCTGAGTCTTTCATTTTATGGTGTGATTGTTAAATGTGTTTTTCAGCCTGTTAGTGTATTTTACTGTGTGTTTAATTGTTCAGTAAAATTTCATAAGTAACCTACAGCCAATGCAAAACCGGATGTAGGTGAAAACCACGAAATGCAACATAAACCAGCAAACAGTAAAACGCAAAATTTCTTCATGGTATCAGAGCTTGGGGGCAAAAAACAGTGATAGTTTGCAGACACATAGAAATTTTCAGATCTCAGATATTTTTAGTATTTTACCTTCTGTCAGTGAGCAGCACTTTGTTGGGATGGTGTAGAGATGGCTACAGGTCTTAGACTGGAGGATAGGCTGGATGGGACAGGAAATTTTGTGTCGTGGAAGGTCAGAATTTTACTGATACTGGAGGAGAATGAGTTATGGCCGGATATAGTTAGGAACACTACAGCTAACCCGGTTGTCATTCCCGCATCAGCAGATGCAGCAGCTCTATCAGCGTTCAACAAGAAGGACTGTAAAGCTAGGAGGATCATTCTAGATACAGTTAAAGACCACATAATCCCTCACATTTCAGGCAAGACTAGGGCACACTTGATGTGGTCAGCCTTGATCAGTTTGTATGAGAGTTCCAATGAGAACAAGAAGATGGTTCTCAAAGAGAAACTCAAAAGTATAAAGATGAATGGGGGTGAGGGAGTCACAGCATATCTTACCAGGATTTCTGCAGTTCGGGATGAACTTGCAGCGGTTGGGGAGGTGGTAGCCCCTACAAAGCTAGTACGCACAACAGTGAATGGGGCTTCAAAGCCCTGGGGTGCATTTGTGTAAGCCATAGTGGGCAGAGAGAACCTACCTACCTGGGATAGACTTTGGGATGACTTTGTGCAGGAGGAGACTAGGAGAGGTCTTGTACAGGGCAGTACATCTCACAGTGGGGTTGATGACGAGAATGTGGCTTTGGCAGCTAAGGGCAAGAAGAAGAAGGGTCCCAAGAAGGGTGGGGCCAAGCAGCACCAGCAGCAGCAGCAGAGTGGGCAGAAGAAAGACTTGAGTAAAATCAAGTGTTATGCATGTCAAGCATTTGGGCACTATGCTTCACAGTGTCCAAGCAAGAAGAAGAAGAAGGGACAGGGACAGCAGACAGCAGCCTCAGCAGAGGTTGATGAGTTTGGTGATGCATTTCAGAGGGAGTTTTCCCTATATGCTGGACAGATGGAGAGAGAGAGAGTCTCTTTAGCCACCAGCACAGATATGGATATGGATAGTGAGCATTCATTGTTGGCAGGTCATCAGGGAAGTCCATCCACCTCTACTACTTGGTATATTAACAGCGGAGCCTCGAGCCACATGACTGGAGCTCGAGAGATGTTCTCGGAGCTATCTCAGATAGGTAGAGATGTGGAGGTTGTCCTTGGAGACAACACTGTTGTTAGAGTTGTTGGTCGGGGGACCATTACATTTCAGAGGGAGTCGATGAGTCTCATGACTCTGAGGGATGTGTTGTATGTCCCTGGGCTGAAGAAGAACCTTGTGTCAGTTTCCACCATTGAGGACAGGGGTCTTGGGGTGTGCTTTTCAGATGGGAGAGTGCAGGTGTATCCCAGGGCTACAGGTATGTCTAGTGCCATGGACATTGGAGTCAAATGTGGAAAGTTGTACAAGCTCTTATTTCAGCCACAGTGCGCTCTAGCACACAGCAACAGCAGTGAGCTATGTGAGCTTTGGCATCGGAGGATGGCCCACCTACATCACCCAGCTCTCAGATTGTTGAGGAGCATGGTTACAGGATTACCGGAGTTCAGCATTGAGCAGAGTGATGTGTGCAGGGGGTGTGCTTTGGGAAAGTACACCAAGACTGCTTTTCCGAGCAGTGACACGAGAGCTGCAGGGGTGCTAGATCTTATCCATTCTGACATATGCGGTCCTATATCATCAGTGTCTTTGACAGGTTTTGAGTACTACATTAGCTTCATTGATGACTACTCCAGGAAGACCTGGATCTACTTCTTGAGGAGCAAGAAGTCCTCACTTGTGTTGAGAGTCTTCCAAGGGTTCAAAGCCCTTGTGGAGAAGCAGACGGGGACGAAGATCCGGATGTTGAGATCAAACAATGGGGGTGAGTATACCTCCAAGGAGTTCAATGCATTCTGCAGACAGGAGGGCATTCAGAGACAGTTGACAGTTCCTTACACTCCTGAGCAGAATGGAGTAGCAGAGAGAAAGAACAAGTCGATTGTGGGGGCAGCCAGAGCGATGCTTCATGATCAGGGATTACCTTTCTTTCTATGGGCAGAGGCATGTAGCACTGCAGTTTATCTGCAGAACAGGAGTCCTCACAGGGCAGTGGGGAGTAAGACTCCTGAGGAGATCTATTCAGGAAAGAAGCCTGAGGTGGGCCACTTTCGCATATTTGGCTCATTGACTTACTCTCACGTCCCTTCTGAGAAGAGGACGAAGTTTGATCCCACCGCAGAGAGAGGCATATTTGTGGGATATGACGAGACTTCGAAGGCCTATCGGCTTTACTTACCTAGCCAGAAGAGAGTTGTTGTCCGACGGGAAGTGAAGTTTGATGAGGAGAGAGCCTTCAGGAAGTTTAGGGAGTTAGAGCAGGGGGAGACACCAGCTCCCACACCTCAGTTGGTACAGGCTTCTTCAATGCAGCTATTAGGTCCACAGGTTTCTGGAGTGACTGGATCACAGGGTACAGGCACAACTTCTACAAGTTCAGTGATTCAGGTGGCTAGCACTTCAAGGACAGTTTTAGGGACAGGTTCAGGGTTGAGTCCTCAGATCACAGGTTCATCAGGTACTGGTCCTCGGGGTGTTGGACCTTCAGGTACTGGGACTTCCTCAGATGAGGAGAGCCCAAGACCAGTTTGGGAGGAGCAGTCTTCAAGGAAGAGGAAGCCTAAGTGGCTTCAGGAGACCTTGAAGGAGAGTGGGCACGATTTTCAGACACCCTGCTAAAGAGATTTTGGTGGGCACGAATTTCAAGACTGCCTTTATTTTTTTGCACAGAACCCGAGGTGTACGGACTGCATTTAATGCACAATTTTCGAGGTGTGCGGACTGCACAGAAATCGAGGTACTGACTGTATTTAATGCTCAGTTTTCGAGGTGTACGTACTGCACAATTTTCAAGGTACGGACTGCATAGTTTTCGAGGTGTACGGACATCATTTAATGCTGCTGTACGGATTCCGTACAGTACGGATTTTGGCACAATTTTCTAGGCAGATTTTGGCACATAAATCAAGGTAAATGCTGGCACAATTTTCGAGATAAAACCGGGCACAGAAATCGAGGCCGTACAGTTGTACGGACTGCTGGTATTTTTCTGCACAGTTTTCAAGGCTATGCTGGGCACGTTTTTCAAGATTTTGAGATGAAATCTTGGGTGGAGATAAGTTAAATTTTCACTGTATTTCTGTTCTGATTTTTGCTGAAGAAAATAAAATCTCTCTCTCTAACTGGTTTTCCCCGTGGGGGTTTTTCCAGGGCTTGATTTTGGCCAAAAATCTCTGAGTCTTTCATTTTATGGTGTGATTGTTAAATGTGTTTTTCAGCCTGTTAGTGTATTTTACTCTGTGTTTAATTGTTCAGTAAAATTTCATAAGTAACCTACAGCCAATGCAAAACCGGCTGTAGGTGAAAACCACGAAATGCAACATAAACCAGCAAACAGTAAAACGCAGAATTTCTTCAGTTATTTATCTATCATAACAAAAAGCTTGATTAGTAGGTAGCTTCCGATTTTTAATTTCATATCTAGCAATCTTAGTGCTTTGATTTGTTTTGCTATCCTTAAGAAGCAACAAGGACCCTGAGAAATTAGCTTTCTAGCTTACTTTCTTAGTCATTTTTCACCTAGTTTTTATCATTTTTACTTAGATATTTTTCGGCAAATTCTGGTAAGTTTTCCCAAAGCACTCTTTAAGTGTTTTGGGGCATGTTTAACTAATGTTTGCTTGTTGTGTTTGCAGGTTTAACGAAAAAAAGAGGAAGAAGCTCTAGCAAAAAATCAAATAATTGAGGAAAAAGAAGACTAACGAAGCTCCTCTTTGCATAAAATTTCAATTTTTAAAGTTGTTGTAAGCCTTTGGATCCGGATTATAAGGACCTAAGTGCACTTCTTCCATCATTGTAAAAAATTAATAAAGTTTTCAGTAGGCTCCTAAGATCCCACTCCTCATCCCCCCCCTTGGAAGATTCGTGTTGGTGTCTTTTTTTCATGATTTTTTTAATTTTTAGCTAGTTCAACTTGTATTTCCTGTTTATTCTTTTTATGCTATCAAAGTAAGGAATTACTTACCCCACGCTCTCCCGAGTATCTCGAAAGGGGGAAAAAGATTTGTGGTAGGAACTAATTAGATAATCTTTCATTTTGTTGCTTTAGTGTTTAAAATTTACCCGACTGTGCTCTCCCGAGTATCCCGAGAGGGGCAAAGAGACTCTCAACCATGAATTGGTTTATTAATAAAGATAACACATTAGGACTTTCAAATAAAATTAACGAAGGCTCCTTCCCCGTATGCTCTGCACCGCTGCAGCTTGTCTAATCAGTTGGTTGTACTGGAAAGGGATACGAGTGACTATAATAATAGGACAACCCATATAAGCTCGTTTCTTGAGAAATCGAGAGGTCGCAAAGGGTGGACACCACAGAGTCAAGGGGCTGCTCCAAGCAGGTTATGCCTCACCCCGTTGGACACTAGGTAATACTGCTTTAGCGCTCATTTCAAAAGAGATTTCCTTATTGGCCCAAACCCACAATTAACCCACTCCCTTAATCACTCATTTCATAAATCTAAAATTTACCAACCGAGACACTGCAATACTTTCACTTAGACTACACTAGCAACCCTTATATACAAAGAACTTTCTTCATTTGGCACTGGTCTATTCTATTCTATTTTTTGCATAAGTTAATTTTGCAATGTGTCTTGAATGATATGTGTCTATTTCTCTAAAGGTTGCTAAGAGTAATTTATGTGCAGTAATTGGTAGGTAATATTTTAATTCATTCCACTCTAAAAAACTCCTAGAAAATCAGTTGTTTCATACTTTCATAGTTAGAAGCCACCTCAAATTATCTTTCACAGGGTCCACCCCCCTTGGCTTCGCTAGGAGTTGGCGTTGACGAAGAAGCTGAGTATCAGGTGACAGCACTTGGCTCAAGCTTTCCCCCAAGGTCGCACCCAGTGCCTTGAAGATTTCTGCCACATGACCCGAGGTGTGAATTAGGCGGCAACACCTACAAACCAAAAGCCTCTCTGCCACCTACACTGGATCCTATGTTGAATACATGTTCTTACAAAACATGCTCTAAGAAGTCTCCTCAAACTCCTGAGCATCTAACTGAGTAATCTCGTACTAAATGACTCTCCTGACGATACTGAAAGAACCCACACAACCAACTATCCTTGATATTGGCACGGACCCTGAATCCAAGATCCCCTTAGATCCAATCTCAAGCTGACCTAGCAACTTGTACAATCTCCCCTGTCCGACACCAAGCATTGTTGTTGCGTCATGGGTAGCTCCCTCCAGATATATGACCACCTATCCACACTAGAACACAACTCCATATCCTTAATCCTCCAAAGTTGATACTGAGAGAAAACTAACCTTCAACTCAAGTACTAATAACACCTCTACCACCTCTAGAGATACTCCTAACTCTAGCTAGAATCTCACAAATCCAACCCCCTTCACTGCATGCATGGTGTCAGCTCCCCTATCGACATAGCAATCTAAATTTGTCTCTAAAAAACTAATGAACATTGACTTCATTCTCGTCATATGGCAAGATGAACGATTGTCCATAACCCATGCTCCAATGTCCTCAAACCCTACACTGAAAGACAAGAGACCAAAGAAAATTCCTTATCAAAATTCTCAACAAAGTCCTCAACCTCAGTCGATGCTACTGTTTATGTCTCATTCTCGACCTTCTTCTTTTTGTTTGGACATTGACTCACATAGTGGCCAGCCTTGTGACATGCAAAGCATTTCACTTTGTCAAGTCCTTCTTTCCTTCTTCTTCCCTATATGAAGAGCAACATTCTCCTCCTCATCCCCATGTTGCTAGCCTATGTGGTTGGAGCTAACTCTTAGCTCCTCCTATATGAAATCATCCCAAAGCTCAAACCATGTAGGTATGTTCTCCCTGGCAACGAGTGCACGCACAAAGTCATGTCGTGGTTTTGAGAAACCATTCAAGGCAATTCTAACCAAATCTACATCATCCACTATCTCACCAACAGCACGCAACACATCACATGGCTATGAAATTATAAAGTACCCAACTTGAATTAGGAGAAACTAGCTCGAATTTGGGTACAGTTTGTCTAAGGTTTACGAAATTTTCCTAACACCTCCTAATTAGCTCACAACTCACTAATAAACATCGGGGAACTTTTATGAAATTTTTAAAAACACTACATGAAGTTTGCACAGCCATATCACCAAATCTACACATAGATCAACCAATAACTCGAATATAAAGCACAATATGAGGAAAAACACTATGAATCTTTATCATGAAATGGATAATTACATTGAGAACACCGATGGTTTCTACAACAACTGCAAATACATAAAAGATAAGAGGGGAAATGGCAACTCCAATGTGAGATCTACTCCAACTAGTGCGCCCTCCACAGTCAAAATTTTGACCCTTACTTGCAAATCTGCTCTCTCAAGTGCGCCCTCTATTGATTTTTCTAAGCAGCATCGAGAGCCATTCTCTTAGGAGAATGGGGACACCTGGTCCGGGACCACAGTGTAGACTCAACCCAGTGTTGAGTGACCATTCTATTGAATGGTAGATATCTGGTCCTCAACCATGATATGGACCCAGCTCTACCCTGGGTAGACTCAACCCAGTGTTGCGTAACCATTATGTTGAATGGTAGACATCTGGTCCGGGACCACGATGTGGACCAGTCTAGTACTGGTAAACTCAACTTAGTTCTAAGTAGCCATTCTCTTGGAGAGTGGAGGCACTTGGTCTATTACCAGGAAGGCACTATAAGCCCTAGACTTGGTCTAGGCATGTGCGACACTCTGACCCTTGATTAATGGGCTTTGTGTACTTCCCCAAGGCTTAGCTACCCTTGGTTAAGTTACCCTAGTACCTGATCTTAGTGTCACACAGAGTGTGAGATAAAAGCATTAGTAACTCTCTTGGTTTATGATGATGTACTTTGAATGGAATCAAAAGACCACGGGTGATGACCATAGGGGCACTTGGAAAAAGGCTAAAGTCAAAAGTCAAAAATACATAAGGACTTTTGGACCACAGGAAAAGGGACCACAGGTGAAAGTCAAAAAAACATAAAGGGCCTTTTAGACTACAAAAAGGTAAAAAGGTACAAGTGAAAATTAGAAAAGAATAAAATAATATTATTTTGTTCTTTCCTAATTTTGGTCCACTTACAGGTGACTCAAGGTTATAAAAGAAGATCAAGTCATTTCATTATTACACACTCACTTGCTCTCACAGGTGTTGTTGCTTTTGAAGATCTCTCAGCTAAACCCTCAGCTAGGGTTTCTTCATTTTTTTTGTCTTAAAGGTTTCCTAAAACCCTCATCTTCAGCACTCTTCATCACCGAGCTGCCATCTTCATCATCCTATCTCCACGGGCACCATTTTCGGGCAGCTTGGGTTTCAACAAGAGAGACTCTTTCTCTTCCGCGGGCTGTCTTTATTTTCTGTGGGCGGTTGTTAGATGGCACTGCCCTCTTGCACCTCCGGGCAGGCTGTAGCAAGCCTACCCGAGAGGGCTAGGGCCCTTACAACATCCTCGGGTAGCCTGTGGGCAATCCCGGGAGGGCTGTCGTAACCCTACAGACCCTCCCCGCAGCCTTGGGCAAACCCGTGAGGGTTCTGCAGCAGCCTATAAGGCTATCGGGCTTGTGTAAGGCCCTTGGGCAAGGGTTGCTCGACCTCGGGCAGTAGCTTAGCTGCCACAGCAGGGCAGCCAGAAGTTGTCGGGCAGCTGACAACCAAGTTGGGCAGGGGCAGAAAGGACGGGCAACCTACAGGCAAGCTGGGTAGGGCAAAATAGAAGCCGGGCAGAGCAGATCAGGCAGAGGAAAAGGACGAGCAGCAGTATGGTTGGGTAGATCGAGCAGAGCAGATCGGGCAGAGGAAAAGGATGGGCAACAGTACGGCTGGGTAGATTGAGCAGATCTGCACTGTACAGACGAGAAGATAGTCAGATCTAGGTAGATCTGATAAATTTGGGCAGCCTACAAAATTTGTGGGCAGGAGAGAGAAAAGCCCTAATTTTGAAAAAGCCTTAGTTTTGCATTTTTTATGTAATTCTAGAAATTGATCTTCTGTTTCTGTTGCTAACTCTATTGGGGTTTGTGGAGCTTTTTGAAGAATTTTAAGTCATCTCATTTACGAGATGAGCTACTAATGTTTTTTGGGGGTTTTGTCCTTTAAAGGTTTCCCAAGTGAAAAATTCTTGTGCCCATTGTGTTGATGTGATGAATGTTATTTTACTGCACTTGTCATTTGTTTTAAGTTAGTCTGCAAAAAAATTTAAGTATTCATGCTAATGCTAAAATTCAACATGGTATCAGAGCTTAACATGTGAAAACACAGTAAAGGGACATTGTTGTTGTTTTCCTAGACCTTGGAATAAGATTTGCAGACTTAACATTTGACTAAGTTGCAGGAATGGTTGTCAATATTTTCAGACCGAAAGAGAAGCTCTATGGTTCAGCCAGCTACAACTCCTGGAAGGCCAAGTTAACAGCCATTCTAGAAGAGAATGACTTGGATGACATTGTTTTTAATGTCATTGAAGAGCCAGCATCAAAAGCTGGAAGGCTTGCTTACAAAAGGAAGCAAGGTAAGGCTAGAAGGATCATCTATGATTCTGTCAAAGAGACAGTGATGCCCAACATCACGGCTTTGAAGACTGCTAAAGAATGCTTTGATGCTTTGGCGAACCTATATGAAAAGAAGGCTCCCAGTCAGAAGAGAGTCTTGAAGAAGAGGCTACGAACTTTGAAGTTGAACAAGGATGAAAGTCTCAGTTCTTTCTTCACGAAGATTGCACAGGTAAGAGATCAACTCATTGCTATTGGTATTACTGTTAATGATGATGACCTTGTGCAAACAGTGGTTGATGGTCTCCCAAGCTCTTGGGAAACTTTCATGGCATTCGTCAGTGGACGAGAGAATCAACCAACCTTTGAAAGGCTTTGGCATGATTGCATAGAAGAAGAAGGAAGAACCTCTGGCAAGGTAATCAAGGAAGACAACCTTGCACTTTCAGCAAAGACAAAGAAGTTCAAGAAGCCTTTCCCTCAGCAAAAGAAGGGAAAAAACCTCAAGGTAAGTTTCCTGACATGTCAAAAGTGGAATGTTATAGTTGCCACAAGTTTGGACATTTTGCTAAAGACTGCAGGCAGAACAAGAAGAAACCTAAGCGAAGGTTTCAAGCATCTGTTGCAGAAGCAGAGGAAGAAGAAGATGAAGAACCAAAGAAGAAGAAGAAAACCAAGGCTAACAAAACTGAAGAACCTAGAAGAGAGTACTACTTGATTTCTGCTCTAACAAGTTCTTTCTCATATTGTTCCACTTCTTGGTTGGTGGATAGTGATGCCTCCAAGCACATGACAGGTAACCGTGGAGCTCTCACTAGTTACAGAAAGAAGAAGTTCACCACATAGATAGAACTTGGAGATGACTCCATTTACAAGATTGAAGGAGTTGGCTCAACTTCACTTCAACTTGACTCAAGTATGGTTCTTCATATTGATGATATTCTTTATGTTCCTGGTTTAAAGAAGAATCTTTTATTTGTTGTTGGTTTAGAAGACAAGGGTTACAGAGGCTTCTTCATGGACAAGAAAGTCTTTTTATGGGAAAAAGACACAGATCTAAACTCAACGGTACATATTGGGGTTCGAGAGGGAGGCCTCTGCAAGGCTTCCAAAGATTCCACTCATGCATTGGTACATCACACAGTTGATCCATGCAAACTTTGGCATAGACGGTTTTGACACCTTCACTACACAACTCTCCCAGGATTGCAGAAGATGGTTACAGGTATACCAGAAGTTTCTCCAAAACATGAAGGAATTTACAAAGGATGTGCTCTAGGTAAGAACACTAAGAAATCCTTTCCCAGAAGCAAGAATAGGTCTAAAAGCATTTTGGATTTGATTTATTCCGACATTTGTGGGCCTATGTCTTCACCCTCCTTGAGTGGGTGTTTATATTATGTCTTGTTTATTGATGATTACTCTCGGAAGTCATGGATTTACTTCCTCAAGGCCAAAAGTGAAACCTTTGACAAGTTCAAAGAGTTCACGACATTGATTGAAAATCAGACTGGCAAACACATCCATATCTTGAGATCAGATAATGGAGGTGAGTATGAAACTAATGAGTTTGATGATTTTTGTCGAGAAGCAAGAATCAAGAAAGAGCTGACAGTGCCTTACAACCCTCAGCAAAATGGGGTTGCAGAAAGGAAGAATATAACGATCTGTGAAGCTGCTAAAGCTATGATCACTGATCTAGATCTTCCTTTATCTTTGTGGGTTGAAGCTATAGGCACTGTTGTGTATATTCTGAACAAAAGCCCTCGTGCTATCTTGGGGGAGAAGACTCCAGAAGAAGTCTTCACCAAGATGAAACCTGTAGTTGACCACATGAGGATTTTTGGTACTCCTGTGTATGTCCATGTGCCAAAAGAGAAGAGGGCCAAGCTAGAGCCCTCCGGTAAGAAAGGTATGTTTGTTGGGTACAGTGATTGCTCGAAGGCTTATCGAGTATATACACCAAGACAAAGGCACATTAAAGTCAGCAGAGATGTGATCTTGTTACCACCTAAGTTGTACTTAGTGGTTTTTTATCAAGTGAGCCTGGTGAACCGGACAAGGGTAACTTGTTCGGACTTCAGAAGACCTTTGGAAGTACTTCTGGGAAGTGCTTGTTGTACTATATCACATGTTCATACCCCATGGGGGAATTGTAATAAATGTTCTAGCATGATAGTGTCTGTAAAAGACTCGGTCTCTTAGACTTTATTTGTCAATTCAATCAGCCCAGGGTGTTTTTTCCCTTGGTTATTATTGGTTGTTGGATAAACGACTGATAATTTCTGAGTTTTTCACTCCATACCTCCAAAGTCGAGGTGGTCGGCTTGGCATTTAGGCCTATTGAGGTTATTAGAGTCTATGTGTCAATGTATAAACATGCTAGACATCATGGTTGAGTCATATGAACATGTCTAAGTCCCCCTAAGTTTTTTCAATTTTTCAAATTTTTAGTTTTTTCAGTGTTTTTTATTAAAATTTAATTTTTCAAAAACCTAGGCTATTTTTTAATAGTTTAATTGGAAAAAATGATTTTGTAATAAAAGTGGGCCAAATAATCAGTTTCAGTCATGTAGGTGCTCATTTTCAAGCTAAGAGCACCATGTAAACCCATGGACCCACTATTTCCTAGTTTTGAGTGATTTTCCATCACTCAGGTCAAAAAGCCCCAAAAGTCAATTATTGATTATTTTAATTAATAAATTGATAAATAATCGAGCAAATCCAAAATCATAGATCAGTGGATTCTCAACCGATTTGATTGAAATCAGTCAGATCTGAACCAGATTGATTGGATCTGACAAATCCTTGACTGAAGGAGGTGATCAAATCAGATCCAGAGTTGATCTTCCGCAGTCTTTATGGGGAATTTCGCCCTCTCTCTCTCCTCCACACGTATGGGCTCTCCTGGGAGCTCTGTGGACTGATGTGTCAGCTCAATCAAGCCCCCGGTTGACAAGTAGGCTCAGTTCAGCTTCAGATCTGCATTGATTGACTCTCCATCAACTGATTTGATCTGTCTCCTTGGAAATTTGCGCCCCCCTGGGCTGGATCTCCTGGTTTTTGTATAAATCAAAGCACAAGTAACCTCTTTCTTGCTAGTTAGAACTGGGATTTTGGTGTCGTTGCTCTTGTACTGTATTGTTTATTATTTTGGAATAAAGAAGCTTTGGAGGCAAGATCTATGGTGTAATGCTCTTCATGTGTGGATGTTGATTGTCAAATGCTTATGAGTTATAATCTGTTTTATTTATCATTGCTTTTGCTGGTTAATTGTTGGCCTTGAAAGAGAGAGCTCCCTCCTGTTAGGGTAAGAGTTTATTCTAGTTTGATTTATGCTCTTACTGCTGCTTGTTTCAGATCTATTGGATTTGTATGTATTTTAAATTGAATTGCATGCTTTCCAAATATCTCTTCCAGCAGCACCTATGTTTTAACCATCTGTTTGTGCAAGGATTTCTAAGTTGCAGGTGATCTCGCTTGTAGAAGAGGTTGAGCTAGTTTGCATCTTCCTCATCTTCAAGATCTTCTGAATGACATAGTCCCTCAGTGTTCCACCAAAGCAGAATCCAAAGCCTAACATTCCCAGGCTTCAAACACTCTTTCTCTCTCTTCCTCCTTCAAAATCTTAATTTCTCTTCAAATTGGTTACTTTTAAAGAGTCTTATTGCTTAGATCTGTCTCATTAAGAAAATTATATATAGATCTAGTTAGTAAGATCCTTTCTTAAGTTTAGATCTCAGTTCCGTTTTGCATATAAAGTTATATTTTAAGAGATCTAGCTAAAATTATCCTCTTTTTGCAAGCATTTTAAAGAAAATTTGTAGCTTGCTTTTAAGGTAGTTTCCTTTGTTGTACTTTAAAGTTTCATATTCTGCAATAAAAGTGCACATCTCTTTGGTTGCCCAAACAGCAAGCCAAGATCCCAAGGAAAGCTTGCTTTCCTTGGTTCTTTTTTGCAAAACTAGATTACCCCAACTTAACAAAATTTTACTTAAGTGTTTTTTTTGGTAACTAGTGTAGTGACCCAAAACACTTTCAAAGTGTGTTTGGGCACATTTGATTTGGATTGCTCACTGTCTTTTAGCAGGTCTAACAAAAAAGAGAAGGAGACTGCCCAATTTCCCACTCTTAGACGAACCGGAGCTTCCCGGAAGCTTCCCCCACCACTGTGTTTTAATTCTAGCTTGTTACAAGCTTGTTGTAAGCCTTTGGATCCCAGATAACAAGGACCAAAGTGCATCAATTTTAATTTGCTGATATTGTAAACCGCTGCTAATAAAAAGAAAAGGTCCTTTCGAATAGGCTCTTTCACCATCCCCCCTGGGGGGATTTGTGTCCGTGTTTCCTTTTTGCTTTTCTTTCCCTTTTTTTTTGCAAACTAGCATAGTTGTAATCTGCAGGATAGTATACTTAGATTTATTATCAATTTCATATTCCATATTTGAGATTTCAAAGTAGTCTTAATACTTACCCCACGACTTCCCGATTGACCCGAAAGGGGAAAGAGATGCGTGATAGGACTAATTAGAAAACCGGAATTGTGTATCTGTGTTTTCCTTTTCATCATTTGTTTCATCAGCTGTTCTAAAATTAACCCCTCCTTGATTCCCCGATTGAGATCCACTTGGATCGAAAGAGGTTCCTGGAGGGTTTTCTCTTTAACAAGAACACCCATCTCAAAATTAACTAAAATTGACAAGACTCCGGTGTGTATGCTCTGCACTTGGCTACGGTTTGTCCGATCAGTCAAGCTGTATCAAAAGCACTTGAGTGACTAGAATAATTAGGATTCACTCTCCCAAATTGACAAACCATCAGGTGAAAATCCAACACCTAAATCAAACCATTACGATGGCAAAATACCCAAAGGAAGCAAGAACTCCTGAAAAGTGACCTCGGGGCGCCAATCTCTGTCACACCCTGCGGGTGCGTTATGAACAATAGCCCCAGAGACTCCATTCATCCCACATATTCCTTGCGAGTAGCCGTGAAGGTTTAGTTTTGGACATACTCCAAGTACTCTCGAGTATATCTGGAGTCCACCCCTTTGCCTAATTTTAATCAACTCATATTTCACATTAACTTAAAACGTACCAAGAGGCAATCGCAAAACATTCACTCCAAGCACATGCAAGTACATTTATTATCTTTTGACTCCATTTTAAGGCAATGGCTATTTTCTTTCTATATATATATATATATATTGTGCCTCAGCATTGTGCTTTCGTGCGCTCATTTTGTATCTTGTCATCTATGGTTGTTTATGGTTAAATTTCAAACTCCTAAGTAACTCATTCAGTTTAACATCACCAAACTAAGTAATTTAGCCTTAGTAACTTAATAGGGTCTACCCCCCTTGGCTTCGTTAGGAGTTGAGCCTAAACGGAGGAGTCAAGAACAAGGTGACAGCCTTGACTAGAGACTTGCCCCCAAGGACACATCGAGTGGCTTGAAGATTTCTGCCACGTGACCCAGGTGTGTGAAAGGCGACAACAGATCTTCCATGAGGAAGCTGTGTTTTGTAAAACACTAGTGCTTTCATCGGAAGATGCAATTGCTCCATTTGAGTTTCCAAATTCAGAAATTCAGAGGGAGGAAGAGGAATTTGAAGATCAAATTTCAAATGTACCTGAGAACATTGAAAGTCCACTAGAAGAGCTACTTGAAGTTCATCCTTCAAAAAGGAGACCTGCTTGGTACCGAGAGACCGTGCAAGAAGGCGAGAAGCATAAAGCTCCTCCTGGGACTTTCAGAGAAAGCATAAGACCGTGAAAGTACTCTGGTCTTATGAACCGGCTTATCAGTTCAGAACCTTCATCATACGAAGAAGCAGCAAGTAAACAGGTATGGGTTGATGCCATGATTGAAGAGTATAAGTCAATCATGAAGAATGATGTTTGGAAAATTGTTCCTAGACCAACAGGAAAGTCAGTTGTGACTTCCAGATGGCTTTATAAGATCAAGCATGCTACAGATGGCAGTGTGGAGAAGTATAAAGCCAGATTCGTAGCTCCTGGCTTCACTCAGAAAGAAGACATTGACTATGATGAGACATTTGCTACTGTTGCCAAGTATACTACCATTAGAACCATCATTTCACTTGCTGCAGTATTCGGATAGAAGTTACATTTGCTACTGTTGCCAAGTATACTACCATTAGAACCATCATTTCACTTGCTGCAGTATTCGGATGGAAGTTACATCAGATGGATGTAAAGATAGTCTTTCTCAATGGTAAGATTGAGGAAGAAGTTTATATTGAACAATCTGAAGGCTTTGTGACTCATGAGAAGGAGACCCATGTATGTAAACTGAAGAAAACCTCGTATGGACTGAAACAGGCTCCGAGAGTCTGGTATGCCAGGATGGATGGATTTCTCCATAGCTTGGGGTTTTCCAAAAGTACAGTTGATTCTAACTTGTACTTTAAGGTTGTTCATAATCATGTCTTAATACTTGTTCTATATGTAGATGACTTGTTTCTTCCAAGTGATGAACAGTTAATAAACCAGTGTAAGAGGGAGCTTACCTATAAATTCGAGATGAAAGATCTCGGATTGATGCATTACTTCCTTGGCTTAGAAGTCTGGCAAAAGCCAAGTGAGATCTTCCTGACACAAGGAAAGTATGCAGTGGATATCTTGCAGTGATTTGGGATGCAGGACTGCAAGTCCATGAGAGTACCAATGACTACCAACTTGACAAAGTTGCGGGACTCGGCCTCTATTTCACAGAGTGTGGACTCTACTCTATACTGACAGCTCATTGGTTCCTTGATGTATCTCGTGCATACAAGACCAAACATCTGTTACACAGTGAATGCACTGAGTCAGTTCATGTCCGATCTGAAGCACATACACTTGGTAGCTACCAAACATGTACTCAAATATGTGCGAGGTACTATCACTTATGGGCTCAGGTATACTTCCAACAGTGGAGTATTGTTATCTGGATATACAGATTCAGATTGGGCTAGCAGTACAGTTGACCGAAAAAGCACCTCTGGTTATTGCTTCAGTATGGGATCAGCAATGATCTCTTGGTCCAGCAGGAAGCAGGGTTCCATAGCTCAGAGTACAACTGAGGCAAAATATATTGCTGCAAGTGATGCCTGCAAGGAAGCAGTTTGGCTCAGAAAACCGATATCTGATCTGTTCGGGGGAAAGCTTGACTCAACGATCATCCATTGCGATAATCAGAGTTGCATAAAGCTTTCGGAGAACCCAGTGTTTCATGATAGATTGAAACACATTGAAATGAGGTATCATTTCATCAGAGACCTAGTGCAGACAAGTGCTCTGAAGTTGCAGTACATTCGTATGGATGAACAGATTGCAAATATCTTGACCAAGCCTCTGTCAGCATCAAAGTTCGTGTACTTTCGTGACAAGCTTGGTATGGCAGAGACTGCCTCTCTCGCTAAGAGGGACTGTTGATTTTTCGGAGCAGCATCGAGAGCCATTGTCTTAGGAGAATGGGGACACTTGGTCCGGGAACACGGTGTAGACTCAACCCAGTGTTGAGTGACCATTCTATTGAATGGTAGATATCTGGTCCTTGACCATGATATGGACCTAGCTCTGCCCTGGGTAGACTCAACCCAGTGTTGAGTAACCATTTTGTTGAATGGTAGACATCTGATTTGGGACCACGATGTGGACCAGTCTAGTACCGGTAGACTCAGCTTAGTTCTGAGTAGCCATTCTCTTGGAGAATGAAGGCACCTGGTCTGTTACCAGGAAGGCACTATAAACCCTAGACTTGGTCTAGGCATGTGCAACACTCTAACCTTGATTAATGGGCTTTGTGTACTTCTCCAAGGCTTAGCTACCCTTGGTTAACTTACCCGAGTACCTGATCTTGGTGTCACATAGAGTGTGAGATAAAAGCATTAGTAACTCTCTTGGTTTATGATGATGTACTTTGAATGGAATCAAAACACCACAGGTGATGACCACAAGGGCACTTGGAAAAAGGCTAAAGTCAAAAGTCAAAAATACATAAGGACTTTTGGACCACATGAAAAGGGACCACAAGTGAAAGTCAAAAATACATAAGGCCTTTTGGTAAAAGTCAAAAATACATAAAGGACCTTTTAGACTACAAAAAGGTAAAAAGGTACAAGTGAAAATTAGAAAAGAATAAAATAATATTATTTTGTTCTTTCCTAATTTTGGTCCACTTACAGGTGACTCAAGGTTATAAAAGAAGATCAAGTCATTTCATTATTACACACTCACTTGCTCTCACAAGTACTGCTACTTTTGAGATCTCTCAGCTAAACCCTCAGCTAGGGTTTCTTCATTTTTTTGTCTTAAGGGTTTCTTAAAACCCTCATCTTCAGCACTCTTCGTCGCTCTTCGTCAGCATTCATCCATTGTGTTGATGTGATGAATGTTATTTTACTACACTTGTCATTTGTTTTAAGTTAGTCTGCAAATTTTTTTTAAGTATTCATGCTAATGCTAAAATTCAACACCCTCTATCGGAGATGAATGTAATACAGTCAATAGAACATCCCTCAAGAGATTTGGACAACCACTGGTGCTCCCTCCTCAACCAAGAACATCGTGTTGATGTGATGAATGTTATTTTACTGCACTTGTCATTTGTTTTAAGTTAGTCTGCAAATTTTTTCAAGTATTCATGCTAATGCTAAAATTCAACACCCTCTATCAGAGATGAATGTAATACAGTCAATAGAACATCCCTCAAGAGATTTGGACAACCACTGGTGCTCCCTCCTCAACCAAGAACTACCACAACACAAGCTACAATTCCGAGAAACGCCAATAAAACCTCATTGGTACAAGCTGAAACACTGAGACAACAACATGAACTCGAACCTAAAAATGAACATGGATGTATTCTCCTTTAATGAAGCTTTGTAGAGAAATCAAGGTGACTTCTCTCTACCAGCTAGGGTGGGATCTTTCACCACTGAAACTAGTCACAATGCAAGGGGCACATCTCCAAGCTTGAAAAGCTCACGAGCTCTCCAATTTGAATTGTAAATAACCAAAATCCTTTTCACAAGGTGCCTGCATCCTTTTTATAAACTTCATTGAGGCCTTTCCCGAGTCACATTTTATCTTCAGATGTCTTGTTTACTATGAGATCAAAGGACACTTCCATTGCTTGTTCAGGGGGCCTCGAACTCTATCCGCCTTCTTCAAATACACCGATCAAAGATGTCTAACACTTTATATTCAGGAGGCTCTCAGGTTTCGAGCACAGGTCCTCTAGCCTCCCGCCAGACCAGATACCACACAACAGATCACGACGTTCTTCAACATGCTACCATCTTTCAAGGGCACCAAGAGATCTACTGACCTCGATATCGACCCAGCTCCCAGATCAGTAAAGGTTGAGGGTTCTCAACCCACGAGATCTTAGCGACAACTCTGTACCAAACCTCCCTATGAGAGGCGCTCAGGACCCTCCATACCTCACCGACATCACTCCAAAGGACGCGGGGACCAACTCCTACTTGGGGTAGCAGACACTTTTGCACTTCTCTCAATTTTCCTCGTTCAGCCTTGGATGTTAGGAGTACCAGACCTTCCTCAGTCGCTTTGGCTCTCGGATCTTGTCCACCTGAGCTCCTTCGCCCCTGTGCAGAGTTACAGTGTTGGAATTGGGTAAAGAGCTCTCCCATGCTGCATCCTAACTCGCCTTGTACATTTTTACTTCTTTCTATTTCACTGCTTATATTGAATTTCAATGTAACCGACAGTCCTATTGACCTACTTTGTGGTCATTAGTGGACATTAATAAAATTATCTTATCTTATTATTTATCTAGAATTATCTCTCAAAAATAATAATAAAATTTGAATTATTGGAGAGAATAATTATTTATGACACGTCAACTTCCTTTCTAATGTTATTTTTGACCAAATGGAGCTTTATCCTTCCTTGACAATTCAAATTAAGAGATGCTTTCCTTGATTTGGGGGAGTTACAAACTACCTTGTGGGCCCACTCTTCCCTCATGCGCCCTCCTTGGCTAATTTTAAGACTTGTGCTTGTCATAGGTATCACAGATTATCATAGATTCCTTGGGGTTACACTTCACTAATGCGCCCTCCCTAACTATTTTTAGCCCGATGCCTCTTCATGAGATTCCTTGGGAGTTACTCTTCCCCAAGTGCACCCTTCCTTGACTATTTTTAGCCCAGGGAGCTACAACTCATGATTTGCCTTCATGATTAGAATCTTTCCACCTTGGATGGGAGTTACTCCTCATGTGGGGCTCATTCATCCTCTTATGCACCCTTCTTTGGCCAATTAGACCATTTCAACCTCATTTATGAATTTTTGGCCATTATCATTACAAAATTATGACCCACATCACCCCTTCTTGCTTTAAATTTTAATTTGCATAGTGACTTTAGGAGAATTAATTCCCTGGTCAAATTAATTTCCGCTCGAACCTATCGGAATCAAATAGGTAAGTGGAATGACCCATGGATGAATTACAAAGAGGACATTACAGAAATGTTGGTAAGGTATGATGAAACATTGTCGATCTTGGTCATCTTAGTATCTCTTAGTTTTTCCCTCAAAACCAGCTTCCTGTTTTGATTGTTGCTTTGGTACAGCTTTGTCAAAGCTACCCACATATCAAAGGCATTCTTTTCATCGGTCACATGAGGCATAATGTGGTCTTTCAATGCATCAAGAATGATCTGCTTCGTCGTCACATTCTTCTTATTATATTCAGCCAAAAGAGCAGCATCCGTAGGAATTGTGACAATTTTCTCGACTATCTCCCATAACTCAAATGCCTCCAACAACAAAAAAGTGATGCTCTCCTTCCATGGAATAAAATTCGATGCACCCTCTAGCCTATCCTCAAACTACAAGACAAAAGTCAAACACATACTTCACTGACCAACCAACAACTCAATCCCACCTTACTAGGTGAAACAAATCAGCAATACTTTTGCTGCCCCCTTGTGTCAAATGTCCTTTATGATGGCATGTTCTTGTTTCAGAGACACAACTATGATACCATGTTAATTTTCCATTAAACCCAAATCACAATTTCCACTTCCCATAAAGTTAATTCACACAACTTATTTGAACGAAAAATAAAATGTTCCAAATCTAAAAACTTATGAATGGAAATACATTGGATTTAATCAACAAAAATGCACAACACACACATTTGAACACAAATATTTCTGGGCAATGCCCCTAGAAAAACCCTGAAGGCAAAACCAAACAATTGAGAGAGAAATTTTATCATGCTCACGGAGAAAAAAACTAGAGTTTATTATAGCATTAATTACAACAGCAAGAAATATGTACCAGGGCCAAGAAAACCGTGCCTAATTGGTGTATAGCCTGTATCGCCTCAAACAACAATTTAAATGCCTTGAAAAATGCATAGTGGAAAAAATCGGCATTGACAAAAAAACGACGAGGGTCCAAAAAACATTTTCTCGACAACATCGGCAAAAAAAACGACAAAAATCAGCAAACCGCGGCAAGCATTAAAAAATGCAAATTTTGTACTTCAATAGGGTCAAAATTTGCTTATCGATTTTTTCCCTTATTTGCCAATTTTTCCTGATTTTTCCCGATCTTTCTCGAAGTTCGATTTTTTCAGGCCGAAAATTCGGCAGCCAGAAAAAATCGTGATTTTTCAGGACATTGCCGAAAAATCGACAATTTTTTCCACTATGGAAAAATGTACCCAATCAACACCAAACAGAATAAAAACTGTACAGTCCAACAACAGGAGTAAATGCAACTGTACAACACAGCAATAACCTCACATGTGCGACTGTACAAACGTAGCCATACACTGTTGTATGAACAATAAGATCCTTCTCAGTTTTTGTGCCAACGCTTCCTTCTCTCAATTTATGTGCCCACGTCGTCTTGGGAGATGTACCCTCTTCCCTCTTGTTGCAACCATTCCTCTCTCTTCTCTTTTTCTCCAAAACTTCTCTTCACTCAAAATATGTCTCTCTCCACTCTCCTTAGGTCTCTTTTATAATTTAAATAATGACTCTTCACCTTCTCCTAGATCTCAACGGTCAAGATTAGATCTTGGCACTAGATCAACATTCGTGACTTAATCTCTCATTGAGATGACTTAAATCACTTAAGTCACTCAAATTTTATAAAAGTCACTTAAGTCATTAAATATAAAAGTCACTTTATAGAATCACTTTAGAAAGTGTTCACCTAGAGAGTGTTGCTCAGACACTTCCACATGCTAAACACCACCAATGTAGAAGTACCTGTCCGAGCTACCCCACTCAAAAACCAGTGTTGAAAAACTCTCCGAAAAGTCGCAGAGGCTAAAAATGGCAAGTCCCGACTTTTTCCAAAAAGTCGCAGAGGCTAAAAATGGCAAGTCTCGACTTTTTCCAAAAAGTCCCAACTTTTTCAAAAAATCTCCATTTTTGCTAAAATGGGTAATTTTCCAAAAATTTGCCATTTTAGCCATTTTGTCGTATACTAACACCGTTCCTCTACCGTATAAATATTTCAAAACTTTGTTGTATTTGAATATCAAACCATGCAAAGATCATCTATACAAAATATGTATCCGTTTATCAAAGATCACAATAGTAATTGAATTACTTTTTTCACTATTAGGGAATTTTTTGAGCAAACATATTTTGAGTGATGAATTAATTTTTTCACTATTAGGGAATTTTTTGAGCAAACATATTTTGAGTGATCATCTAACACATTGTAGGAAAAAAAGAGCAATGTTTCAAGTGTTAGATGAGTTAGGGCTAAATGTGAAGCTCATGTCAGAAATTGAATTTGAGAGTGAAAAATACATCTATGATTTATCACCAATACAAAACAAGTAATACGTTTAATTGCTGACAACCAAATCAATAAAATATACCTTTCAAAAATTAGGTTTAAGTCATAAGATGGAGAGACAAATAAAAAGCATTTAGGAAAACCTTATATAATCCTAATCATTGGAGTAGGGAAAAATATGAAGTATGAATGGAAAACTCAAGAAGAGAGCATTG
This sequence comes from Pseudotsuga menziesii, assembly GCA_001517045.1. Classification (NCBI taxonomy): domain Eukaryota; kingdom Viridiplantae; phylum Streptophyta; class Pinopsida; order Pinales; family Pinaceae; genus Pseudotsuga; species Pseudotsuga menziesii. Next base: position 73,793 of record LPNX010859070.1, on the reverse strand, counting down.
ATATTAGATAGCTATATGCTAGTTTTCCTCGAATACATTTATATATGTGATGTCATGTTTTATTGGTTATCCACTATTGAGTCATTGATTGGACAACTATGATGTTTCATGATACAGTATCGACTTTGATGTATCATTTTACATTTGGCATGACTACATGATGATGATATATATCAATGTTTTCTCCATATTTATGTTCCAATGTGTTTATCTGATGTTATTGTTGCTTTAAATGTTAAAATTCTGAAAAAAATGAATGTATTTTGTATTTTTTAATGTTTGTCGACTTTTCCCGATTTTTCCCGATTTTTTTGCCGATGTTGCCGAGAAGTTGTATTCGGGACCCTTGCCGACTTTTTGCCGGGCCGACTTTTTCAACATTGTCAAAAACTAACAACTTGGGCTAGTTTTAAAGCCACGTTTAAAGATTACTAGGGGTAAAGAAAGATTCATCCTTTTTATCAGCCTAATTGACCAGCCTTCATAAACGTGAGAATGAAAAGATTTGTGAATTAATTGCACAATTTATGAAGGATCATATTAGACTTCCCACTACTACAAGACCCCAAGAACCTCTTGATTTAGTAATTTATGTACAATATTTCATATCAGATTTCAATTTGATGTTGAGGAAGAAAATTCTGCAAATTTGACTGCCACATATAATTCTGCAATATGCTTAGAGAGGAATTAGGTGGCTTCTAGTGTGTCCACTTCCATTAATGCTAAAAAGAGAGAGATAAGATTGGAAAAAAAGGAAAAGGTATCTACTTCTAACTTTGATTTACATCTTGATAAGTTACATCAATTGTTTTAGCAAATGCCTCTTATGAGTAAATCTCAACAACAATTTAACAAGAATTTGCAAGTGTTATCTAACAAGGTTGTGAACACAGAAAGAAACCAACAGCCCGTTGTAGCTCCAAAGAAACCCTATGTATCTCCTCCCAAGCAGCATAATCCACCTAAAAAAGTCAAGGTGAATTCGATCCCTTCTACCTCTAGTTTTGTTTATTCTTCCCCTTCATCTTGGTATAGACCACGCAATGTTGCACATAGGGAAGACGCTTGTAAAATATTTGCCTTTGTAGCTCAAAATTGTGTTGAAATCGATAAGGGTTCTTTACCTAAATATATTGAGAATGCCTTTCTGATACAAAAAGAAATTAGACTTAATGCTAGTGAACAAGTACAAATTTTATCCCAATCAGAGCAGCACAAAGCAGTGATCCCTCTGTCATAGCAAGACAAGACAGCGATAAGGGCATGATTAAAACAAATAATTCAAATTCCTTGTCGATGCCTAGTTAGAGCACTTGCCAATTAATGAACCAGTTGCTTTCCATCCTAGGGCTTATGCACCTCAAAAAGGGCAACTAGTGGAGAACTTTCATGACACAATACACAATAAGTAGTGAGTTCCCAATATCGTTCCACAAGTTGTTGCACCCACTTTTCCTTCAGTATCCACTAGCAAGTTCGACATTGAACAATAACTTTTAAAGGTAAAGATCATTGTTCCTCCTATTGATTTGGTTAAGAATCCTAAACAAAGATCCGATATTATGCAATTATTGGTTTTACCATCAAATGCTTCTCGTGTTATGCATGTGTCGAATAACTTGCAGAAGGCAAAGACTAGTGACACCATTGATGTGAAGAGGATTATAAAGATATACCTCTCTATGTACCATTGCTTGTTGCTGATTTGGTATTGTGTAATTGTATGTTGGATTCATGAGCCTCTAACAACATCATGTCATATGATTTGATGAGGCAACTAGGGTTAAATATCACTAGACCATATCAGAATGTTTATGCAATGTATAACAGGATAGTTGAGGTGTGGGGATTGATCAGAGTCATATGCATGGATTAGTGGTAGCGAAGGACGCCCAAGAGTGTAAATTTTCCTAACTGTGGGGGTATGCCATCATTATGTTCTCAAATAAATAAATAGTTATTTAGTTTGCAGTATTTAAATTATTCACATGGCAATATTCACACATATAGCTTAAAAATGAATAACACAAGCATAAACACAGTATATAAATAATTTACTCCTTCAATCAGCTTTTCATTAACAGATCAAATCTTACTAGGAAACCTCCACAACTGCCAAATCTAACAATTCTATGGTACACTCAAACTTAGCAAAATTTGCACAATTACTAACAAAATATGCCCTTCAAAACCAAGAAAACGGCTTCTTGGTCGATGCATGTTGAGTGGACCTTTTGTATGGTTGTATGAACCTGTTTCGTACAACTATACAAATATGTCCATGTAACGTTACGAATACATCCATACAAATCTGCACAATTGTACATATATGTCTTGTATGAACCTGCACACTGTTCTCTACCTAGTTGTTGAACTGGCTTCTCTACGACGCTCTAAATTTGTCCTTGAGAGAAATTCAGGTGGAGGTTCTAGAAGTATCTTCCTCGCTAAGAGGGAGTGTTAGTTTTTTATAGCTCAAATAGGTACTTCTACATAGGCTATGTGTCTAGCATGTAGAAGTAGTCTGAAAAGTGACAAGTAGTCTGAAAAGTGACTCTCTAGGTGAGCAATTTATAAAATGAGTTTATAAAGTGACTTTTATTATTTTAATGACTTAAATGAATTTTATATAGTTTGAGAGACTTAAGTGATTTAAGTCATCTCAATAAGAGATTAAATCACAACCATAGATCTAGTGAGGCCAAGATCTAATCTTGACCGTTGAGAACTGGAGGTAGCTGAAGAGCCATTAAAGAAGTTATAAAAGAGACCTAAGGAGAGCGGAGAGACACACTTTTGAATGAGAGAGCTTCTGGAGAGATGAAGAGAAGAGAGGAAGAGAGTTCGCAGTAAGGAGGAAGGGCTCGATTTCCAAGGAGAGGAAAGTCGCATGCTTCCCAAGAAATCCGTACAAGTTTATGTACTGAAATTCAAGTGCAAGTCATACAGTTGAGATTTGCACAAATTTCGAGGCAATTTGTTACCATAGACATCAAGGGACAAACCATACACGTCAACACAAAACTCGAGGCACAATTTTCTAGGTTTTGTGACTGTTTGTATGGATCCATATAGTTTTCTAGGTTTTATGACTGTCCATACAGTCTATACAAATAGTCGTACAAGATGTATAGTTTTGCTTGGCATGAAATTCGAGGTGGCCATACAAGCCATTCTGTTGGTTGGGCACGAAATTCAAGATCTAATACAATTTTATTAGACGGTGTTAGTGCTGGAATTGTACTCTAGACTAAGCCCTATAATTTTTTGTTTTTGTTCCCTTTTAAATCCTTAAGTCTTTGTTTTAAGTCTTTTAAAATATGTTAAATTACATGTACCCTTGTATTCCCTAGGTGTCTTTTTATGCATTTCTTTTATTAATAAGTTTAAGTTTGGCTCTTATTTTTTATTAATTCCTTCTAATAGTTTTTATTATTATAATTTGCATGGTCTTGAGCTTTATTTCAAAAAAATTATCCAAAGAGCAAAAAGTGTTTCAATTTGCAGCATTCTAGCAATGGGTTATAATGGAGTTGCATGGATTTGCACTGTCGGAATGTCATAAAGGGAAACAATTTGAATTTAGCAAGCAATAAAGTAATCATGAAAAGTTATGGCCTTAGGGAGCAAGGTTCTCGATTATGAAATATCCAACAAACCTGCCCACCGTCCAAATCGATGTGACACCACTAAAATCATTAGTTGGTGTCGCCCACGATTAATGATCCATCCAATTTCGAATATCTCAGTTTGAATTACATGCAATTCTTATGCCATTTGGAACCAGTTTGTGTTGATTTACAGTTGGAGTTAAGCGGGTGTTTTAAATTTTTACAGTCATCAACCGTCAAAGATGAAGAAGACAGGTGGTAAATTACATAGGTTTGAGCCCATTAACACCAAATGGGCTGTAATACATCCCCAATGTGCGAAGATGCTAATAGACGAAGGGTGTTTTGCTTTCTTTGAAAAAATCAGGGGTTATAACAGGGAAGTCACATAGTAATTTGCACGCAAGGTCACACGCACGCAGGTTAATTTTGATTTTTCAAGTTTCAAAAGCCTCTATTGCAAAAGCGACTGGGTTACCTACTGAAGGTGATCATTGGTTTAAGAAGTTTCCTTTTGAAGTCGATTTGAACCTGTTTCTCTTGCCAGGGCATGAAAATATGGATTGGAGCAAAGGAATTCATCAGAATCTATTGAAAGAGGAATGGAGGGAGGTATTAAGTATATTACAGCGGTATATTACTTGTAAGGGAAAATTTGTCATGGTTTACAGGTACCATCTTTGGTTCCTTCTACATGTTGCAAGTGTGTCAAAACTTAATTTGCCCTTTTATTTGTTAAAGAGTTTATCTAAAATGGCAACACGAGTTAAGAACCATCCAGGCCATACTTCTCATAGTATTTTTCATCACGAGTTAACTAAATTATTGGTGCTCAATGTGTTATCCACTAATTTTGCACTTAGTGGATTTTCGTTGAGCTGCTAGTTATTGAACATGATGCATGTTCGTTTCCAGAGTTCAGAAGTTCAGTTTGTTCCAGACTTGGCCTGTTTTGGCTAGACTTTTATTTCTTTTGCCGAAATGACCATACCCCATGGGGTTTGTAATAAAGTGTGCTAGTAGGGGGGTCTTGAGTGGCTCGGTTCCCTGAGACTTAACAATCAAATAAGGTATTCCAAGGAGTTTTTTCCCTTGTCGGTTATTCTTTGCCTTCAGCAGAGTAATAATCGATGAGTTTTCCTCCTGCTACCTCCAAAGCTGAAATGCCCGAATTTGGCAGTTAGGCCTTGGGGGGTTATTAGAGTCCAACTGTAAAATATGAACCTACTAAACACTATTGCTATGTCCTATGGTCATTTCCTAGGTCTCGAGGTGTGTTTAAACATTTTCCAGAAAAAAGAAAAAAAAATTTAGCGGACGTCCTCGAGTTTTTATTTTTTATTTTTTAAATAATTAAATTTTTCAATTAATTAAGCCATTTTTCCTATGGTTTAATTGTAAATTTTCAAAATGTAATAATTAAGTGGTTTGGGGGTGGATTTTGACAAATGGGTGCTCGTTTTCTAAGCCAAAGTACCCATTTAACCCCTAGATTCGCTTATCCTAAGTTTTCGATGATTATTTTGCACTTAATTGAATATTTTCTCAAAATTAATAAATGAGGAATATTTAATTAAAATAATCTGAAAAAATATTAAATGGAGATAAATCAAAAACTCTCCAAAATAAACCAAATTGAATAAAGTAAAGAGCTAAATGATATGGCAAAGAGCATCTAGGAAGATTCCAACCATCACCCAATTGATCTAAGTTAGTATCGGAGCACTACAGCTAACTGAACCTTGGGATTTGCGCCTTCCTAACCTAGCATGGGTGAATTCCCTCCTTGGCACGTTTTTATTGGTGGGGTGATGTTTCCAAAGTGATAGGGTGGGCGCCTTGCCTAGATGGAGGCCACCTCACCCCAATCACACCTACCGGAGTCCAGTTCAGCTTCAAATCAAAGCAGTGAGCTCCAACTATTTGGTATTTGCACCCCTCCTTCTGGCAATTCTCTAGGGTTTCATAGCTCTCTTATTTTTGTATAAATAAGAGGTCTCTACTCCCTCTTGAGGGTGGATAATTTTGCAAAGAACCTCTGGTGAAACTTCGTGTAATGCTTGTTGCTTTCATGCAACCGTTGGAATAAAGAAAGGCTTTGGAGGCTCATTGTGGTTTGGTTATTTGGATGCATGCGCTTGATGGATAAGGTGATATTATTTTAATTTTCTCTTGATTTGTCAATCTGGGGTTACTAATCTATGCTTTGGAAGGCTTTTACAAGCACGTATGAATAGATATTTTGATTTCAATTTGTGAATGGTACATGATCTAATCCTTTGTTTGGCAAGTATATGAGTTTTTGTTTGCAGGTCACTCCATCCTACCAAGTAAAAGGTTGAGCTAGTTTGCATCTCTTTTTCTCGGAGCCAAATACAAAGTTCAATAATTATTTGCTACATGAGATCCAAGTTTGTTCTAAAGATCCAAAGGTTTAATCGGTTCTACCCTCTTTTATGCATCTTTGAAGTAAATTCTTTTAAAAAATCTTAAAGTAGGTGTGGATTTCAAGGTTCCTATCTTTCTCCCTCTCTTCACTGCCCTCCTTTCCTCTTTATTGCAGCCCTCTTTTCCTCTTTATTGCAGCCCTCTTTTCGCTGTCCTTCTTGCCTCTTTTCTGCCCTCATTTTGCCTCTTTTTGCCTCTCTTCACTGCCCTCTTTTCCTCTTTATTGTAGCCCTCTTTTCACTGTCCTTTTTGCCTCTTCGCTTCCCTCTTCTTGCCTCTTTTCTGCCCTCTTTTTGCCTCTTTTTTGCAGGCCCTTTTATTGCTGCCCCTTCTTTTGCTTCACCTCTTCTTATTTTGTTTTATTTCTTCTCTTTCATCTTTTGTTTCACTTAGCTAGTTCGTTCTTAGTTTCCACTAAAGTTTAATTTTAGACCTTTGTTTATCTTACTTAGTTCTTGGACTAACTCTTAACAAGTCAATGTCCAAAACTCTTATTTTCAGGAGAATCAAGAAAGCCCAAAGGCTAGAAGCAAACAAAGAGAAAAAAAAGACAAAAACACTTCCCTCTTCTTCCATTCCCTTTCTCACCTTGTGCTTTCAGAAAAAGGCAAAAAACACCAAAAGCATTGTAAAAAAATAGTTAATAAAGAGCAAGTGGGATAAGGGCTCCAAAGCCCCACTTCCCCCATTTCGGGGAAGCCTATATCGTCCTTTGGTCTGTTTCCTTTGCTTTATACCTGCATAGTAATTTCTTAGAGTAGAATAGGAAAAGTTAGTCTTATTGCTTTGCTAGTATAGTTTTACTTTATCTTTTTTTTAAAAGCTTTCTTATTTAAATTGTTAAAAAAGAAAAAGAACCCAAAGTCTCTTGAATCTCACTGAAAAGTGGATCAAGAGCACCCTCTATCGGAGAGGCTTTATTTTTTTTGTCTTAGATTAGTTTTACTGTTTTTTATTAAATTGTTAAAATAAAAAAGAACACAAAATCTCTTGAATCTCACTGAAAGGTGGATCAAGAGTGCTCTCTATCGAAGAGTTTATGGTTTAGTTTATTTCCTTTACTTTAGCAACTTTTTCCTTGTTTTTTTTTTATAAATCACTTGAATCTCGCCATAAGATGGATCAAGAGTGCTCTCTGTCGGAGGGTTGTTGCAATGGCTCTTGTTCACAATTAATAAAATCGGAATAAACAATTTTACTACACTGTGTATGCTCTACCCGGTTGGGATACCCAGAAGCAGTTGTAGACTTTTTAATCTTCACATTCTAATCCAATTCACATTAATAAAATTCACAACCCTCGAACATTACGAAAATCCAGCGTAACAAATATGAGTAGTGGGGAAATTCTTCAAGGAAAGCGGGAACTACTAAAAAGCGACGGTGGGGTCCAGTTAGGCTACATCCTTGTTGGTGTAGTGTTAAACACCCCCCCACGACTCCATCTAGCCCACATTTTCCCGTGCAGAGCCACTCTTCGAAGAATCCAAACATATCTCCAGTACCGAAAGGTATATCTTGGAGATTCCGTTCCCGTTTAATAATCAACTTCACCCATTAACAGTAAAACTTACCAAGAACACTTGCAAAACAGTCTCGAGCACTCCATCTGGCACTAGTCCTATCAATTTACTTATTATCTATCTGAAGCATTGTCTCTTATCCATTTTTTATATCATGGATGCTTTTTGTTTAATTGGTAATCGTCAAAGGGTTGTGTATCTCTAATTTTACTTGCAAGTATTTACTTGGTTATTTTATTGAAGGTTTCTTTCCAAAAAACTCCTAAAAAACACCATCCGCATCATACACCTAAATATCTTTAAAAAACTTGAGCCTTAGAAACTCTTTGTAGGGACTACCCCCCTTGGCTTCGTTAGGAGTTTGCCTAAATGAAGGAGTCGAGATCGGGTGACAGCACCTGACTCTTTGCTTGCCCCCAAGGCCGCACCTTTCCCCCTGGGGAAACAACTATTCGAAAGATTTCTATTGACGGTGTGCACATCGGCGGGCAACACAATGAATTGAGGAAGAAAAACTAGACCTGGTTGCATTTTCTCTTTTGGTCCGGATTTGAAGTTGAGAAATCAGAGACCCCAGAGAAACAAAATGTTGAGAAGGGCAAAGAGGAAAAGATGCCTTCAGCACAAAAGAGAGCGGTATCTAGCTCTAGAAATCAAAGTCAAGATAGCAAGGGGACTGCCAAACAACACAAAGGCCATAAAAGGAAAGTTGAGGGGCAAGCACAACATAACTTTGAAGAATCACATCCAAAAGAAAAGCCTACTACAGAGCAAGTTGCAGAGAATGATCAAAATAAATAGGTTTGTGAAGATGAAGATAGGGTTGTGACAACTCCCAGGACACCCGGTGATCTAGAAGAAGGGTCAATGGCAAAAACATCAAAGCAAGGTACGTCAGAGACATTGCCCCCTAAGCCAAAAAAGATTTACACACATTCTCAAAAATCTGAAGCTGTCAAATAGCAACCGAAGACTGGGGCTTCAAACAAGTATCAAATGAATATGAAAAGAATGTTACATCCTAGTTTGAAGAATGAAACTATGATTGAGGTTGGAGAATCTTCAAGTGAGGAAGATACTAAGTCTAAAAGAATTGAGGGAATATTAAATGAAGCCCTAGAGAATATTAAAGAATGTCTACAAAGGGTCCCTAAGATAATGGTAAAGAAACAGGTGAATAAAGAGAAAAATGTTATCCAAAGTTTTGATGAAGGGGTGAGCTCGAATCCTGCAATTGTTGAGCACAAAACATAGTGTATTGATATGCAAGGTTTTGAACAAGGCCACGATGATCAAGAATCCCCTGCTAATGAAGATCAAGTTCAGACTGGAATAAATCAGTGCTTGAAAGTTCCTGAAGAAGAAACGCATGCAGAAGAGGGGTCTGAGGTAGAGAATCTAAAGAAGGCACTTCAACATTATAAAGCACAAAATGCACATTTGAATGACTTCAATGACCAGCTGGTACAAGCAAATCGAAGATTAAGAGAGGATCTAGAGGAGATTAATACAAATTACGCAGAGCTAGTCCAAGTTGTTGAAGAAGCGGTGAGAAGAAGAAAATTAGCACAAGAGAAGAATGAAGAGCTCAGTAAACATAATCAAGAACTTCAAGAGAGACTTATGGCTGTGGAAAAAGAATGCCCACGGCTGCAAAGAAGATCTCAAGTGTTAGATGGCTTAACTATGTTGGCCAAAGCAGCTCGTGGCATCTAGCACGGTCAGATAATAGTCTCAAATCATGCATGTGGCAATCAAAGTTTTGAAATGGTTCAAGTATTCTTCCTCGTCGAAGTGAACAGGTGACCTAAAATACAATCAGCTCCCAGATATACATAGTTTTAGTTTTGATCTAGATTATTATAATCAAATGTAAATCTTTATTTCTCTTTTTAGATACATTCGATCCTAAAAGTTTGGATCTGAAAACTGTTTCTAGACCTCTGTATGATTATAAATGTAAAAACTGAGAGAGTAGAAGGGGTTGGTCATTGAGAGGGTCGAGAGAGTGAACTTTGGGTCTGCAGCAAAGTCACTTTGAACTATTGGAAACTTCATTTTAAGACTATTTTGAAGATGAGTTAGATATATATAATATGAGTCAGCTTAACTTTTGTTAAATTGTAAATGCATGTCAAGTTCGTTTGATTTGTTTCTGTTTATGGTTTCATCTATGATAAAGTTTTTATCATAAATGCTCATATTTAGTTTGTGTATTTAGTATTTAGTATTTACATATCCTTTACACAGAAAGTATTTCTGTTTGAAATATTCTTACACCTGATACAGTGATATATGAATGCAGTCTATATTTATATGTATGATAGTTAACTTGGTTCAGCCTGTATCTGTACTTCATCTTTTATAGTCTTTAAAATTAGTTTCTTTGAGATCTCAAGTTTTGCTGTTATATACCTGCCATAGTTTTTCTACTCTTGACCCATCCATCTTGTTCCAAACCAAAAACCAAATACATAAAATCTTTAAATTCCAAATCCCAAACTTTGAGATGCATGGGCTTTGTACCTTTCCAGTCTAGTACAAACAGACGGTACAGGTACATTAAATGCTGTGATTTTTTGCTGTAAAATTCCAGAAATTCTGTGGGCTGTTTAATAAAAATTTCTCTCGTTGACTGGTTTTCCCTTCGGGGTTTATCCAGGGGCATTGCCCAGAAAATCATTGTGTCAAATGTGTGGTTGAATAGTTGTTTGCTGTTAGTTTACTGCTACTATTTTTCAGTTCTTAGTCATTTTTATTTCTGCTCATAATTCCATTTGAATGCTGGTGGGTTTAACATTCATTAATGGTGAATAATTATTGGAGACTGAAATCTACTGTTGGCTAGGTGTTTGACGAAATATCAACAGAGTTAATTAATTATACACAGAAAAAAGACAGAGGAAGACCTAATCGAAAGAGAGAAGGCCTAATCCAGATGAGAAAACCAAAACTTGTATTTTACCACATAGTGTCTCTCAACTCTTCAATTCAATGTTGTAACTTGGAATTTTGCATCAGATGTAAGCTTTTCATTCTGATAGGCCAGTTGCCCTCATGAACATTTTAATAAAATTGAATTAAAATCTCATACACACAACAAACATGACTAAATCGTCCTAGATTGCCATTGACTTTAAACCATGCAGACCATTGAGAGTGAAAGAGGCTTAAAATGGACACAGTAAACAACAAAATGAGGGTTGTAAGTTTGATCCTAAGGATGTAATTATTTCACAAAACGTGGACATCGAGTCTGATTAGCCTCCATCAGACTGTATTGCGTGCTTTAGCGAAAGCTACTGCCATGATGCCATCCCTCCGTGCACATCTGATATTGCTGGGCAAAGGCCTTCTCAAGGCTACAAACTTCCATAAATATGCAAAGAGAAGTTCATCACAGCACAAATCATAAGCATTCAAACTGGACTTTTTATAACTCTACCAGTACTCTTAAGTTTACCCCACTCTCCAAACTGGCAAGTCGAACTCCATCAAAATTGCTGATCAAGCAGATCAGACTCGGTTCTGTCACCCATTTTCACCAAGTATTACAGGGTTTTGCCAAGTTTATGTTCCCTGCATTGTTTTTAGTGTATAACCCCTGATTTAATAAAAGCTGAGTTATCTCTGAATTTTGTGGCGCTCGCTTTCCACTTTGGTTTTTGCCTGGTTGCCGAATCCGAGCCATGTGGCTTGGATCACAAAGGTAAAAAAGCTAACGAGTCCTGGACTCGTCTATGGAAACTTTCAAATAATCTTTAAAACGGACTTAAAACTATAGCCTTCACCAAAGCAGCTGGTCTTAGGGAATTAATTTATTTTAAATGCACAAAGAGTGGACTTGTCTGAAGAACTTTCAAAGAATCTTTAAAACGGACTCAAAACTATAGTCTTCATGAAAGCAGCTGGCTTCAAAGAACTAATTTATTTCACATGCACAAAAAGGAAAAGGAAGGGGAAAAAAATACCAAAGTCACCTTATAACGTTGGTACCTCCAGAGCTCAAATTACCAACCCTAAGCTTTCTAAACTAACCAAGTTCGTGCAAAATTTTCAGTTAAGAGATTTTTTGGGTCAAAACTAAAATAAAATTGCAAGAAATTCGCCTTTAAAATTGTATGTCAGATAAGTCTCTGAGCATATTACAGCTAAAAGGCTGAGACTAAGAGGCAGAAGAAAGTGTTTGCCTACCTCGTATAAACCCCAATCTGACATCGCTCGATCACAGAGCTGTAATGGCCTTTTACTGCACCGACACCCCAGTTTCCCATCCGCAGACCACTGTTAACGAGAAATCCTTGCAATATATTTGTGTAGAAAAGAGCGGCATCTTTGCACAGACGACCGACTAAGAAGATCTCTTTTTTTTGAGCTCTCGGGATCGAACCTGCGAGCTTTTCGCCGTTCAAGGTACTGAAATTCTCGTAAATATGATCGAAATCCCTGGATTAGCTGTAACTATGTGCGTATGACCACTGAAAGTTGGAGGAGCGCCGCCAAGTTAGAGGCTATCGGACAGAAATCTGAGAGTGGGGCTGTTAGCTGTGTCCTCAGAAGCAGAAGACCCTAGAAGCCTCAGACAACTCAAACTGCCACGTAGACATAAACCCCACAGATCACGCTCTTTGTTAGTGGTGCGTTTCACTTGATTGTGCCACGTGGTATAGCGTATCAATTTCGTGGACCAGAATTGTCGATCTGATCCGATCTAATACTCGCACCTCATTCGCCAGCCTTACATTTCATATAATTTCATTTCGACCGAACCCTCGTTTCATTTAGTTGCATTTGACTTCTTGTCGTTGGTGGAGTCATCGCGTGGTATTTAATATTTAAAAATAATTTGAGCGGATGAGAGGCTCTATAGGCGTTCTGTGCCCAACGTGCACGTTAATTGGTGGCCATTGGGTGGAGTTGGGTCAACTTCCTAACCGCCCTAGGCCCGCTAACGATTACAGCCATGCATTCTCCCATGTGGACAAGGTTGTGTCTTATCCATGTAAGTTTAGCCACCCCATGTGATTATATCCATTGCAAGATTATTTATAAATGTAAATAAAGACTTATTCATTTGGCAAGTTGGGTAGGTGAAGTGAGATGTTGTGGTTGTTCATCAAGGTTCAAGTATTTTCAATGTCGTTTTTGTGTATTTATACTTGTGGGTTTATAAATTTTATTTGATTTTGGTATTAGCATAGTCATAAATAAAGTGGTCGGTGAATGTCTCTAGGGACACCAACCACTTAGTTTTGTGAAGATAATTGGTTGTTAAATAAAGGTTAAAATATATAATTTTATATTTATTATTCATACTAAATTGTTAGAGTTAATATAAGCACAAAACAAATATTATTTAATAAATAAACAAAAAGTGAGGAAAAAACAAAAACAATTTGTTACTCATTTCTTTAACCACCTTTTAACTGAAGCATATTTAAATCTTAATCAAGATGCATTTAAGCATAACAAGATATGACGACCATGAAATGAATCATTGTTGTACACTTGTTACGCTTGGTTTAATCTTGTTGATCCGCTCAAGCAAGTCCAAAATCTGAGATAATATATAAATGCCTATCGGCATAAAAATAGATACATTACATTTGCAATGCCTTAACCAAACAATTATGACTGGGATGTTGTGATATCGCTATAATGCTTTTAAACTCTTCCAAAATGGGAAGATGTGAACTTGTTGCATCAAGATAGTCAGAAATTGGTAAAAACAAATAATAGATTTTGAATTTAAGCTAGCGAAAGCTTCATGTTTGAGTAGAGTTAGTTGAGTTATTTGCGAACGATAGGGACATTGTCATAACTTGTCTTGCAACCCTTAGCTTCAACACTGCAGTGGCAAGTTGTCATGGACCATGCTAAGAAAGGGAATGGTGGGTTGGGGAACTAGTATCTCAAAGATTGATCTAGGAAGTGATGGTGGGACCCTACCCCCAAGGACAAAGATGATTTCCCTAACACGAGCCTTATCCCAACAATGACATAACTATGATTATAGAAGTGTGTGATCTTTGTGCTCTGCATTGTGAAGTGAGACTTTATCATGGATATGTGCCAAAAACTATTTCAACTTTATTGTATGCTCTTAGGTGGTTATGTCGGTGATTAAGGTTTCTTTGGTCTATTTCCAAAAATTAGCTTTGGGATGTAAACCCACGAGTTGATGTGATAAATGTGTTAGTGATTTGGGTATCATGTATTGTAGGTTGTCATTGGTTTATGGTTGTTATGTGTGATGTTATATGTCATCTTGTTGTAATCTCATGTATGTGCATTGAGATTTCATTATATGTTAATACTCATCTTTTAAATTTTATGTGTGATAACATCGTCAATGAATGTTTGTGTGTGTTGTGAATATCCCTACAGCATGACCCACGCCAAAAGTTTCACCAATCCAAAAATTGGATTTGGTGTGCAAGTCTCTAGTTTATGTGATAGCAACCTCCCTCGCTTTAGTACTAATAACGTTGACATTTTTAGTGTCAGGCCTTGTGGATTGTCTTGGGATTGTGGTTGTTCTCTATGTGATTTTACAAGGTATCTTGTGATAATGCCATATCCCTCTCTATCTTGGAATTGTATTCCACATAAATGCTCCTCTCCTAAATTGTGTGTTAACATTATCAATGGGCATATGTGTTGTGAATAATCTCACCTCCATAGCAATTGTGACATGGAGACGGTTTACAAGGCACTACACACTCCAAAATCTTTCCCATTTCTAAATCTTTGGGATGCAAGTCCATAGGATGATGTGATAGCATCCTCCCTCGCTTAGGTACTAACATCATCAACAATGTCAATGGCATGCCTTATGGTTGTTATTTATCTGATGTTACAAGGTACCTTGCTATCGTGACATCTCGCTATGTTGGGATTTTTTTCCACATGATAGCTCATTTATTAAATTGTGTGTGTGTGTGTTTGTTAACATCGTCATTGGATGTGCATGTTGTGAATAATGTCACATGCATAACAATTGTGAGAAGCAAATTGTTTATAAGGCATTGCCAAGACCAAACTCTTTGTCGACCTAAAAGCTAGTTTTGGGGTGCAACTCCCCAAATGTCAGCGATGACATACTCACTCACTTTGGACTATCATCATCAATGATTTTGGTGGCATGCCTTCTAAGTTGTCTTCGGCGTGTGATTGTGATTATCTCAATATTGTGGCATATCCCTTTATGTGTGTGTCTATGTGTTTATAATTTTGAAACTCATAATCAATGCTATACAACAATAATATTTCCCTAAGGTTCAATCTTAATTAAAATACTCCTTCCCTTCTCAACTACTCCTTATCTAGGCTTCCATTTACTAATGAATGATTATAGACTAGAACATCAAGGTTTGTTAGTATATAAGATCAAGCAGAAGGTAAATCAATAGACCCATTGTTGGATGTTGCTATCCAGCACGCTAATTCTATTGAAAAGTGTTCTTTGTGCAATTTTGATTATCACTAACTAGTATTCCTAGCTAAATTACAAACAAAATCAATAATACATATGTTTATTGTTGTGAATATTTAAATAATATTATTATTAATAAATAAATAGGTTATTAGTTATTGGTGAAGGGGTGTAACCCTTCAGTATGCATCCTCAAGCCTTATAAAGGAGAGCTTCATTGCAATATTCTATCCATCATCTATAATTTTATTCCTATTTTATTATTCATCATGGAAGTAGGATTCGACTCTTAACCGTCCGGCTCATCCACACACATCCTCCTTTCCACTGCTTGTTGATCCACACAACTACTTCGCTCGCTTCCCTGCCACTCCACGCTCCCATGCAACCCCCTCCATCTCTCCTCCATCGCGCATTCACCCACATTGTTGCTTCACCTTCCCCCTCACGCTGTCTCCCTCCCTCTGTCTTCCACCCGCGTAGCCTTTCCCTCGCGTAATCTCTTCCACGTCCATCATTCTCTCTCCCCCGCATACCCACATTCCCCTTGACCACCTCCCACCTGCTCCATCATCTGCGTCCATCCCCCAACGTTGCTTGCCATCCCCAACACCCCATCTCTCAGCACCTATGCCCGTTCATCTATGTCCACCTACTGTGTCCCACTCCTTCCACCTACGCTATCTTCCCTCCACGTTGCCGCTCCCTCCCCCAGCACTGTCAACCCTGCGCGTCATCTAGTCCCGTCGTCCCTGCCATCTTCCATCTTCCCACTGCCCGATCACGCACTGCTTCCCTCATCTCCACGGCGCCACCTTCCTGTTTTCCTTCACGCCGTAATCCTACAAAAAACAATTTTTAATAAAAATTAATTATTATATAAATAATAATAATATTATTATTATATTTATTTTTAAACTTTCAAAAAAACTATATACCAAAATTTTTATCTAGTTTATAACAAACAATAATAATATTAATTAATTAATATTTATTATTATTCAAAAAATATTGGAAAATTTTGTTTAAAACATTTTTCCACCCCTCATAATCCAAAATAGCGTCCAAGTACATACCTCCTCATACAACAACCAAGACCATGGCCAAATTAAAAGACCAAATCGAGTAATTTGAGAAGGACATCAAGTCCCTCGTCACTAACCAAAAAAGCTTGAAGGAAGAGATAAAAAATAATAATATAGTGTTGAAGAAAGAGATCAAAGACGAAATTGTTATGGTACTAGAAGGAAGGCTAGATGAAAAATTGGACATCATGAACGAGAAACAAAAAGACTTGGATGACAAAATGAACACCATAACATAGAATTTGAGCACCATGACACAAAACCATAATACATTAATGGAGGTGTTACAAAAACTAATGTCTAGTACAAACCATGTCAACAATTGAGACATGTTAGATGCCTCATTTCATGTTTCCATACAAGAAGAACTTGCCAAGAATCAAGAATATTTGAAAAAATAAATAAAGATTAACAATGTGATGATTAAACAAGAGATAGAAACAAAAGTACTTCCAGATATGGAGGCACGATTAAACAGCAAAATAGATGCTATCAGTAAGATAGTAGAGAAGGAAAAGGCTAAAAATCACCGCCAACAATGAAGCAGTTCAAATATGTTGGTTGCGTCGTCCAATAGCTACGAGCCACCATCAAACCATAAAACAAAAGGCAATCAATATCATTCTTACATAGTGTACCCACCTAAGGAAAAAATAGAGTTGTCGAAATACAATGGAAGTGAGGACCAATGTGTTGCTTGTTTAAACAAAGCAGAAGAATACTTCGACATTTATAATATTCAATCTGGAGAGGAGAAGGTGAAATATGCGTCAATGCATATGGAAGGGTACGCCTATAATTGGTACTTATGGTGGAAGAGAGACAATTTTGCCTACACCTGGAACTTGTTCAAAAATGATTTTTTTAATAGGTTTCAGGGAATCAAAGAAGATGAATTTTTTAGTAAACTTACCAAATTACAATAGGTCGAAAGCGTTGAGGAATTCACACATCATTGGGAATCCTTATCGACACGGGTATTTGGGTTGTCTGACAAACAAAGCCTCGAAACCTATTTAGGAGGTCTTAAACCATACCTCCAAAAAGAATTAAAGATGCATGACACTGCTAACGTAGAAGTGGAAAGACATAAAGCAAAAGCCGCAAAACGAAAATTGGAAGGAATAAAAACAAGAGGTGATAACCATCATCGATAAGAAAAACAGACATAATGCAGGTATTGTGAAGATAATTGGTCACTCGGTCATCAATGCCACAAACCTCAATCATATGCCTATGAAATTGAAAATAGGTCGAAAACATCTAACAGATACTCTGATAATAGAAGAAGAAAAAAAACACATGTCATCGATGTTGTGATGACTGGACCCCAGGCCATAAATGTAGGAACAGTCAGGCATACAACATAGAATCATCAATGGAAAAAAAAGTGCAAGCCTATGCACAATCAGTCTCGTCTGATTCTAATACCAACACAGAATCAAAATGAAGGACGACATTGGAAAATACTCAAGCTTGAGGACAAAGCTTTCCCAAGGGGAAGGTAATGTTGTGAATATTTAAATAATATTATTATTTATAAATAAATAGGTTACGAGTTATTGGTGAAGAGGTGTAACCCTTCACTATGCATGCCCAAGCCTTATAAATGTGAGCTTCATTGCAATATTGTATCCATCATCTATTATTTTATTCCTATATTATTATTCATCATGGAAGTCGGATTCTACTCTTAACCGTCCAACCGGATAAAGTTGCACCATTTCTTGTACCTAAGGAGATGGCATGCCCTTAGTGAACTAGGGAGTGTTAAGATCCAGAAGAGAGATCAATTGGAACCAACCAGTACAACCCTAATCCAACAAAGTGAAGTAGAGAGTGTTAAGATTCACAAGAGAGATCGATTGGAACCAACCAATAAAACCCTAATTCGACAAAAAGATGAATCGATAATGGTAAATCAACACTAGTGCACTAGAGAGAGAGAGAGCACTAAAGAAAGTGAGTCATCTCCATAACCATATGAGTGCATGAAAGATAAGAAACCATAACTAACACAAAAATGTCAGCGATGACATAGTCACTCACTTTGGACTATCATCATCAATGATTTTAGTGGCATGCCTTCTAAGTTGTCTTTGGCGTGTGACTGTGATTATCTCAATATTGTGGCATATCCCTTTATATGTGTGCCTGTGTGTGTTTAATTTTGAAACTCATAATCAGTGCTATACAACAATAAATCTTTCTGAAAGGTTCAATCTTGATTAAAAAACTCCTTCCCTTCTCAATTACTCCATCTAAGGAGGAACTTATCTAGGCTTCCATTTACTATTGAATGATTATAGAGTAGTACATTAAGGTTTGTTAGTATATAAGATCAAGCAAAAGATAAATCAATAGACCCATTGTTGGATGTCGCTATTTGGCACGTTAATTCTACATAAAAGTGTTCATTATGCAATTTTGATTATCACTAACTAGTATTCCTAGATAAATTACAAACAAAATCAATAAGACATATGTTTGTTGTACCTAAGGAGATAAAATAAAGAGGCATGTCCTTAGTGAACTAGGGAGTGTTAAGATTTACAAGAGAGATCAAGTGGAACTAACCAGTAAAACCCTAATCCAACAAAGTGAAGTAGAGAGTGTTAAGATTCACAAGAGAGATCGTTGGTACCAACCAATAAACCCTAATTCGACAAAAAAGATAAACCGACAATGGTAAATAAACACTAGAGAGAGAGAGAGAGAGAGCTAAAGAAAGTGAGTCATCCCCATAACCATATGAGTGCATGAAAGATGAGAAACCATAACTAACACAAAAATGTCAACGATGACACACTCACTCACTTTGGACTATCATCATCAATGATTTTAGTGGCATGCCTTGTAAGTTGTATATGTCATGTGATTGTGATTATCTCAATATTGTGGCATATCCCTTTATGTGTGTCTCTGTGTGTGTAATTTTGAAATTCATAATTAGTGCTATACAACAATAAATATTTCCCTAAGGTTCAATCTTGATTAAAAAACTCCTTCCCTTCTCAATTACTCCATCTAAGGAGGAACTTATCTAGGATTCCATTTACTATTGAACGATTATAGAGTGGGACATTAAGGTTTGTTAGTATATAAGATCAAGCAGAAGATAAATCAATAGAGTCGTTGTTGGATGTCACTATTTGGCATGCTAATTCTACTGAAAAGTGTTCTTTGTGCAATTTTGATTATCACTAACTAGTATTCCTAGATAAATTACAAACAAAATAAACAAGACATTTTTTTATTGTACATAAGGAGATAGCATGTCCTTAATGAACTAGGGAGTGTTAAGATTCACGAGAGAGATCAATTAGAACCAACCGGTAAAATCCTAATCCAAGAAAGTGAAGTAGAGCGTGTTAAGATTCACAAGAGAGATCGATTGGAACCAACCAATAAAACCCTAATTTGACAAAAAGATAAACCGACAATGGTAAATCAACACTAGTTCACTAGAGAGAGAGAGAGCACTAAAGAAAGTGAGTCATCTCCATAACCATATGAGTGCATGAAATATAAGAAACCATAACTGACACAAAAAAGTGCAAAAGAAATCACAATAGAGAAGATGCCCTTAGGTGAGAAGTTATGAAAAGTGATCCACTTAAATTAAGTACACATGAGGATTGGTGGATTTATACACCATCAAAGAGGTAGGGTGTTATCCCTAAGAATCCTTTACCAGCTCAATGTTAGCCTAAAATAGCCAAAGTGATTAATGTTACAAGATCAATTGATGGCCTATATGAAGATTAAACCCATGAGTTTAGCATTCCCACTCTATATGAATAGGAGGACATGAAGAGAAGACATTGAATCACATATCCCCCTTTTGATGACAAATCTCCCAAACCAATACACTTACACACACTCATGAAGGTGGGCTCTAGTAAAGATGGTTGAATATGTTGGTAACATAATTAGCTTAAGGGACAAAGATTCACAAACGTTGCTCTTGAGAATGGAGTTACCTAATGTAGTGCATCAAAATTTCAATATGTTTAGTCTTCCTATGACTTGCAAGGTTGTCGACGAGCTAAATGGTATTGTGATTGTCGCAAAATAAAATAGTGGGGTTCACATGAAGAAGACCTAATTGATCAGGAGGCATCTACATACAAGTAAGGTGCTTCCCATCATGAACAAGTACACTGGCATATTCAACTTTTGTGTATGAGAGGCTTGCATCTCGTTGTGTAAGATGCCCTCTTACCTTCCAAGTCTCTACTTATTTGTAGTCAAATTATAAATATTATAGCAAGCAAGATTTCATTTGAATTTAAGAAAAACATAAACACAGTCTCAACAAGGCTCT
Organism: Pseudotsuga menziesii; assembly: GCA_001517045.1. Taxonomy (NCBI): domain Eukaryota; kingdom Viridiplantae; phylum Streptophyta; class Pinopsida; order Pinales; family Pinaceae; genus Pseudotsuga; species Pseudotsuga menziesii. The sequence continues at coordinate 53,361 of LPNX010859070.1, read as the reverse complement.
ATATCGTCTTTAGATGTAAAGCTATAGGATGTACCAACGTATTGGAAATACGACTTCTTTACTTGCATGTGCATATTAAACCTAGCTTTAGAAAGGTGTGATAGTTGTTATATATTAGGTCAACAATTAAATCAACCATGATAATAATATTCGCATATATTGTAACTAAGACATTGAACATCAACATTGAATTCTAGTACTAGATACTTGTATGAATATTTCATACATGTATTTTTTCTTGTCAATTGATGCATGCCTAGCATAATTCAAGAGCAACCTAAAGCAAGGTCATTATAGTCTAACTATTTTGAAGTGGTAACCTAGATATATACATATAAGGGAACCTTATATGTGTATTGACACTAATACACAATGTAATGCAGGTTGCATATATGAGCGACTAAAAGGTAATTTCTACATCTATAACAAAACTTTTAGTTAGAAATGGATGTACTTACTTGCAATGATGCAATTGGCCACAGTGTCTTTCTCGATGAAATGCCCATTAAAGAGATTGATCTTACAATAATAGAAACCTTATCGGGGTGGTGTGTACACTACATCTGGCTCTTCCATGAAATTTACCCTATCTACTATTTCACTAAAAATGTTATGGGTATTGATAATAAAAGGTTACATGGCCAACTTGCACTTATTGCACTGCTTCTCAGTGAGAAGATTTAAAAAGTTAAATATACAATGCTTTACCTAAGCAAATTTTTGTTTGTTTCCTTGAATAAAATGAATATATTCTTGCATATATTTTCATCCTTGAATATCTATTATCATTTTTGGCACGGTAAACCTTTAAAATGTTGGTAACTTGGATTGGTTTACATGCTACAGTTGGATACCCATAAAATATCAAAAAGAAATTTAAAAGTTCCAATTGTTGAGGTTGGTGCACTCAAACTCTTTAAATGGCATGGTTTGTAATTCACACTTCATTTTTTAAAATGACACATTTATTGATCCCCAAGGATCAATTAACATCAAAATATATCTAGATAAATGTTGAAGTATTGCAACTTTGGAAGATATTCTATTGTACTTTTGTTGTATTATCCTTTGTAGATGTTATTCCTCCATTCGGAGATGTCCTTGATGTAATTGGTCATGTAAAAGTCACGAGGTAAACCCTCCATTGTAAGTCGGGGCAATAGTACCCACAAAAGTAATATATAAAAATGTATTTTGAGTCTCATATGGTAGGTCAACCCTAATTACGGAACCTGTCCGACCTAGTTAGTTATTTGAGGCACTCACCTAATGAATATAAATAGGTAAGGTGCCTCTCTCATTCACATAGATCTTACACTCAAGTATTGAGCAGGAAAGATAGAGAGAGAAAGAGTCTACTATGGAAGATGAGCAACTATTCTTTCTGATGGGGTTTTACATTGTCTTGGTCGAATTCTATACTAAGGAAGCTTTTTGGGGTTTTCTCCCTTGTGGTTTCCTTGAGGAAAATCTTTGTGTTCTCTTGTGTTGTTGCATTTGTCTTTATTTCAATGATCCTTTGCTTATGGTTATGATGCTAAATGTTTTTAGATATTGTATAATCGTTAAAATTCTAACATGTTATCAGAGGCACCCTGAAAGAAGTATTTATGTGGCCGAAACACTGCTTCGGCTACATCTACTGAAGATTAGGGTTTCATGATTGAAAACCCTAGAAGACAAAAAATAGTAATTTTAGTACTTTCGTTATAACGAGAGATTGGAGACGGATCGTTATCTAAAAATTTGACAGGCCAAAGATAAATTCTCACTCTACTATGTGTAAAAGTTTTAGCCTCATATTATAGGAGATATGATTCCTCCAATTCAACATTCCAGCCTCTCCCATAATTTAGCCTTAAACATGTGACCTATCGAGAATCGTTATATCTCGAGCTAGGAAGGTCCAAATGAAATTTCGCAAGATGTTCCAGATAGGGAATGGACTTTAGTTTCTGTGGTAAAAATTTCAGAACCCATAAAGTGAAACAGTGACACGTGGAAGTTTGTACAAGTTTGCTATGTTGAATAGTCCTGAAATAAGTCACCTTGGTAAACTTTGCATAAGTCCCACTTGGTGAATCCAATTATGCTCTAACATGTGAGGTTGGAAAGAAGACATATCAAGATACCTCAGGACAAATTTGTATACCTTTAGGACCCGCAAATTTGGAGCTATAGCAGAAACAAGATCAGTCATTTCTGCAGAAGAAAGCAGAGAAAAACTAGGGCTTCCTGTTTCGGGCAATTCCCTCCACCAATTAGTTGAAGAAGGAGGACCATAAAATTCGCCCTAGGAGGGAGCATCTCTCTATATAATAATTTTATCATTTTGTGGACTTTCATTTTTTGACCTAACGTTGCTGCTGGAGAAAACTAGGGCATAAAATATTTTTCAGTTTTGTCCACAGTTTTGGGAAAATAAGTATGTTGCTCAACTTCCTTGAGGAGGCGCATATTTCTATCCAATTAGATTTGAAAGATACCTAAGTTGAAAAATTAAGGTTTCTCTGTTAAGCCCTAGGCCCACCAAAAGCAGTCTTTCAAAAGATCCTTCAATCAAGCATCAAGTTGAAGCATTCTCACCGGTAAGTTCCATCCTCTCTATTTCCATATGAGGTTCTCACTTTTATCATAATTCCAAACAGTACCAAGCTTGAGGACAAGCTTGAAAGAGCCGAGAAATTATAACCATGGAATTATAGAGTGCTTATCATACTTGAAGAATCATGCCATGAAGAACTATGTCAAAGAAGAAGTTGCAGATCCAGATATAGATGAAGTCAAAGCAAAGCAAAGCAAAAGAAGGACCTAGTCAAAACAAAGATAAGTATATCTGTCTCCATTGGATCTCACATGTATCATCCATGAAGACTTCCAAGGATATGTTCGATGCAATGAACAACATGTACGAAGATGACCTTGAGAACTCAACTCAAGAATGTGAAGGTGCAATGTCAGAAAACATTCAATGATTACTTCACAAGAAGATTTTTTTCTCAGGAGCAATTAGAAGCCATTGAAGACAATGTCAAAGAAGCAGAAGCATAAATTACAACTCTGAATGGTCTTCCAAATTCAGACAAGAGAGTTTTTCTAATAGGAAGATCACATATGGAGAAATGCACGATTGATTGAAGAAGATATGACAATCAATCCCTAACAACTTCGGCCAAGAAGAGAAAGAATAAGAAGGAAGAACATTCCCACCAAGAATAGAAGGACATCTCACAACTCAATAGTTCAGTTGTGATGAAAAAGAAACTTTACGAAAGAATGTCCCAAGAAGGAGGAATGGAAGGATGATATGTTCTAGAAGTACCAGTTGATCATACAAAATGTTGTTTGGATATGAGTTGAAGACATGAAGGGAAGTTTTATGAAGTAGATATACAAGATCAAAAGATACGAAGTAAGGTTCGTGGTTTCTATCAACACAGAGAGTCAATTATGGAAAGACACTACTCTAGGTACTAGACACACCTCTTTAGTAGTGGATATTAAACTAGACAATTGGTGTAATCAAAGTAGAAGAACAATTCAAACAACCTATATGGTTTGAGACTCTCTATAGAGAACCACCTATGCACATAAGGATTTGTACAAGCTCAATTGACACCCATGGGATAACACATACAATCACATGAGAAACTTGAGGATGAACTAGAGTGATTGAGATCCCAATATTTACTACAAGGTTGAAGATAGAGTCCTACAAAGGACAAGATAAACTTGCGACAAAGTTCAAGATGAAGGATAATGATATCTAGTGACCTCGACAAGTGACATAGATGGATACAAAGAAGACTAACAATAGAGGAGACTACCTGTCACCCCAATTTCCTAATACAGATGCAAAGGGAGGATGGTGCTCCACCTCAGAGGGAGTGACTACAATATATCTCAAAGTTCAAGAATCTTGGCATGATTCTTGAGATTAGAGGTATGATGAAATCCAAAATACATTTTAGTTATCCAAGTAAAATATGTAGAGCAAATTGTGCAGTACCTAAAGGGTACTACAAAGGTATGATGACTTTGATTGAGTTGGCAGTACTGCATACTCCAATATATTGCAGAAAGCAGAGTGTTTCTCTCAATGTAACCAAGAATGAATATATTGAAACTAAGAAGAAAGCAAGTAAAGATTCCTCAAGTAGTGAGGAATATGATCCAAAAGAATTATACCGATGAATATGAAGATTATACTCTTATCCATTTCATCATTGGATAAGAAGGGATGCACTGGTAGTGTTGGAATTATGATAGGTATTGCGATGCATATGAAAACAAATCAGACTGTGATATAGTTTCCATTGATGGCAAAACATAGAATATGATCTAGATAAGCAGAGGACTAAGATGAATAAGCAAAAGACTCAGAAGAATCAACGATTTGTACAGAGATCTGACAGTCAGGAGTAAACCTGCAACGTTTGAAAGAAAATCTGATGAACAAATTCGATGGTGAGGAGTAAACACACAAATTTTTAAAGAAAATCCAATGAACAGATCCAACGATCAGGAGTGAACACACAAAGAAATCAATGGTTCAGAAGAAAAGCGGAAGATGAAAAATCAAAGTAAAATAATATGGGTTTCCGCGGAGTCCGTTGGTGGAATGCAGAACGAGGAAAGCGGATGGCGGAAAGCGGAAGGCTAAATTCAGAAGATGAGAAATCAAAGTCTAAAATAATATGGGTTTCTGTAACCCGGAGTCCACCAGTGGAATGCAGAAAGAGGAAGGCAGAATGCGAAAGATGAGAAATCAAAGTCTAAAATAATATGAGTTTCTGCAACCCGGAGTCCGCCAGTGGAAAGAGGAAGGTGGAATGCAGAAGATGAGAAATAAAAGTCTAAAATAATATGGGTTTCCACAAATCAGTGTCCTCCAGTGGAATGTGGAAGTCAGAAAGAGGAAGGAGGAAGGAGTATTGCGGCATATGGGTTTTCACAACCTAGAGTTCGCTCTGCAGAAGGCGGAAGGTGGAAAGCAAAATTTGTGGAAGTTGTTTAAACAAATTTGGAAAACCTAGGATCCGCACTCTGCATCTTATCTAAGATCGAAGATCGGGAAATGGTGCATAATAAATTAAAGGCGTTGAAGGAGTTTGCAAAAAAGGAGGTACGGAAGTAGGTGTTTGATTTTAGATCAACGATCAGTAGAGAGGACGCATGAAATCGACGGCACAGAAGAAGTCATGCGAAAAAGGATGTGCGGAAGTAGGTGTTTGATTTTAGATCAATGGATAATAGAGAGGCCGCACAAAATCGATGGCGCAGAAGAAGTCATGCAAAAAGAGTCCTGAGAAACGAGAACTGCGAAAACTCTAATTTGTCAAAAGAAGCCAAAATTGCGAAGATGCATTGCAGAAGCTTATGATTACACATAGATTGGACTCCTTGTATGTCATAAGGCATGAAACGATTTTGATCAATTATGAAAATGAGCAGTCATCCATACGAAGAGGTGAAGGGTTCAACGATTAATAAGTATAAGAGGATGCGGGTGAAGATATGTTGGTGTGCGCTCTCCACAGGCAAAGAGTTGGTGCATGGACAGTCGTAGAAGTGGGGAATGTAGAATGAAAGGGGACCAAGAGTCCTTTAAAAAATATCCAGAATAGAGACAATGAGGGGAACCATGGTGCATAAGCAAATCCAGAAGTAGATCAGAATAGAGTTGGTATGCATTGTTATATATATGTTTCTCCATACTGTAATGAACACATTTAAATCTAAGGAACAAGGGTGGCTGGGTGATGTTAGGAAAAAACATGTTGTCTTCTCTGTACAAGTTGGAGCCTATACAAGTGGAAGTTGGTGCTTCCACTCAGTAGTAGCTGGCGAATGTTATTTTTAGTGGGTGCTAGAAAAAACATGAGGGTTGGTGCTCTCCACAAGAAGGAATTTGTAAATAGAGGTTGCAGCCTCATTTGAGTAGGTGCTCAAATAAAGATGAATTTGTGTTTGTCTCTATCATGTGTGTGTGATTGATGATCATCATTCCTTCTGTTATACCTGCTGCATTATCATAACTATAAATCTGTAATTAGTAAAAATGTTTTAAATATTAAAAGAAATAACTGATTCACCCCCCCTCTCAGTTATTTGAATAATTTCAACAATTGGTATCAAAGATGGTTCCTTTTATTTAAAGGTAGATCTATAAGATTAAACATGACAAGTTATGAAGGGACTTCATCCAATAAGGTTCCTCTGTTTGATGGAACAAATTTTGCCTTTTGGAAGGTTAGAATGAGAACCTATATAATGTCCTTAGGCGCTGATGTTTGGGATGTAGTAGACACTAGCTATGCAAAGCCAGTTGTGCTAGCCTCCAAAGATGATAAGTTGAAGTTTAGTTTTAATGCAAAAGCAATGAATTCTATCCTGAGTGGGCTTGCAGAGGCTGAGTTTGTTAAGGTGATGCATCTTGAATCTGCGAAAGAGATGTAGGATAAACTTGTAAGAAGTTATGAAGGAAATGCGAAAGTAAAGGATGCCAAACTACATACATATAGACTAAAATTTGAACAATTAAAGATGAATTAGGATGAGGATGTAACACCCCGGTTTTGACCCCGTTTGCATTAAAAATGTATATGATGTATATATTGTAATTAATCATGGTGTAGAGCTAAAGGAAAAAGCTCCACCATCGATTTAGCATTTTATGTTTTGGTGATTAAAACCGATGTCGATGATATATTGTGCTATCCAGGCACATTATAATTTGGACATCATGTACATATGCAATTTAATTAAAATACCCACAACTAGCTATGCCAATGCAACATTAAAGAGATGGGGGCATGGTTTCCTAAGGATAAGGGGGAGGTATTCAAACCTTTGAGCCAATGGGGAAAAACCAAATGTCAAAGGGAGAACCCATCAAGCTGTCAACTACCTTTCTTGTCTTATTCACCCAATCATTTATTTCTACCAGAAATGGTTGAGTTAGTTATTGCATGGGATGGGCAAGGTATGGAGGTCAACATTCGAATTGGGCAGAGCACCCATTTTTGGAAAAACGTGTTTTGACTTAGAAGCCAAGTAAATTCCCATTTTTGCTGCCCATTCCCTCATGCATTCACGTGTTCATCTTTCCTCACGTTTTTAGGGAGCTCCTGGACATTTTTCATCATCCATACTTCATTCACGTTGAGCTCTCACGTAACTAAACCTTCTTGGGTTTTTATCCTCCATGATTTCATCTGTTTACTCATTTTTTCCATGCCCAAGAAATTCATTTTTTTGGGGTTCATAGCAGTCGTTTTGGCTCATGCAATGCCCATAATTGTTGTTGAGTTCGAATTGCTCACCCAAGGGTTGATTTCTCCATTTTACCAATACGTTTTTGGTTGAAAAACGTTTTTACTCAAACCCAGAACTTGCATTCTGCTGTGGGTACATCCTTTGTTTTGGTATGAACTATTTTGGAGTGGAATTGGGTCTGAACTAGCTTGATAAACCTAGCGTAGGAAGGAACCTCATAGACAGATCTAGAGGGGCTGGTTTTATTCTTTGCACACCATGAAGAGCACTGGAAGGAAAGGCACAGTCCGAGTAACTGTGTAGCAGAGAAGGGGATGCTTCCTTGTGTTGGGTGTGTAGATGTTTTAGGATCCAAGCCTAATCTGGTGCAAGTGTCCATAGCTCAGTGGTTGAGATCACTAGCTTAGCATTTCAATATTTCCACCTCCTTAGCAACCTGATAAACCCAAATGTAGTTTTGGCTTGGCTAGATTTTGATGTGTCTTTGGCTATGTGTGAGCCTGTTGTAATTCCCCTATTCCTTGTGGGAATCATGCCCAGCTCGAGGGTGGAAGTATTGTTGAGAGATTGATGAGCACACTGGCCTATGGTTGGGTGGAACGTTGCAGCAGAATAGCTGGTTGCAGGACAACCCATTTTCAAGATAAGTATTTCTTGTGTTTAATCTCTGCAACTGTATTTATTTTTATGAATTTTCATGAACATGTTAAATGCTTGAATGAAATGTAATTGCTTCTGATGTATATTGCATGTTTTACACATTTGTTTATGTTTTTAATTTCAATGCATTTTATATTCCATCATGGGGCTTAGATTGCCCGAATTTGTTAGCCTGAATGTCGCATCCTCTCTCTGGTAGAGGGGTGGGGATGTGAGAGAGAATGTCAGTAAATATTTATTAAGAATAGAACAGACCGTGAATGCTATGAAGGGTCTTGGTGAAAAGATTGATGAAGCATCCGTAGTTCATAAAATTTTAAGATCTTTGCCTGAAAGATTTAATCCCAAAGTTTCTGCAGTAGAAGAATTGAGTGATCTTAAAACTCTGCCTATTGACCAACTTCTAGGTACTCTGATAGCCTATGAAATGAGGATTGTAAAGATAAATCCACCACTAGAGAAACACATTTTAAAGCAGATAAGAACACTGATTTTGAAATGGATGTGATTGAGGAAAAATTTGTAAGGAGGATGAAGAAAGGATCAGGTAAATAGAAATGCAAAATGCCCTTTAAATGTTTTAACTATGGTAAAATAGGCCATTTTGCATCTAAATGTTTTCACAACCAAAAGAGGCGGACTTCTGATGATCAAGAAAACTATACAGTCAATAAATACAATAAAGAGGCTAAATATAAAAAGAAAAGCTTGTGTGTAAATGATGTTGATTCTTCAGAAGAAACAGACAACGATTCATCTTGTGAAGATGAATTGAATAACTTTATGTTTATGGCCATATAATATTTTGGAAATGAATATACAAGAAGTGACTTGAATGATGAAGAATTTATGGTTGATATGGAAGGTGAACTAGTCAGTGCTTTGGAGGAGATTGACAAACTCCGACTAAAGAAGACGAAACAATTTTTTTTTATTGATGCAGTATGAAAAGAATGGTAAAGAACCAAGTGAAGATATTGCACAATTAAAATTGGAATTAGAAGTGGCAAAGAAAATAGAAGATATACTAAAACAACAATTAACAGAAGGGAAAAAGAGACGTGAAGCTTTGGAAGAAGAAGTAGTGACAACTAGGAATGAATTGGAGAAATTTCAAGCTCTGTATAACCAAAATATGTAAAGTATTAAAGCTTTAGAAGAACTGAACAACATTATGAGTAAGCAAAGGTCCCCATGGTTAAAAATAGGTATTGGTTATGAAGAAGGTTAAAACAACAAACAGTCATAATGTGAACATACTATACAAACAAAAGGAAGTGAAGCAAGTACTAGAGTCAGAAATTCAGATCAGAATTATCAACCAAGGATTGCTCAGAAACAAAGTCAACAAAAGGGAATACAACCAAGATTTAGGTACCGAAGTTTTTTCCATGGTTACTTTAATTGTTGTTTTAATTTTAGCCACAAAGCTGCAAACTGTGCATTTAATTTTAGAAATATGCAATCAACGAATAGTCAATTGCTGCAACATAGAACAAGACAGTCAGCAAGTAAACAAGAACTGCATACAACTCAAAGAATAACCCATGATAAATATAACAACTCTTTTGATCTACTGTACAATGAGCCACAGTGTTATGTTTGTCATAATTTTGGAGACAAGGCTTCAAACTGTCATCTAAAGTATTACAAAACAGACCCAAGAGTGAATTACTCTACTGAAAGTGCTAAAGTCTGGAAGAAGAAGGAAAACAACAAATGTGGCTTAGTGTTTTCTGTTCAAAGGAAAAAAGGCCCCTGGTATATTGATAGTGGATGTTCCATTCACATGACTAGTGATAAAAGTAAGTTTTTGTCTCTAAGTGAAAATAAATCAGGAAATGTAACTTTTGGAAATGATGCTCCATGGAAAATAAAAGGAAAAGGAATGGTGAAGTTGAGTAATGGAAAAGGGAAATCCCAAGACGTGTTGTTTGTAGATGGACTAAAACACAATCTTCTTAGTGTCAGTCAGGTTTGTGACAGAGGATGTGAAGTTGTTTTCACCTCTAAAGATTGCAATATAAAATCTGTATCCTCAGGAAAATTGGTTGTAAAGGGCATAAGAACATAAAACAATGTCTATGTCTTGAAAGAAGGAAAAGAAGAATGTTATCTAAGCAAGCATGATGAAAGTTGGCTTTGGCATAGGAGACTTGGAGATTTAAAATTTGATCATATAATAAAGCTTGTGAACAATGGGGCAGTAAAAGATATTCCAAAAATATCAAATCCATATGACTCTGTTTGTAAACCTTGTCAAATGGGAAAATTGACTCGCACACAGTTTAAATCCAAGAACTTTACATCAATGGACAAACCACTTTAGTTAGCACATATGGATTTGTGTGGACCGTCAAGAAAGGAAGGCACAAGAAGAGAAAGATATTTTATGTTGGTCATTGATGATTATTCTAGACTCACATGGGTTGCTTTTTCTGAAATAAACATCTGAAGCACTTGAAAAGTTCAAAATTTTCAAGGCTCTGAATGAGAATCAAACAAGAAAGAGACTGAAAGCAATAAGATTTGATAGAGTAGGAGAGTTCAGTTCAGGAGACTTCAAAGAGTTTTGTGATAAACATGGAATTAAAAGAGAATACACTATTCTAGGGACTCCATGGCAGAATGGAGTAGTTTAGAGACAAAATAGGTTAGTACAACAAATGGCAAGATCAATGGTGAATGAAAGGAATATTTTGAAGAAATAATATGTAGAGGAAATTCACACAGCTGACCATATTCTTAACAAAGCTCACTTAAGGCCAAACAGTGATAAGACTCCTTATGAACTATGGTTTGGAAGACCTGCTTCTATCAGACACTTTAAAGTCTTTAGAAGTAAATGTTATATTAAAAACAAAGAGGAACATCTTGGAAAGTATGATGACATGGCTAATGAAGGTATCTTCTTAGGATATGTTGCAAACAATAAAGGATACACTTGTTATAATATGAGGCTGCATAAATTGGTTGATTGTATTGACATTGAAATCGATGAAGGAATCCCTATAAAAGATACTCAAATAAGCAGTGTTGAACCAAATACGAAAGATAAAATTGAAGATAAGGAAGAACAGGTCCAAGAACTAGAAAATAGAAGATTCAGAGTCAGATGATGAAAGTGCAAACACTCAAGCAGATTCAAGACAACAGACAAAAACCAAACCACCTTCCAGAATCATTCAGAAGAATCATCTTGGAAATCATATAATTGGTGACAAGGATAAAGGAGTTCATACAAGAAGGAAGTTGATTAAAGCTTCAGAACAATCTCAGATTGCTTTCCTATCTACGATGGAACCTAAGAATTTTGAAGAAGCCAGTGAGGATGAAGATTGGGTTAAAGNACTTGGGAGTTGGTTCCTAGACCTGCAGATAAAAATGTAATAGGCTCCAAGTGGGTGTTTAAAAACAAGATGAATGAACAAGGACAAATTGTGAGGAATAAATCATGATTGGTCTGTAAGAGGTATGCACAAATTGAGGGACAAGATTTTGATGAAAATTTTGCACCAGTGGCAAGATTGGAAGCTATCATAATGTTTCTTTCCTATGCCAGTCATAAGAAATTCAAAGTGTATCAGATGGATGTTAAGTCAACTTTTCTCAATGGAGATCTAGAAGAAGAAGTCTATAAAGAGCAACCTGAAGGGTTCCAACTGATAGACAATCATGACAATGTCTGCAAACTAAAGAAGGCTCTATACGGATTGAAACAAGCACCAAGAGCCTGGTATTATAGATTGAATAAATACCTAAAGGACAAAGGATTCAAGAAAGGTACTATTGACAGTAACTTGTATATCAAATCTAAAGGTGATAATCTATTAGTTGTTTTGGTGTATGTGGATGACAATATTTTTGGATGCACTAATGATTCTTCTGTTCGGTGGTTTGCTAATGCCATGCAATCTGAGTTTGAGATGTCAATGATAGGATAATTGTCATTATTTCTTGGTCTTAGCATTATTCAGAGTTTTGAATGTTTATTTCTCTCCCAAGAGAAGTATTTGAAGGAAATGTTGAAGAGATTTTAGATGGAATATTTGTCACTTGTTAGTACACCTATGGTTGTTGGTTGTAAGCTCAGCAAGGATGATCTCTCACCTGATGTTGATCAAAGAACATATTGGTCAATGATAGGAAGTCTCTTATACATAACAACAACTTATCCTGATCTAATGCAAGTTGTTGGAATGGTAGGAATATTTCAATAAGCTCTGAACCAAATTCATTTGGTGGCTGTTAAGAGGATATTTAAATATTTGAAGGGCACAATGACTTATGTTCTCTAGTATCAGAATCTTCAGTTTACTACATATTTAGATGTTGATTGGGAAAATTGTTTGAATGAAAGAAATAGCACAAGTGGAGGTGCATTCTTCTTGGGTGATTCTTTAGTTGCATGGCTGAGTAAGAAGAAAGGATCAATATCTTTATCCACTACAAAATCTGAATACATTGTTGTTGCTAAACGCTATACACAAATACTTTGGATGATCCAGACACTGGCAGACTTGGAGGTAAAATGTGTTTATCCCATTCCTATACATTGTGATAATACTAACGCCATTAGTATGTCCAAAAATCCAGTCCTTCATTCCAAGACTAAACACATACCTATTAAGTATCACTTCTTAAGGGAGCAGGTTGCAAACAAAGTGGTTCAATTGAATTTTATTCCTTCTACATAACAGATTGTTGATATCTTCACCAAACCCTTACCAAAGACACAGTTTGAGTATCTATGCCAGAAGCTGGGCATCATATCTTATTCCAACTAACATGTCCACTTTGATAGGGGGAGTTGTGCTATAAAATCTTCTTTGACATTGATGTTAAAAGGGGAGAAGTTGTTTTTGCTATAGATGATAACTAGTTGGTGATTACAAGTACAACATGCATCCAGAATTTGAAGGTTGCCATCAATGCCAAATAGAGTGATTGTTGGAATTATGATGGGTATTATGATGCATATGAAAACAAATCAGATTGTGATATGGTTGTCATTGATGACAAAACATAGAATATGATCCAGATAAGCAAAGGACTCAGATGAATAAGCAAAAGACTCAGAAGAATCGATGGTTTGTACAGAGATCTGATGGTCAGGAGTAAACCTGAAAATTTTGAAAGAAAATATGATGAACAGATACGACGGTCAGGAGTAAATCCAAAAAGTTTGAAAGAAAATATGATGAACAGATCCAACGGTCAGGAGTAAACCCGCAAAGTTTGAAAGGAAATATGATGAACATATATAACGGTCAGGAGTGATCTTGCAAATAAATCAACGGTTCGGGTGAAAATTGAAAGGCAGAATGCGAAAGATGAAAAATCAAAGCAAAATAATATGGGTTTTCGCAACCCGGAGTCTGCCAATGGAATGCGGAAGGAGGAAAGTGGGAGGCGGAATGCGGAAGATGAGAAATCAAAGTCTAAAATAATATGGGTTCCTGCAACCCAGAGTCCTCCAGTGGAATGTGAAAGGCGGAAACAGGAAGGTGGAATGCGAAATATGAGAAATCAAAGTCTAAAATAATATGGCTTTCTGTAACCTAGAGTTCGCCAATGGAAAGCGGAAGGCGAAAAGAGGAAGGAGGAATGCGGAAGATGAGAAATCAAAGTCTAAAATAATATGGGTTTCCACAACCCAGTGTCTGCCAGTGGAATGCAGAAGGAGTCTTGCGTCATATGGGTTTTCACAACCTGGAGTCTACTCTACGGAATGCGGAAGGTGGAAGGCAGAAATTGTGGAAGTTGTTTAAACAAATTTGGAAAACCCAAGATCTGCACTCCGCATTTGATCTAAGATCGATGATCAGGAAATGGTGCACAATAAATCGACAACGCGGAAGGAGTTTGCAAAAAAGGAGGTGCAGAAGCAGGTGTTTGATTTCATATCAACGGTTAATAGAGAGGCCGTACGAAATCGACGACACAGAATAAGTCATGCGGAAAAGGATGTGCGGAAGCAGGTGTTTGATTTCAGATCAATGGATAGAAGAGAGGCCGCACAAAATCGACGGTGCAGAAGAAGTCATGCAGAAAGAATCCTGAGAAACTAGAACTGAAGAAACTCTGATTTGTTGGAAGAAGCCAAAATTGTGAAGATGCATTACATAAACTTATGATTACACATCGATTGGACTCCTTGTCTGTCATAAGGCATCAAACAGTTTTGATCAGTTATGAAAATGAATAGTTAGGCATACGGATAGGTGAAGGGTTCAAAGATTGATAAGTATAAGAGGATGCGGGTGAAGATATGTTGGTGTGTGCTCTCAGTAGGTAGAGAGCTAGTGCATGGATCGTCGTAGAAGTGGGGATTGCATAATGAAAAAGGGCCAAGAGTCATTTCAATAATATCCAAAACAGAAACAATGAGGGGAACCATGGTGCATAAGCAAATCCATAAGTAGATAAAAATAGATTTTTTATGCATTGTTATATATGTTTTTCTCCATATTATAATGAACATGTTTGAATCTAAGGAATGAGGGTGGTAGGGTGATTCTAGGAAAAAACATGTTGTCTTCTCTGTACAAGTGGAAGTTGGTGCTTCCACTCAGTAGTAGCTAGAGAATGTTATTTTTATTGGGAGCTAGGAAAAACATGAGGGTTGGTGCTCTCCACAAGAAGGGATTTGTAAACAAAGGTTGCAGCCTCATTTGACTAGGTGCTCAAATAAAGATGAATTTTTGTCTATCTCTATCATGTGTGTGTGATTGATGATCATCATTCCTTCTATTATACCTACTGCAATATCATAACTATAAATTTGTAATTAGTAAAAATGTTTTAAATATTGAAAATGGTTTAAGCTTTAGAAATAACTAATTCACCCCCCTCTCAGTTATTTTAATAATTTCAACAGGTAGGACACACAGACACAGTTCTATGTGATTTGTGGTGTAAGAATACTTATTCATTATTTTCGATCATGAGCAAGATAGGAACATGTCCTTAGAATCAAACGATGAAGTTGAACACATTGGTAGAGACTCCGGTAATTCAAGAAGACAGAGATCAAGATGGAGTCTACCAAACAAACAAATATAAGTATTTGAATTGTCATTTCCAATATATCTAGTTGTTCAAAATGTGTACATAGACATGTTTCTAGATTCAGGAAATGTATTATGCATATTAGAATATTTGTAGTATACTACTGATATGCAGGTGATGGGTAAGTGGCTTATGTTGTTGTACAACGTTCAATTGCTACATATGAAATAATGTCTTGGCAACATGGAAGACATATAGAAAGTTACCGTATATAGATGATTGTTGTATTAGCAGAAATAGTTGCATGATTATATGACATATATCTTTATGTATGTCATTATGAATATGTTACGAAATGCTTCTAATCATGCAATTGTATTTGAATTACATGAATGATTGTATGCAATCACTACCAAAAGAAGAATGATGAAAGTTGTGAATGTACGATACCATTACGGATGTACAAGAGAAGAATGATGCAGTTACAGATGCACAAAAGAAGAATGATGCAAGTTGTGAATGTATGATACTGTTGCGGATGTACAAGAGAAGAATGATGCAGTTACAGATGCACAAAAGAAGAATGATGCAAGTTGTGAATGTATGATACTGTTGCGGATGTACAAGAGAAGAATGATGCAGTTACAGATGCACAAAAGAAGAATGATGCAAGTTGTAAATGTACGATGCAGTTGCAGATGTACACAAAGAAAATGTCAAAGAATAAGTTGCAGAAAGGAGCTGTAAAACTCAAGTATGTTCCTAAAAAGGAACACGTGGCAGATGTGTTGACTAAGCCTCTGACTCGCGTAAAGTTTGAATACTTTAGAGATATGCTTGGTGTAGTCCGAAAGGACCTCTCTCGAAAGAGGGAGTGACAGTATATGGAAGAAGGATGCTTTGGTGAGTAGCTCAGTCTAGAGTAGGGTAAGTCTGACTAGGACTGTTTGGCCCGAAAGGGTTATTCAGACGAGGCCTGTTGATCCTAGGGGGATTAGTATGTCTAGCTAGATTAGTTTAAACCAAGTGGGTTTATAAGCCAGGACAAGGCTTATTGGTCCCCAGGAAGATCCATCTGTCTAACTAGGCTTGTTGGCTCAAAAGGGTTAGTAAGTTAGACAAAATGCCAAGATGGATCTACCAGAGAACTCATCATGATGATGCTTTGAGATAGTTAGAGGGCAAGAAGTGGTTAGTATGTATGGCTAGGCTTATTTGGCCCGAGAGGATTAGTAAGGTAGACAAGTCTTGTTTGGTCTCCAAGGAGATCAATTTGTCTGACTAGGCTTGTCGACCCAGAAGGGTTAGTAAGTTAGATAAGCTGTTGTTGTAAGTGGTTTCAGTATTGTTATACTTATGATTTCCGAGATGGTTGCTTCAGTATTTTTATACCAATGATTGTTGAGATGTGTGCTTCGGTATTGTTATACTGATGATTGTTGAGATGTTTTCAGTGTTCTCACACTAATGATTGTTGAGATAGTTTCAGTATTCCTCTACTGATGTATCAAGTTTGGTATTCTCATACCTATGATTGTTGATTGATTGATAGTTTAAGTATACTTATACTGATGTAGCAGGGTTAGTATTCTCATACTAATGATTGTTGATTGATGAGATGATTGATAGTTTTAGTATTCATCTACTGGTGTAGCAAGCTCAGTATTTTTTATACCGATGTTGATGTGGCAGGTTCAGTATTTCTATACCGATGTTGATAAGACAGTTTCAATATTTCTATACTAATGATGATGACGTGGCTTCAGTATTTATATACTGATGTTGATAAGATAGTTTCAATATTTCTATACTGATGATGATGAGGTAGTTTTCAGTAATTCTATACTGATGTTGATAGGATAATTTCAGTATTTCTATACTGATATTGATAATCATGTTGCTTCAACATTTGTATGTTGATGTTGATGATGTGGTTATGGTCCCAACACCTTGTGTTAATGATGTTGATATGGTTGTGGTCCCAACACCCTGTGCTGATAATGTTGATGTGGTTGAAGTCACAACACTTTGTTTTGATGATGATAAGGTTGTTTCAACATTTTTATGTTGATGATGATAACGATGTTCCAACATCTCTATGTTGATAATGCAAATGATGATATAGCATTTATTGATGATGTTGCTTTAGCCCTAACATCCTAATGATGTTGTTTTTGTTTTAGTATTCACATACTGACGATGTAGATGATGATGTTTCAGTATTTACATACTGATGATGCAGATGTAGATGTTTTAGTATTTACATACCGATGATGCATATGTTGATGTTTCAGTATTTACATACTTATGATGATGTTTTAGTATTTACATACTATTGATGCAGATGATGATGTTTCAGTATTTACATACAGATGATGCAGATGATGATGTTTCAATATTTACATACTGATGTTGCAGATGATGATGTTTCAGTATTTATATACTGATATTGCAGATGATGTTTCAGTATTCACATACTGATGTGGCAGAAGAAGATTTAGTATTCACATACTGATGTTACAGAAGAAGGTTCAGAAGATGATTAAGTATTCACATATTGATGTGGCAGAAGATGATTCAATATCCACATACTGATGTTACATAAGAAGGTTCAGTATTCAAAAGATGATTCAGTATTCATATACTGACGTAACAAAAGATGATTTGGTATTCACATACTGATGCTAGAAAAGATTATTTAGAAGATGATTCAGTATTCACATACTGATGCTACAGAAGATGATCCAGAAGATGATTCAAATGATTAAGTATCCACATACTGATAATACAAAAGATGATATAGAAGATGATTTAGTATTTATATACTGATAGAGGATAATTCAACACATACAAAAGATTATTCAATATTTACATACTGAGATGCCAGAAGATGATCCAACTGAGATCAATGATGACGATGTATGATGATGTTCCAAAACTTCTTATGACATATAGAGATTCACCAGTCAGTTGTACAATTATGATGATGGTTGTTGTTGATGTAGAATACCTTCCTAGTTAAGAGGGAGTGTTAAAGTATTGTAACTTCGGAAGATATTCTATTGTACTTTTGTTGTATTCTCCTTTGGAGATGTTATTACTCCATTCATAGATGTCCTTGATGTAGTTGGTCATGTAAAAGTCATGAGGTAAACCCTCCATTATAAGTCGGGGAAATAGTACCCGCAAAAGTAATATATAAAATGTATTTTGAGTCTCCCAAGGTAAGACAACCCTAATTCGGAACCTGGCCGACCTAGTTAGTTATTTGAGGCACTCACCTAATGAATATAAATAAGTGAGGCGCCTCTCTCATTCACACAGATCTTACACTCAAGTATTGCGCTGGAAAGAAAGAGAGAGAAAGAGTCTACTGTGGAAGATGAGCAACTATTCTTGTTGCTGGGGTTTTACACTGTCTTGGTCGAATTCTATACTGAGGAAGTTTTGCAGGGTTTTCTCCATTGTGGTTTCCCCAAGGAAAATCTTTGTGTTCTCTTGTGTTGTTGCATTTGTATTTCTTTCAATGATCCTTTGCTTATGGTTATGATTTTATGATGCTAAATGTTTTTAGATATTGTATAACCATTAAAATTCTAACAATAAATACTTGAGCCTATGTAAGTGTTTCCAAGTTTATAGAATTGTTAGGCATTTCCCATTCTATGAGCACAAAGTTGTGTCTTAGTGTGGCACAAGTCTTCTCAATATCCTTTAATAGTCATGTGACTTGTGTAAACCCTAAAATCTAGCAAGTTTCTCACTCATAAATACTCAAGGGCTTATTTAAATGGCATGAAGGGTGTGTACAAACCAAATTGGAACTCCCATCATGATGAAAACTTGTCATTATTGTCCCCAAGTTGGAACTTCCTTTTTTGCTTCCATTTTGGAAAAGTCGGTATTATTTCACATGACGGTGCTAAAGTCCACATTATTTCCTGCCCCGAGTTTAGTGTCAAATTTAGAGCCTGGTATAGCTTTATCACCAAATTTAGCACACAGTTTAGCTTTATCGTCGAGTTTAGCGCCAGATTTAGCATCGGGTTTAGCACTAGGTTTCATGAGTGACTAATAAAAACAAGGAAAACTTTTAAAAACAAAGCTAAGTAATTTCAAAGGTTAAAAATAAGCCACTTGTTTCAATCCTCATGAGTTAGAGGGAATTTCAACTATTTTAATTAAAATCCATACTTTTCCCTCATAAAAGCCCCTCAAAACCTACTCTTTCATTTTTTTCTCATTACCTCTCTTTCTTTATTCTCTTCTCCACTCTTTTCATTTATCCCTTAACATTTCTTCTCTCAAAGTTTCATCGTCATGGAGGATAGGGTTTTTGTTTCATGGAGGAACTTCCATGAGGAAGATAATGGGTTCTTCTTCCCTTTTCCTCCTTCCTTCCTCTTTTTTTATTTTTATTTTGTTGATTTACTATTGTTTATTGTTTATTTGTTGTTGCAGGTTTAGGGTTTCATTTATGGAGGATAAGGTTTCATCAAATAACCTCCATAATGAAGGTAATGACTTCTCCCTTCCCTTCTCCTCCTTTCTTCCTATTTTATTTTTATTTTTATTTTCCAATGTTTATTATTATTTTGTTGTTGTAGATTTAGGGTTTCATGCATGGAGGTTAGGGTTTCATGGTGTAACCTCCATAAGGAAGGTAATGGATACTCACTTCCATTCTCATTTTTCTTTCCTCTTTTGTTTTGTTTTTCTTTATTGATTTTCTAGTGTTTATTGTTTTTTTGTTGCTGCAGGTTTATTGGAGAAAGAAGAAAAAATCACATTTCAGTGGATTCCTTTGATGTATAGATAGTTCATGGGTATGACTTAGGAATACCCTTGCATTAATGTAAATATATCTAGGTTCAAATCCTTGCACCCATCTATCTCTTATTACTTTTACATTTTTATTTACTTGTTTGCATGCACATGTTAGGTTATTTCAATTCAAATCTACACTTTTAAAGGTATATTTTTATGGAAATTTTAGTTCAAGTAGAGTTCTTTCCTTTTCGCAAGTGACCAAGGTTCAAATCCTATCATTCCCCTAACATTTTCCATTTATATTTTCATTTTTACCATTTTTTATTTATGTTTTTGTAAGTTCTAATTTGCACTAGGTTAGTTTAGTTTTATTCAAATTTTCACTTTTAATCATTGATTTCAGTGGGAATGCAGCTCAGATAGAGCCCTTGCCTTTTGGAAAGTGACATGGGTTCAAATTCCAACATTTCCTTACCATTTTTTCATTTTTTCAAATTTTACCATTTTTCATTTCTATTTCCAAAAAAACAATTTACAAATAGATGGCACTAAATCATGCACTAATTGTTGGGGCTAATCATGGAAATAAACCTAGTGCCAATCATATTACTAAACCTAGTGCTAATCCAGACACTAAACCTAGCGTTAATTTTGACGCTTTAAAAAATACAATTTTGCACTAGGTTTATTGCCAAAATTTCCAACTCAAGTCGGAAAAAATTACACTAAAAAAGGACACTATTTCAGGTGCTAATTGTTTGTTTTGTTGTAGTGTCCCATATCATGAATCCTCAATCCTTCAGCCTTCCTTGAGTTCTCATAAAGCACATGGGATCCCACTAGAAAATGAAGAGCATTCACATGGGAGCTAGTTAAGGACACAAGGGGTTCACCTTGTTAACGCATATCTTATCACACTCATTCATAAAGGAGGGTTTTTTAATTGTGAAAATAAGGTCAATATATCATAGGTATTGGGGGCAGGGGTAGGGTGTGGGGGGTTTATAGGTATTTGGGGTTATAAAAAGGGGTATCTAGTAAAACTATGAAATGTCTCATAAAAATAGGTATTTATCAATATCTAGTGAAGTTAGGGGTATTCTTTGATATCCCATGAATGAAGGAAATATGGAAAATTTTCACCGAGCGAAGACCCCATGGATAAGGATGGGATTCTTTTACTACTTATAAAAAGGAGTTGTGGGGATGCATTAAAGAGGAGGAAATCATAGCAAACTTATGTTGAAGTAATGAAATTGCAAACCTAGGAATCCCTTATCCCTACTCCCTCATTTTTAGTTCATTTTCCCTCTTGTCGCTTGCTTTCCTTTCAAAGTGTCCATCCATAAGGGAACATGTTTCCCACTTATACCGGGGATTGAGATTAAGCATACAAGGTGGTTAAAGATCCCTCCCACATAGATATTTGGATCCCACTACTGCAACATTTTCTCCTTGGTTGGTACATTACATTGTTTATATAGCCTTCCATTGCAATAAAATAAATCATTGCTTCCCCTGCAAGATTGACTAGTTGAACCTTATGTAATCATTGATCTATGGTTTTAATGCTTTTATATATGCTTGCAGGTTGAAGTAATAGCTTACATGTTTGTTTCCTTTCCTTTACATGTCTGGTTTTATCTATACAATTGGTTTAGAGTTAGTTTATTTTTACACCGTTGCACCAAACACCCAACACCATACACACCATATTGGTGACTCCAATGGGGAGATAGATCCAATTATCACACCCGTAGTTGTTTATATTGCATAATCTTCAAATTGCAAACTTTCATCTAATTCTTTCAAACTTGGAAAACTAAATAAATGTTGACTTTGATTGTTATTGTTAGGAAGATATTGTGCTTAATAACCTCCAAGTGTTTGGAACAAATGCTAAGTGACAATATAGACTACCCAAATGATGTAAAATATTATGTGCCAAATATGTGTACATTAACAGTGTTATGAAGGCGACCTTGGCATACCAAATCATACAAATGTTTGTCACTTAAATTTTATATGGGTCGACTAATGGTTGGAAAATGACAACCCAATCATATGTTTGCAATGCAAAGCTAACTAACCTCTATTTTTTCCATTGCATTAGTTATTGTCGGAAGTGATCAAACAAATTATTTACAAATATCTCCATTCAAGTTACAAAAAGCCCAATAAATTTTAGATAAATAAGATTATTTTATTAATGTCCATTAGTATATTTAATATAGATGGCTTCCTTTGTTCGTTCTCCCTTGACGACAATTTATAGTCTCAATTGCACAAACAAACTCTATATTTTCATTAATCTAAGAAACAAATATGCATATTGCAATTTCAATACAAGACATCCTTCCAAACAACCAATAAATTTACAACAGCAAAAAACAAATGAATACATTTGCTTATATAAATTACTAAGTACAAAGAGTGTTATAGGTCAAGATCACAAAGTTGATTATTGTCATCCTTTTGATATAGTCTCATACATAAAAAGTATTGGAAGTCACCTGTGGCATTGAATTAATTGGTCTCTACTCCAATTGAATCATTAAGCGCCATTAATATATTTCTTTATATTAAGGAATGGTTCTTGTAACTAGTTACCATTAGCCTTTGAAGTTCTATATGCTAGGCAATGCCTACTACAAGCATCCAATTTGAATTGCTATTGAATTGTTATAAAAGGCTCAAACAACACAACAAGATTTCTTTCTAACTACAGAATTCATAGAACCAAGATCCAATCCTCACAAACAATTACAAAAATAAGTTTTAAGTTTTAAGTTAAGTACATAAATAACTGGCAAAAATAAATAAATGAGCAATTATGTAGAGGAACTATAATAGGACTAAAATAACATAAGAAATGAAACATATCCTAAACATGAAAACAATGGAATGGTTTTTTGTTTTGTTTTTGGTGTTGGAATATTAACTAATACTTGTCTTATGGGAATATTATGATTTATTATTGTAATTGGTCATTGTTAGAAGGTTGTTAGATTAATTGGATTTGAGAGATTATCTCCAACAAGTTTTCTATATTTAGTGCTTGGTAGAGATATCTCCTCACTATAATTTGTTATTGTGGTTAAGATAATATCTCTGTCATAAAGCATCCCTAGTTTGTTAGTATGATTAAGATAATATTTCTATCTTGAAGCATCCCTTAATGTATTGATATATCATTATTCCATTGTTAAATAAAACACTCATACTAACTTTGGTGTATGAAGAAAATGTTACTCTCCCATTTTATTTCATAGTATCAGGCCCATTTTATTCAATGGTATCATAGTATGATAGGGTTTATTTCATGTTATCATAGTATGGGCCCATTTTATTTCATGGTATCATAGTGTGATTAGGTTTATTTCATGGTATCGTAGTATGGGCCCATTTTATTTCCTGGTATCATATTGTGATTAGGTAGGAGAGTGGATTGTTTTTTGGTTTGTTTTTCGTTTCTGTTTTTCTTTGTTTATGATTGCTATGAGTGATAGCTACAGTAGCATGTGAGCTACAATTTGTATTTGGTTTGGTTCGTCTATTATTTGATAAGATCTGTCAATCTGTGGGTTGTCGCTATATGAGGAAGGTCCAGGCGTAACTTTGTCGATAATATAGGTCCAGGGATAATATTTGAGCAAGGCAGTCCTGCAATATTGTGCCATCTACTTAGCGAAACTCAAGACTCCTCCTCTGGAAAAGAAGAACCTGAGCTGAGAGATCCAACGATACTCCCTTACAGGCTAAGGCTTGCTCCTCAAGGGAGAGTCTGTCCAATGCTTAAGTCTCACCCCCATCCACTGTGCCTCCCGAGATGCCACAGGTCTGGATTGATTTAACGCGTTGAGAACCTTCGTCAAATGCTTCGGTCCATTCTTTCATTACTATACAATCACGCCGTGAAGAAGATGATGAACAGCTGCATTGACTGGAGATTCCAATTGCATTGAATTGATGCAAAACTTTGTTTGTCGTACTTGAGGTATACGCTGTTGATAGGTCAGGCGCGTACAATGAACTTAGAGAAGAGGAATCCGCGTTTGAGAGGCAGTATTGTCTGGAGTGCGGAGATTGTAGCCGCGAAGGAAGGACTATCCTCGCTCTTGCCTCTGATTATTTATGTGTTTGAGGTATACTTGTGATGTTTCTTGCAGATCATAGTGATAATGATCAGCATACCCAACTCCATCAAGAAGACTGTGAGTAGGGCTTCCGTTGGCTAGTGGATGGTATACGGATAAGACTGCTTTTTTTATCATTCACAATGAGTGGAAATCTGTATTTGTATACAAGGGAGTTTTTCCCAGAAGAAAAATAGTTGTTCCTTGTTATTCAATGTTTAATCAAAGGTAACTGATTACATCACCATGATATTAATATATCATATCAGAGCTGTGATAAAAGATAGTTCTCAATAGCAGACAATGCAAAAAAAATAGGATTAGTCAAGGATCACTGAAGACACCAACCACCAGCCAGCTTTAAGAACAATCCAAACACGTCCTAAGAGGAAACATAAAGAGCCCAGTTCAGTTTTTCCAAGGAAGTGCTCGAGGAAGAGTACTGATATCAAACCCTGAGAGGTGAACAATGCCAACCTTAAGTATCCAAAATGATACTCTAAAAAACTCAAGCGTCCATACTCGAAATAATATAATCAAAATGGTTCATGAGTAGGATGTACAAGCTCGGTTCTAAAAGAGTTGAAGCTTATCTTCCTCATTAGCTATTCCTTCATAGTATTCTGTGAAGGAAAGAAGGTCGAAGGCCATGGCGATCGCTTCTTTGGATAAACTGTCTGACCTCTCATTGTGTTCTCTATAGACATGATGAAAGTCTACTACATGAAAGCAGGCTTTGATACCCTTAATGTTGTCACACCAGGCATCCAGATAGAGGACAATGAGTGCTGCCTTATCATTTGCCCAATTAATAGCGACAGAAGGGTCCCCATACACATGGAGAGTGGGGATATCAATTTCTTTTGAAAAGCGCAGTAGATCCCATAGTGCCAAAAGTTCAGCTCTGGTATTGGTGTTGAGTCCACAAACCATCTTGATGCAAAAAAAGTGGGACTGACTGATCAACAAAAAGATACCGGCTACTCCAATCCTATTTGTTGTTGCACCATCAAAAAACCCTGATGGATATGTTAAGATAGGAGCGTTACCAATGTTCTTGTACCTGGCTTTTCTTTTACAATCAACAGGAAAGGAGTTGACTTGATCCAAAATTTTGTAGCAGAGAGGGATCATTTCAGGTGGCTTATCTTCAAATATGCAATAGTTTCTGGAGATCCACAAGTTCCAGATGAAGAATAAGGGAAGATAGAGGCATTCTCTTTCTTTTTTGAAACAGTCTTCTAAATTACCCACTAGAGATGAATTATTCCAAACTAGGAGACAATTAAACTTTATGTGCAGTATGTTGATGATGGCCCGAATAAAGGTACAACCAACAAAGAGATGGTTAACAGATTCTTCATTAGATCTACACAGGCTACATCTGTTGGGCCCAACCCATCCTTTTTTTCTTCTTCAAATTGTCCCAGGTATTTATGCGATTTTCAATACAAATCCATGTAAAACATTTGATTTTTAAAGGAACATTACAGCGCCATAACCGAGAGTGAGATCTAACAGGCGAAAGAGGCAATAAACTTGGGTAATATTTGAAGTACATCACTAGGCAGTTGTGTAATAATAAACTTGGGTCGAGGCCAACCTAAATGTTGAAAGGAACTCCCCATTGAATAATGAAATCTCTTGTCCTCAACCCTTCCCTTCCTAGTAGGTTTGAGCTAGGATTAAACCTATACAAATTGACGAGAGGAGCATCTGGAGTCATGAAAGCCCATTGTCAATGTTCACCGTAGTGAAGGAGGTTGGGGAGAGCTTGCACAAAAAATGATGAATTTTTTCCCTATCTAGACTAGTCTCACAATCCATAACAAGAAAATCCTCGAACACAAGACTCTTGATTGAATTTATGTGTGTCCTTGATCTTTTATAATCTTTATAGTTGTTATATGTTTTGCACTGACATTATTGTTGTTTTCCTTTCCTTTTTTCATCCTTAGGTTGTCTCCTCGTGGTCTCGTCCTCGGAAAACCCCACTCTAGAAAGTTACTAAGAAGCATGGCAGTTGTATGAAGGAAGTGAGACCGTGGATGGATTTCGAGTTAAATGGGAAGAAATCCATGTAATGGGCCATGCATTAGTGTTGGTTGGGAAATTCAAAAAAGGGTTTGTTTGATGGCAAGGGGAATGGAAGTGATTTGTGAACAAGTCATCTAGGTATGAGAGCAAGTTGCTCATAAAGGAGCAATGCACAATTATGACGTTGGAATGAAATGTGTTTGGGACCTTAACCAATATATAAATATTTGTTAGCCCCGTACTGTTGTTTGGTTATTGTTGGTTCAATTAGTGTTTCATCAATCCATGTGTCTCATGGGCAATGTTGGCATGTGCTTTGTAATGAGGAGATTTTATCTTACAATTATGTGATTCAATGAAGTTAACACACCTATTAAGTGTAGCTAATTCAATATAGGTGTAATGGTTTTGTTAGAATTAGCTACTCTAACAAATTACAAGTGAATATAGAAATTCAAAACAAAAATTGAATCAAGATGCCAAAGATGCAAGTGAAAGTTTGAGGATGCTAGTGACACTGCTTGTGGCAATAGTGGAGATCAAATGGTGTGGACAAGTAAGGTAAATTTTGTGTGTTGTGTTCAATAAAATCAATGACCATATGGAAATGTGAATCACATCTTGTATTTGCAGCAAGTCTGTGATATTATATGTATTGGTCTGTGAAAATTTTGAGTTTGTACCTGGTGTCTCCAAGAGATGAGTATGTAATGGTGTATACATGTATTTATGTAACATGGAAATGGCATATCTGTGTAAGACTTGAATAGGCATGTATACTCCTTTAACACCCTTGATTGTTTCGATAACTTGTTTGACTCAACCTTTGTTACGGGGTTGGAAAATATTTGGAGTAGGTCGTGTGTCGACTAGGATGATCTATGAGCGGACCATGTTGGTTGTAGACTCTAAGAGGTGTGTTTGACCTAGAAAGTGTAAGTTTGTGTACATCTAAGGAGTGCAAATCAAGAAGTTAAATGAACCATGTAACTGAAGGACATCCTACTAGAACAACGGTTACTACGGTTATGTACCCATGTATTCCAATGGATTGTTGTTTCTTTATATGGACTTTGACAGTTTGGTGATGTCTGCATGATTGAGGTACAAGATACAAGTGCCAAGTTGGACAAGATATAGATTTTGTTGATCACGATTTTCTTCAATTTGCAATGGAGTAGTTGAAGCATCAAATACATTAAAGAGCCTAATAAAGACCTTACCTTATGGATATTGAGACAAGTACTCGTTAAGGGGGCGCTGGAATATTAACTCATACCGGTCTCATGAGAATATTGTGAGTCGTTGTTGTAATTGGTCATTATTAAGAGGTTGTGAGATTAGTTGGATTTTAGAGACTCTCTCAAACTAGTTTTTTGTTTTTAGTGTGTGATTTAAGATATTCCCTTGCTAGTTTGTTATTGTGGTTAAGATAGTATATTTATCTTAAGGGAAACCTTGATGTATAAATATTACCACTTGTTGATGTTAATATAATACCCATAATTTCTTTGGTGTATGAAGAAAATGTTTAGTCTTCCATTTTCTTTCGCTTGGGATTTTCATAAGGTTGTAATGGCTTCCTTCAATGGTTGTTTAGTTCCCTAGTATGGTAGCCTTTTCTTTCAATGTAAAAAATACTCGATTTTCTCTCCTCTACACCTCTCCAAAAGCAAACTCTTTCCTATTTGAATCATGCCCTCTTTGCATGAAGAAAGAATGTCAAAAAGAGTCCTAATCCAACTCTTTCTAGATCACATAATGTAAGGGGAACAAGTTGGTATAATGCAGGATGTGATTTCCTAGATATTGGTTGCATATACCTCTCCTATATCATATTCAATTATAGGTTAGGCTAAACCTCATTATTATAAAAGGTGAATATTAGTGTGTCAAGATGGGTATGAAAATAAACATAGGTAGTTAGGTATATCGACATTCCCTCAGACCCCCTTAGCTTTCACTCTTATGATATCATAGCCCTTTTAGGTGCTCATGCTTAGTCAATATTGGTTATTTTTTAAGTACAAAATGTCGATATATATATCAAGTTCAAATCATTCCCAAGGGTTGAAAATAGGACATTACATCCCCTCCCCCTTGGTAACACCATCCTTGGATTTCTTTTATTGCAACAATGCTTATGAATAAAATAAAAATGGAAATGCATCTCTCATGCCATCCTCTATCTCCCAAGTAGCCTCAAATGGTTTTAAATGCTTCCATTACACTTTTACCTTAGTGATGACTCAATTTTGATGCAATGTTACTTTATTGTCTAGGATGTAGAGGGGTTTTAGCTTAAACTCTCCCTCTACTTCCATCTAAACCACAACCCAATCAATCACATGGTTAGAATCATGTACATGTTTATTAATCAATGAAACATGTAAAACATTAAGTGCTTCAAAGTTAGAAAGTAATGCAAGTTTATATGATATTGGGCCCATCCTTTCTAGCCTCTTAAATGGCCTGCAACATCTAAGTGCAAGCTTGAAACAAGTTCTATTTCAATGAACTCCTCCATTGTCTAACTTTAAGATAAAGATGCTCTCAAACTTTAAACTCTTTGTGCATTTTGTGTTTGTTTGCATAACTCTTTTGCCTATCTTCAATTATCTTCGGATTTTGTTTGATCTTGATAACCTTTTGTTTCGTTTCCTTGCGCATTTCTTGTCAAAGCATGATTTTGTTCCTAGATTATTCCAACTCACTAAAGTATTGCATTTTCTACCATGGAGAGCCTCAAATATATTCATTTTCAATGATGTGTGATATCCATTGTTGTAAGCAAACTCCCCTGGGTGCAAGTAATCTCTGCACTTAGTTGATTTGTGCATAACATACATGTGAAGCATGTCTTCTAGTATACGGTTTATTCTCACTGTCTTTATTTGTGGATGATAACCAGTACATTAGTTTGATTGTGTACCCATCCTTCAAATAGTCCTTTCCAAAAAAATGATGTAAAATTTGAATCTCTATCCGATATAATTGTTGTAGAAATCTCACGCAACTTGAAAAAATTCCCCATATAGATGTATGCATTCTTTTTAGAGATACTTCGTATATTTACAACCATACCCACTTAGGGATTTTAAACTGGGTCTCCACGTTAATACAAGCTTGATCACATCATTGCTTGACGATAGACTACATTCTTGTGGATATATTTCTGCAATTTTAATTGCTTTGAGTGTAGATTTCATGGGAATAAAGTCAACAACCTTGGTTAGTTTGTCAACCGCAACCATATAACATCATGTTATTTCATTTTCTTGGGAAATCTTTTGTTATTACTTCTCATTTCCACTTGGGAATTGGTAGGGGTTCTAACATGCCTGATGGATGTTGGTGTTCAACTTTAACCTATTTGCATTCAATGCATCTTGCAATGTATATATATTTTTTCATTATAGGCCAATAATATTATTTTTTGTTGTAGTAATAATTTTTGGAAACCTGAGGGTCTTGAGTATGGTTTATTGTTTTAATTTGTCCATAATGATCTTTTTTAGTTCTACTAAATTAAGAATGCATGGCCTGTCATTGTAGACCAACGATCCTTGTTTAGCCATATGGTAACCATTATAGTTAAATTCTTTTTTTTTCTTTTTACAAATTGTTTCTTACCTTAAGGAAGTGTTCGTCGTCACACAAGGCTTCTTTTACTCTAGTTTTTAGATTGGATTCATAAGTATTGATTGATTCCATAACTATCCCTTGCATAATTTTGTTGAGTGCATCAACTACTTTGTTTTCTTTGCCCCTTATGTGTCTTGTCTCAAAGACATAATCATTGATTAAAGCTAACCATCTAGCCTACCAAGTGTTCAAGTGTGGATGATCAAATAGCTACTTTATCCCATTGTGATTTGTCATCAATACCAATTTATTAGCCATTGAGTAATGATGCCACATCTTCAATGCATGAATTAGAACCGCAAGTTCTAGGTCATGAGTAACATAATTATTTTCATGTTATTTTAGTTTCATATACTCATAACAACCACATGGTTATCCTACATAAGAAATCCATAAAGTCCTTCTTTACATGTATTTTTACGTACATTGAAATCTTTGTTTGAGTCTATTAAATTTTAGAATTGGTGCACTGGTATGAAGTGTCTCAACTGCTAAAAACATTCTTCACATTCCTAAGACCACAAAAAAAATGTTCCTTTCTTTTGCAATGAAGTTTTTGGTAGAGACAGCTTGGGGAATCCCTTAATAAAACCTATGTAATAATGTTTTAACCCCATAAATGATCTCACATCTATGACTTTTTTCTTAGTGGTCCAACTCATCATGGCCTTAATCTTTTTATGGATCAACCACTATTCCTTCTTTAATGATGATGTGCCCTAGGTAATGGATATGCTTTTGATAATAATCACACTTGTTGGGCTTTGCATATAATTGATGCTCTCTTAATACTTGCAAACTATTATGAGATTGCCCTCATGTTCTTCTTTGTCAAAATTTGAATAAATAAGGATGTCATAAATAAAAACTATTACAAAATTATTTGTGTTCCCACTAAATACAGTATTCACAAGATACATGAATGTGGCTAGTGCATTAGTGAGTCCAAATGGAACTACCATGAACTCATAGTGACCGTATCTCATTTTGTGAGTTGTCTTATGAATATTTTCATCCTTTATTATGACTTGATGATATATTGATCTCAAGTCAATCTTTGAGAACATGTTCTATTGAAATATTGTAACTTCGAAGAATAATTATTCTATCTTATTATTGTAATTTATTCAGAGATGTTTTATTCCTCCATCGGGATGTTATTATTGTATTTGGTCATCATAGAGTCATGAGGTAAAACCTCCTTTGTAAGTAGGGTTGATAGAACCCTCTAGAAAATAATATTATATTGTTTTGAGTCTTCCTAGGTAAGTTGACCCAATTAAGTTTGTTGGGCCTGA